>CM053784.1:204944731-205544731 GCA_028749045.1 Cupressus sempervirens
GAGTTGTGTGAGGAATTGGTGGGAAGTCTTAAGGGAGCTCTACTACAATTTTCATTGCCTTAAGCTTGGATTATAGGTTGGCTATTTCACTTCCCTTGTTGTATAAATTGCATCTTCTTTTTTGTGTTATCTGTTTTGTAGAGAGATGTTGATAGAGTGAAATGTTATTTTTGCAATGTATATGTAATGTTCATGATGGATTGAAATGAGTCCTTATGAAGTTTTATTGTTGTAAAAAATTTAACCATAATGTTGAGTTTGTTATCTTTTTGTGTTGCTATGAGTCTTGTAATGTTAGGTGTATAAGGCACAGTCACCCTTGGAAGGGTGATGTAGCCTGGGGTGAAGGGTGTTTGATAGTCAATTATGTGTAGAGCCTCTCCTTGTCTAGGAAAGTGGAAATTCATGGATGTATGGGCTCCATGTTGCGAGAGCTTTTTTTTAAATATTTGGGGGTGATAAGGGTTGATGTGAATTGTGGGTGATAATGGTCAAGTTGAATGAAAGCTAAAGATGGGAGTTGTTGTATAGTGGCCTTGTTGAAGGAAACTATGTTTATGTCTAACTTTTGGCTTTGTCCATATGAGTACTTGGTCCACCTTCGCCCCACTTTTGGTTCTCAAATAGACCCTTTGTGAACAAGCCTTGGGTGGGAGTTTTGTCTAATTGTTTCTTGTTCAATTTATGTTGTGTGTAAGTTTGGATGTTAGCCATTCAAACATATTTCTCCTAGCTTTGGGGTGGCCTTTTAAAGTCCCAAGCCAGGAGGTGAGCATACCATGGGCATGTAAGATATTGTATTGCAGGTCTTAAGTGAAAGCATGGATTTGGGGAAAAGTATGGGATAACTATAAAGCTGGCTTACTTCATGTTAATCTGGGTTAACATCTTGGTGTACTTGTTCTTTAAAAAGTTTAATTTTCATTCATGTGTAAATCCCTAAAAATTGGATGTAATATGTTAAGAGGGGACTATTCTCATGTGTTATTGTATTCCATTGTTTAGATGTTAAAATAAGGAAGGAACATTTTCTTCATGTTATATAAGACCAACTAGTTAAGTCTTTTAATTGGTAAATCTATTTGATGTTAATAGGCTTCTATGAAATAAAGAAAATCAAAGTTTCTACTATTTTTTATGATTGCAACAATCAAGGGAAGAAGTAATTGTAGATTTTGTATGATAAATTGAATGACATAATGTAAAAACTCTCAAGAAAATCTAGTTTTTTTCAAATGAAAGATCAATATGTATTTTGTAATTGGATTTAGTAGTTGATTAATGTAAGGAAGAAATAAATTTGAAATTTACCATGTGTAATGATGCTACTTTCTCATCATAATAAATTAATCTATTTGAAAATGTAAGTAGAGTTTAAAACCATGATAAATATTGTACATAATCATGTTTTAATATAGATCCATTATGTCCTTTATGTATTATATCAATGTTGTCCTACAAGTTTGGTTCCATTTTGTGGAATACATGCATACTATTGGAAGAATAATTTACAATAATTATAATGATATCCCTTCATATGTATTACATATAAGTAAGCATTTGTTTTATTAAAATTAAATTGTGTGTTTTTTTGGGTCTAAAAAAAAGTTGGGGATGACATAAATAGAGTGACTTCCCAATAGATGTTAAGGATGATGACAGTGATGATGATGATGAAGAAAATTACATTGAGCGCACACATTATGACAATAAGGAAGTTGAGGAAGATAAAGAGGAAGAAGCTACCAAGGAAAACAAAAATGATAAGGAGACTGACCCTATGAAGATAGCAGGCATAGTCATTGCTTCACTTCCTCACTCTCCAAGGAAACCAACAGGTACATCAATCTTAGGGATAGTTTCAACAAGTTTAATTGTGACAACTATAGATACTTCAAATGTCCTATCACTCCTCCCCCATACAGATCAACACATCATTGATAGAAGTGTGTACCACTTCATCTACTAAACTGCAACCTCCCTCTTCTTTAGTTCTTCAGATGCAGTCATTAGCAATGAATATAGTGGATTTTACAATTTTGAGCTATTCGGCAAAAAGTACTTTAGTTTTAAATACTAATTTATTTTCTACTTTAGTAATGGATATTTTAGTTTTGGATTCAACAAGCATTCCTATTAGTTTTCCATTAGTTGGTACTATATCAATTTTCATAGCAAGTCTTAGTATATCTACAATTGTTTCCATCCTGGATACAAAGGGGTTAAGTACAAGGATAATTGAACCTAAGGCTCAACCATGTACAAATTTTTTGAGTAGAGGTAAGGAGATAGAAGGGGATATAGACCTAGATGAGGAAATAGAAATTCCCAAATGGGACTTTGATAATCTCACTATAGATCAAATGTATATAGCCAGTGAACTCGTCCAAAACAAGGCAAAGTAGAAGAAAGAGATAGAGAATATAAAATTATAGATGATGCCAAGAATTTTTTTTTTGAGGCAATAGATATTGATATAGATTCTTCTCAACCTATTTTGTTGTAATTAGCAAAGTAGTTCAAAATTTTAATGAGGACACTAGTGGTCAAGATAAGTTAATTGAGAAAGTAGAAAATAAATTTGATAATAAAGTGCTTGAGCACATTGCTCATCAAATTTTTATTCAACAAGTTGAGCTTACCTAAATTTTGACCAATCTTGAATCATCTTGCACTAATGTGACATCACTTTTTGTGAAGTTAGGTGATGTTACCAAGTTCACAAAGGAGATAAAGAGAAAACTAACAAAGATTGATGAGGATATGAAAACCAGTGCACAACAATTACAACTTCACTCCAATTCAAGCTCTGCACATCATATGAAGATCAAATTTCTATCAGACATGTAGGTAGAATTGTTGAGAGAAGAAGCAAGGATTCAATCTACATTGATAGATATTCAGAATATGATCCTTTCTATCATGGATACAATTTAGAAACATATTGTTTATTCAAAAACCTTGATCCATGACAACAAATTCTCTATTGTAGATCACATGATAGAATTCTCTACAAAAGTTCAAATTACTCTCCATACATGCAAGATTTTGCAAGAAAATTGGGATAAAACTCTGGCACTTATTCTTAAGGTATATTCTGAGTTTCTATCTCATATTTTCTTCTCCATGTACATAAGTTTTGAATAAATCTTTGGAATTATTGTTAAAAAGGGGGAGAGACTATGTATATAGAGACTATGTATACTATATGGGGGAGAATCATGCAAAGGGAGAAAATGCATATAGCAAAGGAGAATTTTGTAGATATGTTGTATAGTATATTGCATACTTACAAAGAAAATTTTTGAAAATTCTCAAAATAGTATATTCTACTGAGCTAGTATCACATGGTAATGTATAAAAGTTTTGGCCAATAAGTGTTTTTATCACTAATGCCAAAGGGGGAGATTGTTGATATATTAGTCAAGTTTGTTATTAGTGACAACACTTATTCAGATTTTATATGGCTACTGAGCTTATTAAAAAATATATAGTATTTGCCATGTAATTTAATAGCCACCGAGCTCTACAGTTGCTACCAAGTCTTTTGGACTAACTCTAAGTGGCCAACAAACATTCCTATGGTTACCAAGGGAACTCAATTAGTGTGAAGTGTAACATTTCAAACTGAGCAGAATCAGGCAATGTGAAGTCTAGCAGTTCAACCTAAGCACTCTAGTGGTTATCAAGCTTTACAGTTTCTACCAAGCCACTTGTTCATGTGATGCAAAGCTAGTGTTAACCGAGTTGTATGATGATTAGTGTTTATTGAGTGAAGTTATGGTAAACTAGTAATTTAGTTTGTGACAAGTGACATAGTATCTACTGAGTCTCCAATGCAAACCAAGTTCTAGACTACTTTAAGTTGATTAGTATGGACCGAGTTTCTACTTCTACCGAGTGCATGACAATGCCAAGTAATGACAGTGGATGAAAAGTATCAAAACTTCACCAAGTCAATCTTCAGAACTCTAGTGTCCTCATATGGACCAAATTTGTAATTTTGTAAATGGGATTCGTATACATGTAATGTTTTGTATCATATCCAATGTGGTATGTAAGATAATGAACATTTAAGAATGCAAATGTGATCAAGTAGCAGATAAAGTATACATTGAAGGCCATATCAAGGAAGGAGTAGTAGAGACATATCCATCACAAGAGGTGATTAGTATAATCAAAGAATCTCCATCAGTAATTTAGTTGTAAGTCAAAGATCTACTATTTCATTCTAATAGGTGAATTAGTCCAATTCATTTAACAAGGTAGACTTAATAGTCTTTCTCAAAATCTCTTTACCGAGTGGATACTTTATTGTGTGTATGTAAATCTTTTAACAAGGTGGATCTAGCAGTCCTAATTTCTCCTAACAGGGTAGATCATTAGAAGTGATCAATATAAGCCTTAAAAAGCCAACTTTATCCTGCAGTATTGAAGTTTTGTGGGTATCATCCCCACCCCAGTTTTACTTTCTATTTGGAATTTTTTTGGGTCACCAATTATTGGGTTCAAGTGTTGTGGATGCTTTTATGTTTACAGTTCATCATGCATGTAATTCGATCAATAAATGATAAATGGTATATTGCTATAGAGTGTTGAATTTGATAAAGTTTTAGAGGTTACTAATTCACCCCTCCCCTCTTAGTAACCTAGCATAGTCTTGAATATTTCCAACAGAGAGTCCTATTTCAGAATGTATAATTTTTCTTTTGGTTAGAATTTTTTTTTTGAAAAATGTGGTGGGAGATGAAAACTATCAATTTTAGGTGAGGTGAAATTTGAATCACTATAAAAGAGAAAATATAGGTCTAAAGTCAATTTTTATTTTTGATTGTTCTAGATATATGTATTATCTATAATATAATCTAAGTTTAAATGGAAATAAGTTTATTTCCATATAGTTTTGTGGTGGGAACTAAACCCCTAATTTTTGATGTCTTTCAATAACTAAAAAAATTCGTCTATAAAAATTAGGAAAATATATCATTTCTTATCCCAAATAATTATTAAAAATTATAATATTAAACTTCAACCATTTCTACACATTTCATTAGTTTACTTCATTTTCAATTTCCAAAAAATAATACTAGCTTTATGTCACTGAAGACACACAATTATACTTTTGTTAGCCTTTTCCTTTACAAAAGGGTGGCACATGTTTGTGCTTTTACCCACATGCTATTTTGGATATGGACTAACAAGGCAAATGATACTTTCTACACTTTAGGTTCTGCTAAGAAGGGGGGTTAACTTAGGGATCTCTGTCATTTTCTAAGAATTATCACACTGTACATCCCTTATAGTAGACTTTGTCTCTAAAACCTCTTAAAATTGCATAATGACAACAAACTAAAACTTGCTAAACTTTTTCAACAAGTGATGTCCAACATTGGATTTCTTTTCCACAAAAACTTGTAAATTGAGTTTAATTTTAAAATGAATGATTTAATATAAATTATGACTATCTTTCTTGATATTCAAATCATTGACTAGTGCCTTAATCCATTATTACAATAGAGTCATATCACTGAAGTAGATCAAGTTAATTATCTTGTAATTAAATGTTTCATGTGTTAAACCCTAAATTCTATACTTATAATATCCCCTCCGTACACCAATAATATTATCACTTCATATAAGAATTTACTCAATTCATTGAATTAAAAGAAGCAATGAAGTAATATACAAATAATTGAGATTGTATTCAAATAAACTAAACTTTTTTTATTTACTCTCAAGGTCATAGACACATAAAATGGAGACATAATTTAGAATGCACATATATCTTACAACTACTCTTTGTATTTATATTTCTTGGAAATAATACATTTCTATGATATAAGACTCTGAAATGTAACCAAGAACCAAAGAAATCTTTCTGATTTGATTTCTGTAAACTCTAAAATTACAAGCTAGAACATCACAAAGTATGCATAAAACATGGACCAACTCCAAAATGATACTATCATCAAAATTGACTCAAAATTTGAACCCTCATAACACATCTTTGAAATCCCTTTATAGAACAAGGATTGTAACAAGCTTTAGATGGGAGGACACATGTTCAAAAAATAGATGTAATAATATTGTTCCACATAAGAAAGGACAATTACATGAGAGAATGTTGGAGGTAACTAAAATTGAATAACTATCATTCTTGTTGTTCAGGATCAACTTCATTTTTTGTAATGTGAGACAACCCACATCAGGTGAATTGCAAAGATTAGGTATACCATTGATATAATTTTCCTTCCTCTATTTTGTCATTTCAACTTCTTCCATCTTTCTCAATCACTATCTCCAAATGGTATTGCTTTGATGTCTACCATGACCTCCCAAATGGTCATTTCAAAATCTTCATCTAGCCATGTGGCTTCTCTAACAATATTCAACTCATTCAAACATTTATTCTAGTTTACATCTATTATATATGTTGCACCTTTGCAACTATCTTGTTGATATTTGTGTTAGCTTTTTACATAATATCAATAATAGCAAAAAGTGTAGCAATTTTAGTTTCACCAGTGCAATAAGAAACAAATCCCTCATGCTTCAATATGTTAAAAAATAAATCAGACCACTCCTATCATTCCCATAAGTTATTATTGTCATCAACAATTTTTGGAATAGAACCACATGTCCCATTTGTAATGGTCTTTATCTTGTTATTTATTAACTGCATTTATCCCAAAAAAAAACATTTAGATCTTTAACTCCATTAATCATCTTCCTTTTGGAAATGATAACTTACTTTCATAACTCTTTCTTTTGTGTCAAAAGAATTTATGAAGCTTAGTTTAAGGAATTTATCTTATGTGACATCATGTTTGCCATTGTCCTTATTTCTATGTCTTTATCTACTTCCAACTCTTCCATCTCCATTTTATGACTATACCCACATTTAATTCATCAATATCTATATTTGTCTCTTCATATTTCACCTCAGTGACTACCCTCATTACATTCTTCAAAAAATTTTAACCTCATTTTATAGAGCAACCTTTCCTCTAACATTCCCACCTTGTTTTTTTTCCATAAGTGACATTGTGTTCATCATGTTGTGTATCTGGTCACTTGATATTGTAGTAACATTCAAAATATCACATTTCCCTATGGGGAATCTATGACCTCCATAAGTGTTGGCTTATCTAATTTAGGGACCAAACTGAAGATTTCCATTGTCTTAGTATCAATATTAAAACTAGGCCCTTGCAATTCTTTGGTGATATTGGTCACCTCAAATGATATAGATTTATTGTGTCTCCCTATCTAATCCAACATGAAAAATGAGCTTACTTCCCATCTAGGGAAGAGAAACATTCCACTTCTCTTCATAGGCTCTCTAACTTCATCTATAGTGAGGGTTTCACTACTTTGTTCATATTCTTGTAATTTTTTCACTAACTCTGCAACCTTCTCATCTAAATCTCATGCTTGCAATTATAGAGACAATTAATTATTCTTTATATTGAATTTTAAAAAATAATTATTCAAAAATTAATGAAGTCATCATCCTTCATAAACTTTTGAGCTTGTATAATCTTTTCATCTATCGCTCTAGCCTCAAGCTGTAGTCTATCTGGCATTTGTTCATTCTCAGTGGCCTATTTTATCAAAAACATTTACTCCCTTTTGACATTGTTTGAAGGGCATATTCTTTGGCTTTTCTTGGTATTTTAATTAATTTTGGCCTCTTCCTATCACCTTGATCCCAAGATGAACTTCTAGGTTGCTCCCCTTCTTCATTAGTTTCAATCACAATGTCTTACTCGGGGACATCAAGTTCTATTGTGTTTTTGACTTTAGGGGGCACTTGAGACATTACATTTTCACAATTTTGGAGGCACTTATTAAATATTTCTAAATACCTTACTTCATGATAGAAACCCTTGAAAGAAGGATCCATCATTATTTTTTCCTCAATGTTCATTATCTCCTTCCATGTTAGGGACCTATCTCTGCATTCTTCGGTGCTCAAGCAATCTTTGATCACACGTTCTTCCCAAATAGGATTTCTATTAGCTAAATTATATTTTATCATTTGTCTTAGGGCATGCTTAACAAGATCATTAGGGTCACAAGTCCTAGTAGGAGCTGAAGGCAATATAAATTCTTTCATAAATTCATCCAACGTTTTAGTTGCATCTTTTTTTATGATAAAGTTCCTAACTCTAACAATTCTACACATAAATGATCATTTTTTGATTGTGGGTCCAAATATTCTTTGTCCATTGAAATCAATTGCCAAATGAATTCAATAATTTGCAAACTTTCTAAAATATATTTGGGAATAAGATGAGGTGGCTGAGGGAACCCATAAACCCTAATTATGGAATAATTCTCAGAAAGAAAAATACTTCCCCACTCATGTTCCAATTTTCTATCATCTTCATAGCACACAAAAGGTCTAATTAATTTTTGAGCATTTCTTAGAACCTTCTCAGTTATATCTAATAACATGTTGGCAATTGGATATGCAAAATCATTGTAGAATGTAAAAGAATTAGCATAATGGTAAAATATTTTCCATACCATAGTCCATCATTGCACTGGTAGGCTTTCTCAAGTCTCCTTTGTTCCTTCAATGAAATCTAGGTTAATGATCATACATTCTTGCACAAGATCATGTGCATTAACAATGAATAATGGTGAAATTTGAAGCTCCCCATTTCTCCTTTTTGTATAGCTGTGATCTCATTATGGATAACATTAATTATGTGGGTAAAAATATCATACCCTACATTGGTGTGTAAGTCTTTCTTTTCTAGAGCCACAACATATACATTACAACGAGAAAATTCATAGTCCCATCCAACCCTATCGCTTTGTCCACTCCAAAGACCATATACTAAAAAATATTCATGAAAAAATTCCATGGGCATGAGATCTCCTACCCTTTTAGGGTTTTCACCCTTTTCTATTCTAGACCTTGGGATGTGTCTCTTCATAAGCTTGCCAATAAAGACACTCTTTTGACTTTTGAAAGTCTCATCAACTTGTCCTATTTAGTTATCTTAGTCATAGGTCCAAGGTCAAAAACTTCTATGAATGTCTCTCTATCTAGTGTACACAAGACACTTCTATCCTTTCTATGAAACCCATGGGTCACAAGATTATGTTCCTTTATCAAGGATTTTACCAAATCTACATGAATTCGGCCAAATTTATGTTTTAAGTATTTAAAATGGGTAGCCGTGTAACCTTTTGTTACAAAAATACCAAAATAATTCATTATCATTAGTTTCTAGAACTTTCGTATCCCTATAAAAGCTATATAGATCTTTCAAGATGTGTGAGTTAACTAGGAATTCATTGACCCTGGCAAAAAAAAAGACCCATTCATCAACATACATATTGGCTATCTTAATTTTTCCTTGCTCGGTACTCAGAATAGCTTCTTCAACATTCACTTGAAGAATTAGCTTTCCTTCCTCTTGCTTCATGTTTTCTTAATTCAAAACTCTAAATTCTTCTACAAGTTATCTTCCTTAAATAATTTGAAACACAAATTTCTTATTACCACTAAACTTTATGAATGTTGGGGTTAAGAATCATGTCATATCACCCCTTATAATGGTGCTTGAGTATGATAATGACATTATTGGGATTTTTAAGGCAACATGTATGATTTTTTTCAAAATTTCAGAAACTATCATATTCTTTCTTTATGATACTTGTACTACGAGTGTTTAAATCCCTTTTTACCCTTTTTAGATAGTAATTTACATTTATAGAAATGATGAAATCTCAACAGATTTTTATCCTTTTATCTTTGTTTCTCACTAGCCATCACCAATCATTTAAGTTGTGACCATGCAAACCATTAATATTTTCAATTGTTCGTGGCATCGCTAAATATGCTTCCTAACCCTTTAGTCTTTCCTATGACCAAGAAAAATCATTAATTTATGGTTTGTAGTCATTCTTCATACTTAATCTTTAGACCATGTGAAACAGTGAGAAAAGCTGACATGATTCATCACTACTTCACGACTTCCCTTTTCTCTTTGTATTCCTACCTACATTTTGAAGCATCAATATTAACTTTTCCATCTCTTAACTATGTCATAGAGTCTCGCTTGTTTGCACTAACTACATTCCTTACATTGTGAAGCTACAAATGCCATAGTCTCTCATACTCTACTTAGTGGTAGCATAATTAATTTTAACCTACAAAAGGGCATTACATTTTAATACTTGAGTGATTGCTTCTTCACCACTTAATATTCAAGACTTTCAAACAACAACTGAAATAGCAAAAAAAGATAATTTATGCTTAGTCTCTACTACGCCCTTAATATTGGTGTATATAGGGTTATGAATAGTCAACTTGTGGCTATCTTAATTAATTCATGTTATCATTATTATATTATTATTTAGGTAGGTAGTTTGACCTAGGTGTTATGTAGGGTTGTCTCTATCCTATCTAAGCATAATTAGGAATATATAGGAGATTGTGAGCCTTATTTCAATATCATATTCTAGAGCATGTTTTCATTGGAGATATTTGGAGCTTGTGTTGGAATAATCAAATGGGAAGAATACTTCTAAGAGGGAGGGTGAATTATAAGTATCACACTTTTAACCTTAAAAACTTTTAACTGAAAATAAATTGCATGCATGTAAACATATCAAACAACCATAAACTGAACACATGCATCACAACACATAACACCAAATGTGGTAACCCAGAAACCCTCCAAAATGAGAAGGTAATACTAGGGTGGGGATGATACCCACAAAATCACTACAACAATAATGTTTGACCACTTTTGATCGTCTGCCCTGTTAAAGGCTTTACATTGTATCAATAGTGACCTGTTTAGAGGATTTACAAATAATTCACATGAAGTATCACCCTATTAAAGGATTTTATCACCTCTTCGAAAGATCTACAACTTAGCTATTAAGCTAACCTATCAACATAGGATTTTCATTCTAATACAATTGCTAGAGAGTATTAGATTAATAAACCTAATAGCTTACCATCCTTGATTGCTGAATTTAGGCACTTGATCTGCTCTCTTCGATCTTGATCCTCTAAAATTTGATATCTATTCATAACCCTTGCTTTGTTCTAATCAACTGAATATGCAATGCTGATCTGTTCCTCTAAGTCTTTCATGCTTCCCTCTAAATTTTAGTATAGTTTACCCTTACACTTCTCTCTTCTACTCATACAATGGGTTTTTGTCCTCCTCTTGGAGATTACAAAGACTTATGGTTAGGTATGGATCTACAATCCATATTGAATCTTTATTTCCTGCTAATTCCTTGCACTTTTCTTATTGGTCACATGCCTTCTCCATTTTTCTTATTGGTTGTATGCTGATTGCATAGGAAATATAAAAGATTCATTCTTATCCTTATTATCCTTCAAGATCCTTCTATGTTAGCTCAAAAAATGGTTTACATCTAAGTTTCTGAAGGTACAAACTCATATGTTGATTCTATGTTACTTGACACATATTGGATTACTGGTGCTCAACACATATAAGATTTTGGTTTGCTTGGAACCTATTGCATTCTAGCTTGCTTGACATCAACTGTGACTCAACATCTACATATCACTCAGCTCATATGGTTCACTCAGTACCTAAAGTCACTCAACACTTGATCTTCACTTGACACCTGAAGATTGCTCGACACCTAAAGATCACTCAGCACCGTTGTAGTTCTATCTAGCTTAGCACATAATATGGCTCGACATATATAGTGTACTCAACTTCTATATGAAAATTGGGTAAGTGTGTTGACACTTAATTTTCAAAACCATTCTGAGACCAACATTCTCCCCCTTTGACATGAGTGTCAAAAAAACTTACTAAGCATTATACTTGGTCTTATGAGTACATTATCTAATCTGTTCAACATATGCACAAAATTGCAAAAACTTGTTTAAAATTTTGTAAAGAACAATATACCTCAAAATTCTTATGACTCCCCTTGTGCTAATGTGCCATTTCATTTTTGTAACCAAAATTCTTATGTTGATGTATCTAATACTATTTTGCTTTGCCCTATTTTTGTACTTTGTACTTGTGTTTTGTATCATAGTTATCTTCGATTCTTATTTACAAACTCCTCAAAACATCAAATTATGTATATTCCCCCACACTATGTCTTATCTCTTATCTCTCCCTTTTGGCTAACATAAGATATGTACAATATTTCCCCCTTTTATTCTCAAAAAGAATGAAAGAAAAATGAAAGAATATAAATACTTAGTATTCTCCCTATTATATCTCCCCCTTTATTTGATTTCTCCCCCTTTTTTGACACTTATTTCAAAGGGTGCTAAGGAGTAATACCATATTTCACCAAAAATGTACTGATTACCTCCATAATCATTTTTAGAGCTATGTCCCAATTCTCCAAAGAAATTTCTAGTGACTTATGCTAGATGGTAGTCTCTGCAATAAGATGTACAAGTCCATCTAATGTAGAAAGATTAGGATCTTTCTTTAAAATAGTTTCAACATAGACTTTCTCTTTATGGAGTACTTCCAAATGTGGGGCAATGGAATGTTGAATATGCATTAGTTTGGCCTTTATATTGGCCTCTTCACTTGCTAGTGCAGCTAATTCTTTTTGAGTATGAAGCAATTGAGAAAAATGCTTCTCACTTTGAGCTGGATTAGTGGGTAGCTGAATACTAGAAATCTTAAGATTTCTCTCCAAGCTCAATATTTTTTGGCTGGTTTCTTGTGTGAAAAATGTGAAATCATACAACTTTTTATACAATGAGAAGAAATTCTCAAGTATAGTTTTTACCTTCTCAATTTTCTTTGCCAACTGAACAGGTTGAATTGCTATGTCACTGGATATTTTCGAATTCACCTTTCCTTGAAATTTGCTCTTAGACCATTCCATAAGTTTTACATTTGTTTCCTAGTCTTCACTTGTCACTTGGTCAACAATGTCTAATAGTTGTTCCATTATAGGCTTTGTCTCATCTAGTGAATACAAGCTAAAGGCATCCATAAAGATGTCCTTATTCTCATGAAATGCTTGCTTGTTTATACTCCTTCTTGAGTACTTCTTGTCTCTTTATCCTATTCAATGCATCATGCATCTCTATGATCTACTCAATGTTGATTGTCTTGGAGTCATAGCTAGGTATGACAATTTCTTCATCTAACTCACAGTCTCCATAGTGACGTACCTTGGTTACTTTGGTTGAGCTTGAGCATGGTGTAGAGATTTGCAATGATATCATGTCATTGCTCGACTTCTAAAGATTTTTAGTAGGAGTGCCAATTTTTGGTAACTCTACCAATGTCTATATTGTAGCCTGCTCCTCTTCTTTTGATGTGTCTTCCTTATCTTCTTTAGATTTCCCTTGATCAATGACAAAAATTAGTGGGGGTGTACCTATTGTCTGTACTGTAGGATTAGATGTAGCAACCTATCCTATTTGTTCTATATGTTTCACTTCCTCTACACTTGGCTTTTGAATGGTGTCAACTATTACAAATGTGTCAACTATTGCAATCTATGATGGTGGTGGAAGCTTTAGGAGTTTAGTGCTAGTAGCTATAGAGACAGATGGTGGTTCTTGTGGATTCACCTTGTCTCTTGATGAGTCAACTACTACCTTCTATAACTCATCTACACTGACCAATACTGGATTATTGCATAATCTTGCTTGCTATGTTGATTGGTCAAGGATCTTTGTGAGCTCCTCTATAAGTATTGGATTGATGTTTTGACATGATTTTTTAGTAACATCCTTTATAGTTATAGTGTCTATAGGTTTGATGGTTACATGTGGAGGACTAGGAGGTGGCAATTGTGTGTCTTGCATACTCTATTCTTCTTGCTGCTACTACTTAGCTATTGTCATATCTTCTCCTTCTTGTGTATCCTCCTCTTCTCTTTCTTTTTCCTTATCCTCTTCTTCTTTCTTTTCTTCGTCTCCTCTATCTTCCTCTTTCTTCTCCTTTGCACTAGCCTCTACCTTATTTGCATCTACATCCTTATTTTCTTCTCCATCCTTGTCACCAATCAATTTGTATATTGACTTCCATAATCTTGTGGACTTATTGACAACTTCCTCAATTTTATTTTTTAGGATTCTAAAGGCTCTATACTTTGGTGCAAATTTGCCACCATGTTTCTTATTAGCCTTAGTTATTTGACCTCTTGTCAAGTTAGGCATCACTTATGCCAGTGTTGATTCTCTTATTTCCTTCTCCATTTTAAGACAATAATGCCATTTGTTTTCAATAATTTCATATAGTTCCTTAGGCATAGTATTGTCTAATTCAAGAGGTGTGATTTTGTATTCTTCCATCATGGCATACATAGATTCCTCTATCTTATTCTATTCTTCTCTACTTAACTTATTAAAATCAATGCTTTTCAAATCAGTAAAATCTGCATTCTTAACATTTTCATAGATTTTATCTATATGAGACTTGGGAGGATGGCTTACCACTCTAAATTGGCTGATATCCTCTAATTTTGTCCTCTCCTCATCATCAAAATCTGGCTACGCAACATACTTTCTTCTTGGTTTCTTCTACACTGCACTAGTTTGTTCAATAGCCTTCTTCTTTTCTTTTGCTTTCTTCTTGGCCTTATGAGTTGATGCCCTTGTAGGGACTCTTTTCACTTGTTTTGGCTTGGCTTATGTGGGCTTGGAAACCTTTTTGGATTTAGGCTATGCTAGAGGCTGAGTTTTAGCTTTTCTCTTCTTGGACTTAGCTTGTTTTGGTGCTTCCTTGACACCTTCTTCCTTATCTTCACCTAAGCCTTGAGTAAGTTCCATTGGGCCTTGTCCTTGTTCTTCTTCTTCACTCTCATCTTCTTCTTCTTCATCTACATGCTCTGTATGTGATGTCCCTTCAATTTCTTCTCCAAATTTCTTCTTTATCTTCTTTACTAGTTTATATTTCTTCTTTAAGGTAGAAGCATTTTTTAGCTCCATATCTATCTTGGAACACACAACATCATATGTTCCAAAGTGAGGTGCCTCCTTATCAATTTATTTTTCAAGCAATGATGTGATTGTTGCTGATGCTTTATCGACATCTACCTCATAACCCAGAGGTCTTACCCATCTCATCCTTGGAATTGCTGCTTGGATATAAGTGTAATCAATATCAACTAAGAGGAAAATATCATTGACATGTTGTTCCATTAGGGAAACTAGTATTCTCAATCTTTGTTTCATGGAATTCTTAAAATCCTCAAAATAACTAGTCATAAGAGAGTGAAAGTTATCTCCCATTTGCTCAATATACTCATTAATTTGAGTAATGGCTAACTTATATGATTTCCAATTGACTTTTCCAAAAGAAGGAAACTCTTCCAAAACATAGAATAATATGGATACAAGAATTGAACCAAACTTGCATTGAGCACCTTTGGATCTTCTTATTTCTCCTAGATTTTCATTTATCTACTACAACAACAGTTCTGCTAGATCATATGTATGATCTTTCTTCACAAGTTTGTAGGCTACATCCACAATAATACATGGTACACTATTCAATCTACTAGGTTGATAAAACTTGTGAGAAATCACTCTTACTAAAAAATCTAGAAGGGGATCTATGATTTTGTCAATGGTCATGCCCCTTTTAATCCATTTAGCCTTGGTGTTCTTTTCAATAACTTATTTTGAATCACTATGTAGGGTCTTGTGCTGACGTAGGGTTGGAAAACTTATAACCCTATCCACTATCCTTTTCATTATTTTTATTTGTTCTCCTTCCAGCCACAAACATCTATTATGTATCCTACTTAAAACTATTATTATCCATTCAATTTTAAAACCTGTGAAGTAAACTAGGGCATGGATTAAATCCTTTTTCTCAACTATTTGACATTCTTCTTGAAGCACTTGATTTTTTCATAGTTTATCATATGCTTGAAAAATTTCAAGGCCTCCTATTAAACTTATCTTACAATTGTAACACTTTCTCACATCTTGCACCATTACAACTTCGGGTGGAATAATGGAGAGTGCACTAGTAGGGTCATTCTTATAAGCTACCTCTGAAATTGGCCTAAAATTTGGTTGCTTAACCTCATTACTAACCAACTGAACCTTAAAACCTTACTTTTTCTTAAGGTTTTTAGAACTAGATGCCATTTTGTAAATTTAGGGTTTCAAATGGTTCTAAACTTTAAAATTGAACAAATTGGCACTTGAAGAATACCTTAAATTGATGAAATATATGCTTGATCTATGTTGGCATCCATGCAAAAGGATTTAATGCTACTCTTCACTCACTTCTACACTCTTCTTATTCTTGCTCTACATTTGAATAATGAGAAATAATCAAAAATCAACCTTATACCTATCAAAACTTAGCATTAAATGATTAGTGCATACAACTGTACACTCAGCTCTTGAAGGTTTCAATATGACTTGACTTCCATTAGCTTTCCATCACTTGGCTTCAACCATCAACTCAATTTCTACTAGCTACTCGACATGCATTGGAGCTTTACTTGGTATCTGAGGGCAATTCAATAGTATTTGCAAAAACTTCAAGTTTTTACTTGGCATCTTTACTCATGTTGTCTTCTTCTTTGTAGTACTTCTTTATCTTGGAATTGATGTATGATATAACTTTGTATATCAGTCCCATACACCTATTCTTACTTATTTGTATGAGGTGTGACCACTTGACCTCCTGGGTGAAGTGATCCCTTCATTTGATGTGTTGGCTTCATCCCTTCTTTTCCATGTCTTATTCATCTCTTTTCTAATGTGCTCAACATCAACTTTCTCTTTACCCTTGCCAACTTCTGACTTGGGTGCCTTGGACCTTGTTGGGCAATACCTATGGATATGGCTAGTCTTCAAGCAACTAAAAAATGTGGTTTGACTTAACCATTTGTTGTAGTTCCCTCTGAAATGTGTTCTTATGTAATTTTCAAGAATGGGTCCATATTCCTGACAGTAGTGGAAACTATATCTGGTGATATAGTCTCAATTGTAGTGATGACCATGGTTACCTTCTCTTCTTTCTTGGTTTGATGTCCACATAGGCTTATTTCTACACTCAAAAGCTCTATGTTCATACTTCTTGCAATTGTAGCAGTGACCTTCAAATTTTGGTGTCCTAATAATCTTAGTTCTACATTGATGTGCTTGATGTCTTTGCTTCTTGCACTTATGACAGTAGCTTGCAGTCTTAGATTTATCATGCTGATTGTTCTTCTTACTCCTACATACATTAGTAGTGTGTCTCTTTTTACCATAGAAATGACAAGTAGGTTTAGTGTTCTTACCTTTGTTACTCCTTTCTTCTACAGTCTTGGATGATTCTCCTTGTTCAATGCTGGTGTAACCAAGTCCTGAGGAATCATTACTGGCCCTTGGTGATTTTAGTAGTTGCTCAATGAACTTGATAGCCTCATTGGGTTTGTTAGAGCTTTCTACAACTTCCTTCTCTCTTTTTAGGTCATTTTGTATTTTCAGTGTAGAGATCTCAATATCTTTCATATTCAGCTCATGATGTGCATTCATCATTTGACTTAGGGTGTCAAGTTTCATGTTTGAGATTCTTTCAAACTCAAATGTCTTTTCTTCCAATCTATTGGTAATATTTCTCTTGTCATCTTCTAACATGGCCTTGTCTTCAATGGATCTTTTCTTTTGTTTAGTTACTTCAGAAAGCACTATGACTTGTGATTCTTGTTCAAGCTTGAGTATTTTGATTTCTTCTACTTGAGCTCTGTTCTTCTCCATCATTTCTACTATTGTTGCATCAAACTCTTTGAAATCTCAATTGGCAAACACTTTTGTGGTACCAATCTCCTTGTAATGTGTGTCATTTTTTGCTATGGCTATAACCTTCCTTATTTTCAAGGATTTTATCAATTCTTCTTTGGCTTTCTCAAAGTTGTGTAGGGTGAGCTATACATCAATCACCTAATCCTCTATAATCTTCCCATGTTTGAAGACTTCCATCTTTATATCTTTTCTCTTAGTTGTTAGGCTTCTTCTTGTGAGAACCTTTCTCTAATACCAATTTTTGGAATAATCAAATGGGAAGAATACTTCGTGGGGGGGGCGGGGGGGGGGGGGCGGGGGGGGGGGTGGGTGAATCAAAAGTATCACACTTTTAACTGAAAAAAAATTGCATGCATGTAAACATATCAAACAACCATAAAGTGAACACATGCATCACAACACATAACACCAAATTTGGTAACCCAAAAATCCTCCAAAATGAGAAGGTAAAAGTAGGGTGGGGATGATACCCACAAAATCACTACAGCAATAATGTTTCACCACTTCTGATGGTCTTCCTTGTTAAAAGCCTACCCTGCTAAAGGATTTACACTATATCCATAGTGACCTATTTAAAGGATTTACAAACACTTTACATGAAGTGTCACCCAATTAAAGGATTTTATTACCTCTTCAAAGTATATACAACCTAGCTATTAATATAACCTATCAACATACGATTTTCATTCTAATACAATTGCTAGAGAGTATTAGACTAATAAACCTAATATCTTACAATCCTTGAATGTTGAATTCAGGCACTTCATCTTCTCTCTCTGATCTTGATCCTCTAAGATTTGATATCTATTCGTAACCCTTTCTTTGTTCTGATCAACTAAATATGTAATGCTGATCTATTCCTCTAAGTCTTTTATGCTTCCCTCTAAATTCTAGTATAGTTTACCATTACTCTACTCTCTTCCACTCATACAATGGGTTTTCATCCTCCTTTTAAAGATGACCAAGACAAGGTTAGGTATGGATCTACAATCCATATTGGATCTTTATTTCCTACTCATTCCTTGCAATTTTCTTATTGGTTGCATGCATTCTCCATTTTTCTTATGGGCTACAAGTTGATTGCATAAGAAATATAAAAGATTCATTCTTATCCTTATTATCCATTGAGATCCTTCTATGTCAGTGCAAAAAATGGTTTACATGTGAGTTTCTAAAGGTACAGACTCATATGCTAATACTGTGTTGCTCGACACATACTAGATTACTAGTGCTCAAAACATATAAGATTCTAGTTTGCTAGGCACCTATTGCATTTGGGCTTGCTCACCATCAACTATGACTCAACACCTACATATCACTCAGCTCATATAGTTCACATGACACCTAAAGTCACTTAGCACTTGATCTTCACTCAACACCTAAAGATCACTCGGCACTTGTTTTAGTTATATCTAGCTTGATAGATATTGTGGCTTGGCATATATAGTGTACTCGGCTTCTATATGAAAATTGGTTAAGTGTGTTAAAACTCAATTGTCAAAACTATTATGAGACCAAAAACTTGCCACCTTGAAGTGGCCTATTGCTCTCAATTATTATCAAGTATTTATATAGTATTTAATATTATTTCTTCTATTGTGCAAGTCATTTCATTACAAGTAGTATCAATGCATGATCTTGGCACCATAGAGGCAAGACTTTTTCTCAACATTGGGGCAATTTTGGGAAGAGCATAACTTTCAAATTTTAGCAATTTTTTGAAAGATTTTTAAAGTTTTTTTGAAGACCATGTTAAAGAAGCTATAGTCCAAAATTTAGAAAAATTAGAGCAAATTATTGTAGAATTATTATTTCTACATAGTTTATTGAGATCTTCATATCTATCACATCCTACCAACTTTGAGTATAACTTGTATTTGGTTTTTGAATACATAGTAGATGAGCCTAAACTTAAAATCTTCGAAAAATTGCAAAAAAAAGCAAGATATTGCAAAATTAGGAAAATTCTCTCCCAAGGCAGCAAATTTTCTTTTTTTTGGAATATTTTTTCTGAGTAAGGTTATCTTGGCCCTAGTAAGTTGCAGTAAAAAAACAAATAAATACATCTAAGAATTTACATTTCATTTGTGTGAAATATTGGTTCCATCATTACAAGATCTTCAACAAGAGGAAAAAATAAAGCTACCATATTAGGAAAATCCTATGATTAAGATTGGGAAGCAATAGATGATAGTTATCCCAATGAGGAACTTAGTAAGTTTAAGGAAGAGTTTAAAATGGATATGTGTGACCTATGATGAGATATATTAGATATATGAAGCATATTAAGAACCTATATGAATGAAACAAGGAAGGATCCCTCAAGCAATCAAGGTGAAGCCTTCAAGTTGACTAATAGTGACATAATTTTATTAATCCTATGGGATCTAGGAATTGTTTCACAAAGGTGGATATTGATTGCAAGGATCCTCTAACATGGATAAATCAAATGGATAATTTTTTTGAACTTCATCAAATCCCATATGGACAAAAGGTCATGATGGCTTACTTATATCTATAACTAGATAAATTTATTTGGTATCATTAGCATTGTACTCATAGGAGGAAAAAGGTTCTGATTGTATGATGGTCAATTTTTTTAGAAGAACTCCAAGCACAATATAGCAATAGTGTGACAAAAAACTTCTTTATCCAAATTTCTAAGCTTTAAAAAACAAGATTAGTTAAGGATTATATTCAAAAATTCCAAAATATATCCTTATGAGTGGATAAAATTATAGAGGAGAACTTGAATTATTTATTCTTTCATGGTCTCAAGGATTACATTCAACATGAGGTGTGCATGTTTTTTCCCATCTTAGTAAACAAATATTTTATATTGGCACGCAGGGTAGAGGAGAAGTTCTTGATTCCTAGAAAGAAAGGGGCTAATTTGACAAAAGAAAAAGGATAATCAACACCTTCTCTTCCTCAACCTACTAGGTTGAATACATAATAAATTGAGGAAAAAAGAGAAAAAGGGTTGTATTTCAATTATGAAAGAAAATATAGTCAAGGACATAAATTTAGTGAAAAGAAATTGCTCTATATTGAAGGTCCAAGTGAGGAAGAAGAGGATAAGTCCATATTAGAGGAGCATAGGGAGTTAGTTGAGGAATCACATGATTCTCAACCAAACATATCTTGTCATGCATTTTTAGGTTTCAGTGCACCAAAAACTTTCAAGGTAGTGGGTTTCTTAAAGAAGAGGAAAGTAACAATGTTGGTAGACTCAGGTAGTACTCATAATTTCATCAACAAAAAGTTCACAACTCTTCTAAATTGTTTTATAAATCCAGCCCCATAATTTTAGGTCTTTATTGAAGATGGGGGCATAGTTAGTTGTTTAGGGAAGTGTCATAGCATCAAATTATCCATGGGATATTATCAACTTGATACCCAATGTATGTGATATCCATGATGTAGTGATTATTGTTTTGGGAGTATAATGGCTTACTTCTAGGAACAATTAAGATGAACTTCCAAGAACTATTCAACTTTAGACCTATATTTTCTCTTTTATAATGAATCAAATTTTAAGTCACCTGAAATTGATAGTTTTCAACTCCCAACACATTTTTCAAAATAATTCTATTCTAACTAAGAGAAAAGATATACATTCTTGAAGGGAACTCTCTTCTCTATAACATAATATAATTTTTTAGTTTTTTTAATATGATTTAATATTTTTTCTCTCTCAAAATTGACATTTTTTTGAGTGTTAAAATACATGCTTGTAGAATTTTTAATTACAACATACTATATCTAATTAAAACACTATAAAATATATATGAGAATATTGTTGACTCTGAGCTCTATACAATGGTGTTTATATGTTATTAAAAAAATATCATAAAAAATAGTAAGAGTTATTGAAACACCACTTTTGTAAAATAATATTATTTCTTAAGTAATTGGATACAAACAAGTATAAAACATACATTTAATAGACATTTCCAATTGGAAAAGTGTGAGACCATATATAAGTTAACTATAATTAATTTATCTAGATCATATATTTGAAAAAAAATAATTTTTAGATAAAAATACTCAATTTCAATATTCTGATAAGTCAACTTGAAAGGTGACACAACTTTGTACTTTTACCCATAAAAGAAAGGGAAGGAAAATATTGTGGCCAAGGAACTTTTAAAGAAGGATGAAAAAGATGAAGCCTTATTGCATGCTCTTTCAATATTACAAGAAAATTAGGTGGTAGAAGCCAAAGAGTGGAAAAATAATTTTGCAACAAGTAATTGTTAGAATTCTTTTAGAATAACTGAGAGGGGGTGTGAATCAGTTATTCAAGGTCCAAATGCCCTATTAATACCTTTTTAATGAATCCATACCCCTCTCATTTGTTCAAACTTAAATCAGTCATATAAGCAAATTACTGTAAATCAACATGCAAAGATAAAACATTCAAGATCAACACGACACAATGATTTACATGGAAACCCAATTTGGGAAAAACCACCAGTAACATGCTACTTGATTCTCACTCTTTTGAAGTGATGCCCCGTTAAAAGCCTACCCTGTTAAAGGCTTACAACACACTGTTAAATGTGACCTTTTTAGAGGATTTCACCAAACTGTTAGGAATGGGCCTGGTTAAGGTCTTTAGAACATTCACTTGGAATGTCACCCTATTAAAGGATTTATCTAATGGCTGTTAAACCAACCTAAGTCCATAGGATTTATCTTACTGTTACAATTGCTAGAAAGTAACGATAATGGTCTATTGATCTGATATAACTTACAACATACTTTGCAAATTTCAGATCACTCTTTCAGTTCAATCCTTATGCTTGGCCTCAATCACTTCAGCTCTGACTACTTGTTTCCATCTCAATCTTTGTCTTCTTAAGTGTTATTACTCATTCCGCCAATGAAATCATTGTTGTGGTCATCTATTCAAACAGAGTTCCTATGTTTTCTTCTCCTTAGTATATTCTACAACACTTCATGCTTTTATGCTTGACCACGGCTCTCTCTCGCTATCCCCTTTTTTCCACCCTTTTTTTTCATTAACTTATGTCTTCTTATATAGAAGTTTTATTTGCCTTTTGCCGCTCAATTTTTCTTTTCAATCTTAGGGTTTCAAAATGGATTAGGTAGGATACAATGTATCTACTCCATATCTTGTTCTCTTTTAGAAACTTTGCCAGTTGTATCTTAAAAATGTCCTACATGGTGTTCTATGCCACCAACTCATCATTCTTATCTTCCTTTTAATTCACAGATTTCTAGATAACAACTTTGTCGGCTTAGATCTGATGAATCTTCGATTTCCAAAATAATACAGCAACTCGACATTATTGTTTTACTCGGCACCTATACTTGCTCGACACTTGGTTCTGATCGGCACTTGATTTTGCTCGACACTTGATTCTACTCGGCACTTGATTCTGCTCGGCACTTGATTCTGCTCGACACTTGGTTTTTCTCAGCACTCAATTTTTCTCAGCATCTGAACTTGCTCAGCACTTAAACTAGGATTTTTCTCAGCTCTTACTAGCTTGCTCGGCTCCTTCTCTCTAGTGAACTTAGTTTAAGCTTTACAAAAGACTTAGCTAAAACCTTAGATCTTTGATATGTTTCAGTGTGCTCATTCTTTGTATCTTTTAGTATGTCATCTAATACACTGTTTCATCAATGGCTTAATTGATCCTTGTACTTCATTACAACATCATAACTTCAACCTTTCTCTAGGTGTTCTAGTTACATCTTATTGATTGCCTCCACCTTGACAATCAACTAATTGATAGTATTTGGATCACTAAAGCAATTGTCATCCCTGCAAGTAGCAAGTTTGACATCAATGACAAAACAATGATTGAGGACATTCTTTACCAGCTCCATATATTATTCCAACAACTTTTCTTATGATCATTTCAATCATTTCCAATAGTAATCTCATCCAACGTATAAAAAGTTGACCCTAGTAGTTCAGATAACTTTTGTTTAAAGGGGGATATTCTTTGGTATAAAGAGTGCTTGGATCTCTACAAGAATTTAACTCTTAAACACAAGATTCTCAAAGAACTACATGGGTCCCCAATTGGTTGTCATTCAATATTTTTGAAGACATATCATTGGGTCAAGAAAAATATTTTTTTGGGAAGGGCTAAAAGGTGACATTCAAAAATTTGTTGCTGAATTTTTGGTTTGTCAAATAAATAAAGGGGAAACAATTAAGACACTAGGTCTCTTGCAACCTTTATCCATTCCTAGCCAATGTTGGGAAGAGGTATTCATGGACTTCATCACATGGTTTGCAAAATCTAATGGTCATAATGTCATCATGGTAGTAGTTGATCACCTCATTAAATATGCACATTTCATTGCATTATCACATCCTTTTATAGCAAGTATAGTGGAAAAAGTTTTCTTTGATAATATCCAAAAGTTACCTTGTACACCTAAGGTTATTGTTAGTGATCATGATCCTATCTTTACTAGTCACTTTTGGAAAGATTTATTCTCATGTTTGGGTATTCAATTGGCTCATAGTTCTTCATACCATCCTCAATTAGATGGATAAATTAAGGTTGTTAATAATTTTTTGGAAGGATATCTATGTTGTTTCACTTCAAAAAAAAAATCTCAATGGGTAGATTGACTACCTCTTGCAAAATGGTGGTACAATAGTTCTTTTCATAGCTCATCAAAAATGTCTCCATTTTAAGCACTTTATGGATATCATCCTCCTTCCATCACATCATCATTAAATGTGTCACCAAGAGTTCAGGTAGTAGAGGACCACTTGCTTCATCATCAACATGTACATTTAGGTTTTGTAGAGAATTTAGCTATGGAAAAAAATCAAATGAAATAACAAGCAGATCAACATCATAGTGAAAAGAAATTTTGAAGTTGGGGACTAGGTTTTCTTGAGGTTGCAGCCTTCTAAAAAATTCTTAATGAAGCAACAAAAAATGAATAATAAACAAGTCTTAATGAAGCAAAAAAATATGAATAATAAGTTATCTCCAAGATATTATGGACCATACCAAATCATGCAAAAGATTGGTGGTGTTTCCTACAAGCTTGAGTTGCCACCAACAACAAATATACATCAAGCTTTTCATGTTTCATGTTTGAATAAGGTAATTTGGTAGAATATTCCTACTCAAACAGTACTACCAAAACTTGATGAAGAAGGAATAATAATTTTGGAACTAGAATGCGTTCTTCAAACATGCATGAAGAAGATGAGGAATAGAACCCTAACTCAATATCACATCCAATGGAAGAACTTACTTGTTGAAGAGGCCACATGGGAGGATGAAGAGTTCATTAGAAAGAATCCACACTTGGTTAGCATTGAGGACAATGCTTCTTTCAAGAGAGGGAGCATGTTATGCCCTTAATACTGGTGTATATAGGGTTATCAATAGTCAACTTGTGGCTATCTTAATCCTTAATTAATTCATGTTATCATTATTATATTATTATCTATGTAGGTAGGTTAGTCTAGGTGTTATTTAGGGTTGTGTCTATTCAACCCAAGCATAATTAGGTATATATAGGAGGTTGTGAATCTTATTGAAACATCATATTGTGAAGTGTGTTATCATTGGAGATATTTTGATGTTTCTCCATTGAAGTGGCCTATTACTCTTACTTATTATCAAGTATTTATATATTTCTTCTATTGTGCAAGTTATTTCATTACAACCTCTTCCTTGTGGCTTCTATTTTACTATACAAATTTAACTATGAGACTAAGTGTTAGCCAAGATTTTATAATACATTAAATACTTTTCTAGAATAGAAATATCAATTAAACTACATGATTTAGCCATGTAAACCCATGATCAGGTTTGGTCTCCAGATCTTCCTACAACACAAACTCTTAGAACTTTAAGTTGTGAATTGGTGTTTAGGTGATTCCTAACATTGATCTCCATTTTTCCACTTAAGAATTCTTGTTGCATCATAATGTGTCATCTCCAAAGGCTTCAATGTGTCATAGCTATATGATATCATGAGACCAAATATCTAGCATGAACATCTTTCTTATCAACGATTGTCAAATTATGCCCTCATGCCTAATTGAGGCAAAGCCATGAAAACTATCCATTCAGTCCTGTCACTCATTTTCTTTTTGAACCAAAATTTTCTAATAAACCACAGAGATCTTGCAAATACCTTGAAATTAACTATGTTGCATCATTGTACCTTAGAAAAGGTTAAAGCTTAATAATATAGAGATATAGAGATGAGCCTTGGTCATGACTTCTCTACATAAATATCTAATATTTCTATTTAAATAATGAAAAATCCTTAGCACAATCGCTTAAAACAAAAAAAAGGTTTAGACATGAAAATATGCATACAGACATAAAATTAGGGTTTCTCTAGGAAGATCTCTACATCACAAACATTAAAACCCTAACTTCATCAATTTAACCTAATTTTATAATGGGTTTGTAGAATTTGAAAATGGTGAAAATATAAGCCACCACTTGATTTTATCCATATTCAACCATAATGAATATTGATGGGAAATTTTTTTTATTGGCACACTTACTAATTAAAAAATGTAAGACATGTTTGGGACCACCCCTTTGGGTTGGATCTCCAAGAAAAATCCAACCCTTAGGTTTGGTGAATTCCAATGCAATTTAAAGGTGCAATCACTCAAAAGCACAATCATACTACTAAATTTTAGTGAATTATGTTGCATGTATGCACTTAAGAATGATCATACTATTTAGATATAGTGTCTTTTGATGGTTTATGTTTTCTAAGGGATTGCAATTGATTCTTATATGTCTAAATTGGTCAGAAGGGGTCCTAATGGACCATAAGGTTTCATAAGATCACTTAGATAATAGTAGGACTCATTAAGACATATTATAACCCCTTAGTATATATTATAATTCCATTGAGGTGGTGTAAGGGGTATTAATAAGATATAATTGGTCCTAATGCATATATAGTGGTCTTAGTAGATTACAATGAATCATCATACCAATTATGACCCCTTATGATTCATTCTATGATAATATATTGTTGAGAGATTGTTGAAAGCATGAAGGCTGATGATATTCCTATGGGGGAGTATTGTAGATATGTAACATTCATGACTGAGTTTTTCATTGATGTCAACATATAAATTTTTTGTGGTATCTAATATAGGAACAGTGGAAAGAACAAGTTGGTATGGATGGCTAGTTGAGTATTCAAACTATCTAAGCTTATGAGAGATATATTTGAGTATCTAGTATATGCATTTAATGTTGGAGGAAGAAATGATAAGTTTGGAAGAAGTTATGTAAGATTTGGTGATGATTTTTCTGAGATAGAGTTTACAGAGGCATGTTTTGGTAAACTTGTTATATCTCTTAGCAGAGTTATTATTCAAAGAATCAAGATTGACAATGTGAAGAAGACATAATGATGATGATGTGGCTAAGTTTTCTTTTCATAATATTAGGTGTATGGAAATATATTCAAGTTGCAAGGTGGAGGACTAATGTTATTGTTAAGTGTAATATGTTCTTAATGTGGTCCTACAATGATTAATTGAGAAGGTATAACAGCTGGCTTAGGGAATTGTTTTATGGACTCAGTATAAATGAAGGACATTTTACTTTATCATGAAGTATGGTATTGTATGGAATTTTATAGGTGTGAAGAATTTCATAAGCAACACAATAGCAAAATATGAAATTGAGCAGAGTAGAGAAGAAGTGAAGGAAACTTTATTGTCAAGGTTTTGTTGAGTGATCTGAGGTTTAATATTTGGGTCTAAGGTTCTTGATCTAGTCTACAAGGTTTGGTAGTGATTGGTTTAGTTGATGAAACAAATGAAAGTGGAACATAACAATAAACTACATGTTTGAGTAGTGAGTACTTCTTGTAGTTGAAATTGCATGTTTGGGTAGTGGGCTCATCTTGCATATACATTGTACTACAACTCCTAACAAGGTTGGAACAACTCCTAACAGGGTTGGAATCTCCTAATAAGGGCTCAAAGTTTCCTAATAGAGACACATATGTATTAAATATTTCAATAGACTCCTAACATGATCCATCCTCTATCTAGGAATATTTATATTAATACATCATTTTGTGGGCATCATTCCCACTAGGGTTTTCCCTCTGATCAAGGGTTTCCCTAGTTAACAAATCTAGTGTAATTGTTAATGTGTATCTTTGTATGGTTGTTTTTTAGTTTGGTTGAATGGTTAAGTTTGTTTAAAGAAGATAAATTTTTTAATTGTTGGATAAATGATTCAACCCCCTCTTCCCCTCTCTCAATTATCTTGGTAGACAATTGTTTTTAATAATTGGTATTAGAGAATCAAATCCTTTAAGATAAAGTTTAACGAATTTGGGAGATCCATAGCAAGCATGTTCAAGAAAGATAGTCTAAAGTTAGATGGAGCTAATTATGATAGCTATAAGGAAAAGATGAAGACAAATTTTTTCTATATGGGTCTAGGATATTGGATCTTGACAAAAAAAACAAAGACAATCATTGCTGAAAGGATTTGGAAACTTGTATTGAGGAATAAAGAGATCTTTTTATGTATGACATGAGAGCTAGAGAATCATTATTGACTACACTTCTTGAAATTGAATACAATTAGGTAAAGTCACTTGCTACTTCACATTTGATTTAGAAAGCTTTGGAAGATAATTTTTGAAGGTGATGAACATTCTAAGAAATTGAGGCTACAAAGTTGTATTTGTGCATTTCAAGATGTTAAAATGATTGAAGATGATTGTCTAATAACATTTGTAGGTAGAATAATAGAGATCACTACAGGTATTAGATCTCAAGGAGGAACCAAAGAAGATGATAAGGTTATATGGAAGATATTGAAGAGCTTAACACCACCATTTCAATCAATAGCTCAAATGATACAGTTGTTGATATCTTGTACCAAATATTTCATAGAGGAGACATTGCTTGGAAAACTTGAAGTAGTTGAGAATGAGCTTAGACAGTCTAGAGAGCTGACCAAAATAGAGACAAATTTTAGTGCCTTGAATATTTGGCCTAGCTTATCAAGGAGCACAAGTGCTAAAGGATATTTTTCTAGCATAAAGAGATCTAAGGAGGATAGGAAGATTAGAGGAGTAGCCCTTCTGGTAAGAAGAGAAAAAGGAGGTAAGAAAATATTTAATTGTTGGACTTGTGATGAATATGGTCATTGTGCATCTAAGTGTCCTAAAGGAGAGAAAAAGTAATAAAGGAAATTACAAACCTAGAAAAGATAGAGTTTTTGTATGCAAATGAAGAAAATAATTTTGATGATGAAATTGGATTTGTACCAATTAAGGAAGAAAGTCCAGAAAAAGTCGCATTGTGTTAGAATTCTTTAGAATAATTGAGAGAGGGGCGAATCAGTTATTCAAGGTCCAATAATGTCCAATTCAAATTTTCTAATAAAATAGGAGTGAATCAAATGTACTATCCTTTTACTTTCTTATCATGCATGCAATTAAACATTAAACAATCATAAAAAGTAAACATGCATCACACCATAACACAAAGGAATTTGATGACCCAAAAACCCTCTAGGAATAAGAAGGTAAAATTGGGGCGAGAATGACACCCATAGAATAACTACACAATTGATTTCAACCACTTATGATGGTTTTCCCTATTAAAGGTCTGCTCTATTAAAGGCTTTACACACTGTAAGATGTGACCCTATTATAGGATTTCTACACCCTATTAGGAGTGTGCCTTGTTAGAGGACTTCAAAACATTCAACTTAGAATGTCACCCTATTAAGGGATTTACATAGAGCTATTAGGCCCATCCAAGTCCATGGGATTTATAGTCACCTTCTCAAAAGAATATTTTATCTCTCTCTCTCTAAGGATCTCATATCCTCCTCCTAGGGATCTCTTATCCTTCTCCTAAGGATCTCTTTATCCTTCTCCTAAGGATCTCTTTATCCTTCTTCTAGGGATCTTCTATCATTTTCCTGAGGCTTATCCACCTAGTTGTTAAGCTAACCTAGCAATGTAGGATTTCAATATCTAATACAATGGTAAGAGAGTATTAGAAAGGTTTTGACCTGATAAAGATTGCAACCCTAACCTTGCAGATTTTAGATCACTCTTTAGTCCTTTTCTTTGCTTGGCTTTCCTCCCTTGTAGTGTTGATAGCTTGTTCACCCTTCAAGATCTATCTCCTTGAGTTCTTGCACTTGTTACGCCAATGCACTCCATGATCACTTGATCAACTAAGAGTCTTGATGCTCTATACTTACTCCTGACTGTGTCCTCCTTCACATTAGCCTTCTCTTGGATTTGACCACACTTGTGACCAACTCCTCCTATTTTGATCTCTGACCTATAACTCCTTATATAGAAGTCTCGTTCTTTACTTCCCACTTAAATCTTAATTTGATCTGAGAAAATGATATTGTTTTCCCTCCAAATTTCTTCTTCTAGAAACTTGATGATAAATCCATTAGCATGCACCTTGAATTGGTTTGCATAGTTTAACTAAAATTCTGTAACATCTACTCATCATCCTTATCATCCAACTAATTCACAAAATTTGATGTAACAAACTTATTGCTACTGATCTAGAAAATCTTTGACTAAACAAATAATGTAGCAACTCGACATCATTAGTTTACTGATGCTTAGCTCCTTCTATGTTACTCAACTTCTATTGTTATTTTACTAGTGCTCGGTACCTATAGCATTTATGCTTTGCTTGGCACTTGAAGGATTGCTCGACACCTATAGCATTTCTGCTTTTCTCGGCACTTGAATAGTTACTTAGCATCCATTACTTTTTTTGATGCTTGAAACCTAACCAATTCTATGTTACTCAACACCTGAAGGGTTATGTGTTACTCGGCACCTGAAGGATTGTGTGTTACTCGGCATTTGAAGAATTGCTTGGCACACACTGAAGTTGAACTTGCTTGGCTTCAACTAAGAATTTGCTCAGCTCTCTCAAATGAACTTAGTTAAACCTCACATCTTTGACATTTCTTAGTGTCTCCATCCTCTATGTCTTGGAGTATGTCATCAATACACTATTTAATCACTAGCTTAGCTGATAATTATACTTCTTTATAACACCATAACTTCAACCTTTCTCTAGGTGCTCTAGTTACATCTTATTGATTGCCACCTCCTTGTCAATCAACCAATTGATAGTACTTGGATCACTTAAGAAATTTCATTCCTACAAGTAGCAAGTTTGACATCAATGACAAAACAATGATTGAAAACATTCTATACTAGTTCCATTATTCTTCATTCATGATCTTTTCAATCATTTCCAGCACATTGGTGTCACAGGTTAAAAAGAAATCTAATTGGATAATTGACTGTGGTTGTTCACACCATATGACTGGTGATATGAATGTTTTGACTTCAAAAATTAGGATGGAGAAATTGTCAAAGTTGGAAACAATGAAACATGCCAAGTTAAAGGTATTAGATCTATAAATCTTGATGGTAAAACTAATACTAAGGATGTATATTTTGTTGACAGTTTGAAGCACAATATTTTGAGTGTTGGACAACAAGTGGGAAAAGATAATCAATTGTAGTTCACGAAGAAGACATTCATGAGCAAAGACAAAGATGAAATGGTAATTGGAATAGGAACTTTATCGAGAGGTAATGTATTTCAGTTGAATCCTACTGAAATGACATGTTTGGTTGCAAAGGTAGATGACAATTGGTTATGACATAAGAAATTTTGTCATATAAACTTTGAAAATATTGTGAAGACTAGTAGTATGTTTGTAGTTAGAAATTTGCATAAGATTTTAAAGCCTACTAACACAATTTGAATGGAGTGTGTTTTGGCAAAGCATAATAGAACTTCATTTCCCAACAAGAAGTTTACTACTACAACAAAATTCAAGATTCTACACATAGATCTTAGTGGTCCTATGAGGACTAAAGGATTCTATGTTGAAATGTATTTTATTATTCCAGTTGATGATTTTTGTAGAATGATGTGGATTACATTTCTTAAAGAGAAATATGAGGCATTTGATAAGTTTAAGATATTCAAGAATAGAGTTGAGAATTAATCTAGTAGGAAGATTAAATGTTTAAGAATAGATAGAGGAGGATAATTTACTTGAAATGAGTTTAACATGTTTTGTGAAGAAAATGGAATCAAAAGATAGTTATCAGCTTTGAGAGACCCTAAACAAAATAGAATTGTAGAGAGAAGGAACATATCAGTTATAGAAGTAGAAAAAGCTATGTTAGCTAAAAATGATGTATTCAAGATGCTTTGAAGAGAATCTATGAATACAATAGTCTACACTATGAATGAAGTACAAGTTAGGAATGACACAAAAAAGACCCATTATGAATTGTAGTTTGGTCACTCACCTATAGTTAAGTATTTCAAAAATTTTGGTAGTAAGTGTTATATCAAAAGAGATGATGATATATTGGTAAGTGATATGCTAGAAGTGATGAAGTTATTTTTCTTGGTTATTTGTTGAAAATCAAGGTTTATAGATGCTATAATCTAAGAGCTAAGATTAATATGGAAAGTTCAAATGTGAGAATTGATGAGAAATTTAGGATACAAGAGAGAATAGTTGATTACAATTTAGATTATGGTGTTATTACAAAGACAAGGAATAATGAAATTTTTCTTGAGACTAACAATGATCTACAAAATAAAGGAGAGCCGAGGTAGGAACAAATCTCAAAACCTTTAGTAGAGCCAACTGTTGAGATAGAAACTCCTACTTTGGGAAAGAATATGATAAAGAATCACCCATCCGATTATATAATCAAAAGTTTGATGACAAGAAGAAGATTGAATGAAAAACTATGTTTGATATGTCAAGTTGAACCTAAGAATACATATTAAGCATGTAAAGATTATTATTGGAAACAAGAAATGAAAGAGTAATCAGATTAGATAATAAAGAATGAAACATGGGGATTGGTTCCCAGGCTAGTAGATCAGAATGTGATAGGAGCTAAATGGGTATTTAGGAACAAGATGAATGAGCAACATGAAGTTGTAAGGAACAAGGAAAGATTGGTATGTAAAGTTTATTCATGAAAAGAAGGAATAGATTATGATGAGACCTATGCTCCAATGGCTAGAATAGAAGTAGTAGGATTATACTTAGCCTATGCAGCACAAAAGAAATTAAAAGTGTATCAGATGGATGTCAAGGTAGCATTTTTGAATGGAAAACCTGAAGAAGAAGTATACATTAAGCAACTTGAAGGTTGTCCTTTGACAAATGATAAGAAGGACATAGTATGTAAACTAAAGAAAGCATTGTATGTCTTGAAGCAAGCACCTAGAACCTAGTATGCAAGGTTGGACAGGCATTTGACAAAGCTTGGATATAAAAAAGGTATGGAAAATAGAAATCTATATTGGAAAGAAACTTATGATTGTTTGATGATTTTGGAAATATTTGTTGATGATATCATATATGGAGGAAATGATGAGAAAATTGACAAATTTACTGAAGAGATGAAGAAAGAATTTGAGATGAGTATGATAGGAGATATGAAATATTTTCTAGGATTGCAGATTGTACAAAATAATGAAGGAATCTTTATTTCTTAGACTAAGTACTTGAAGGATTTATTAAAAATATTTGGCTTGGAAACATGCAAACTCATTGCGAAACCTATGGTAACTAGACACAAGTTAACTACAAAGGATGAGGCACTTACTGTTGAGTAGAAAAAGTAAAGATCTATGATAGAAGGATTGCAATATCTACCTCACACAAGGCCAAATGTAGAAAATGCAATTGGAATTGTTGCAAGATTCCAAGCTAATCCTAGAGAAGAACATGATTTAGTAGTCAAAAGGATATTTAGATATCTGAAAGGAACATTTGAGTTTGGGTTGTGGTATCATAGATCTAATGGTTTTACTCTAAGTTCTTATACTGATGCTGATTGGGCAGGCAATATGGATGACAAAAAAAAGAACCAATGGTGGGGACTTCTTTCTTGGACAAAGGTTGGTTTCTTGGCTAAGAAAGAAGTAGGATTGTACATCCCAAAGTATAGTGGAAGTAGAATATGTTGTAGAAACAAACAATTGCAATTAAGCTGTTTGGATGAAGCAAGTGTTGAAGGATATAAGGATAGAAATTAGTGATCCTATTGTCATACGTTGTGACAACACAATCATGGTAAATATGTATAAGAATCTAGTGTTACATTTGAAGACCAAATAGTTTTCTATTAAGTATTAGATGTTGAGATATAAAGCTGTAGAAAAGGAAATTAGATTGGAGTATGTGAGAACAAAAGAGAAGATAGTAGTTATATTCACTAAGCCTCTTCCCAGATATACTTTTGAGTACTTTTGAGGTACACTAGGGGTTATGCCCTTTCCTACATCAGAGTAGAGATGCAAGAATGCATTATTCTAGTGTAATTGAGAACTATTATTATTTGGATTGAATACTAATGCTTCCTATGTGGGGGAGCATCTATGATGGATAGAGTCATCTAAGACTCTTGTTGAATGTTGTTTTGAATAGTGCCCTTGGACACTTGAGCTAGTAAGAATCAATTGTTGCAGAGTTTGATAGTTATTGAAGCCTTTGACATTGATGTCAATGGGGGATAAGTTTGGCATGAAAAACATCATGAGAAGATCATGAGGAAGAGCAACATGTTCAGAAGAAGTATAGCATAGAATGATAGTTTGTAAAAAAGTACATTGAGGTACATCAATGGGGGAGAATGATTGATAAAGAGGATTTGAAAAGTAAGATGAACAATCTTTTGTTGGTATTCTTGGAGCTAGATGTTTTTCATCTATGTTTCCATCAATACCAAATTGGGAGATTCTTGAGAGATTATTCAAAGCATGAATTATGCTAATGATATTACTATGGGGGAGTATTGTAGATATGTTACTATGATAATATGTTACATTCAATACTGATTTTTTCATTGATGTCAACATAGTACTTTTCTAGGGTGTCTGATAGAAGAACAATAGAAAGATCAACTTGGTATGGACGGCTAGTTGAGTATTCTAACTATTCAAGGTTATGAGAGATATTTTTGAGTATCTGGTATATGTAGTTAATGTCATAAGAAGAAATTATAAGTCTAAAAGAAGCTATGTAAATTTTAGTGATGTCTATTCTGAGAGAGAGTTTACAGAGGCATATGTCTAGTAATCTTGTTATATCTCTCAGCAAAGTTGTTATTCTAAGAATTGAGGTTGAAGATGTGAAGAAGACATATTGGTGATGATGTGGTTAAGTTCTCTCATCATAATATTGCATGTATTAAAATATATTCAAGTTGCAAGGTGGGAGACTAATGTTATCACTAACTGTAATGTGTTCTTAATGTGGTCCTATTTATGTTATTAATTGAGAAGATCTAATAACTCACTTAGGGAATTATTTTATGGACTCGGTATAAAGTAAGGACATTATCCTTTATCATAAAGTATGGTATTGCATGGAATTGTATGAATGTGAAGAATTTTGTAAGCAATACAAGAGCAGGATGTGAAGTTGAGTAGAGTAGAGCCGAACTAAAGGAAACTTCATTGCCAAGGTTTTGCTAAATGATCTAAGATTTGATATTTGGATCCAAGGTTTGTGACCTAGTTTACAAGGTTTGACAATGATTGGTTTGGTTGATGAAACAATAGAAAGAGGAACATAATATTAAATTGCATGTTTGAGCAGTGAACTCTTCTTGTAGTTGAAATTGCATGTTTGGGTAGAGGGCTCATATTGCATACATTGTACTACAACTCTTAATAGGTTTATCACAACTCCTAATAGGATTGGAGTTTCCTAATAGAGACTCATATGTACTAAATGTTGTAATAGACTCCTAACAGGGTCCATCCTCTAACAAGGAATATTTATATTAGTACATCATATTATTCGCATCATTCCCACCCAAGTTTTCCCTTTGATCAAGGGTTTCCTTGGTCAACAAATATGGTATAATCATCTATGTGCATCTTTGTATGGTTGTTTTTTTCTTTGGTTGAAAGGTTAAGTTTATTTAAAGAATATAAATGCTTTAATTATTGGATATCTGATTCACCCTCCCCCCTCTTAGTTATCTTTGTGGACTATTGTTTCTAACACATATGTGCTTAGGATACCTAGGGACATATTCTATATATTCTAATCATTAGAAATGGGTCATAGGGTACCTTATGACCCCTTTCGACCCATTTCATGATAACATATGTCCCTATAGTTCATAGGACCCTTAAGATTTAATATCTTGTCATGAAAGGGTTGGAGTGGGCCATAGGGCACCCTATGACCCATTTCAATAAATTCTATGATAACATATGACCCTACAGGTTGTAGGACCCCTAAGATTTCATACATTGTTATAGAATGTGTAAAAACGGATCATAGGATATCATATGATCCATTTTGATCCATTACATGATAACATATTATGTAGGTGAACTATGAACCCTAAGGATATATTATATATATTCTAATCAGTTGGAAGGGGTCATATGATACTCTATAATTCATTGCAAACTATTATACAATAACATTTGTCCCTAGCAATGGTAGTAACTATACAAGCTCATTTATTATCATAAAATGGGTCAAAAGGGGTCATAGGGTACCCTATGACCCCTTTTGACCCATTCTATCACAACAAATGTCCCTAGGGATTGTAGGACTGCTAGGAGTTCATATGTTGACATTAAATAGGTTGAAAGGGCTCATAGGGTACCCTATGACACATTTTGATCCATTATACAAAAACATATGTCCGTAGGAGTCATAAAACCACCAAGAGTTTATATGATGTCATGAAATGTGTTGAACGGGGTCATAGGGTACTCAAGGACATATTATTTCCCCTTAGTGTACATCTTAGATATACTCAAGGACATATTACATATATTTTGATTAGTCAAAAGGGGTCATAAAATACCTTATAATCCATTTCGACCCATATATAATAATATATATCTGTGTCAGTCATAGGAACCATAGGGCACCTTATAACTGTTTTCAACCCATTCTATGATAACATAGGTCCTTAGGGGTCCTAGAACCCCTAGGGATATACTATATATATTCTAATCATTTGAAAGTGGTCAAAGGGACCCCTAGGGATATATTATCTATATTCTAATCATTTGAAAGGGGTCATAGGATACCCTATGATCCCTTTCACCCATTTCATGAAAATGTATGTCCTTAGGGGTTCTACTAGCCCTAGGAATTCATACATTGTCATGGAATGAGTTGAAATGGTTCATAGGGTACCCTATGACCCATTTTGACCTATTCTACAATAGCATATGTCCCTAGGAGTTGGAGGTCCCCTATGAGTTCATATGCTGTCATGAAATGGGTCAAAAAGTTGTCATAGGGTATATATGACCCATTTATACTTAAGGACATATTACTTCCCCTTAGCGTACATCCTAAGTTAATTGAGGTGGTGTGAGGGGTACTAATGGGTTCTAATTTTCTATAATGACCTCTTATGATATACCATGGCCCATAATGATGCATAAGATACCAAGATATTATCCTAGAATGTTTAAGATATTCAAAGGGGTCTTAAGGTGTTATAATTGGTTCGAAGATTTTTTGTAATGAGTCATACAATTATGGGAAAGGAAGAGGGAGAGGGAGAGGGAGAGGGAGAGGGGGAGAGAGAGAGAGAGAGAGGTATTTATTATAATTTTCCATCATCATGATTACACTACCTTGACCTTTTTGAATTTCCCAAGCCTGTGCCTCAGTTCATGTAGAAGGTAGTGTAATCACACTATTGCTTTCAAAAGAAAAAATAAAAAGGTGTTGCCTTTTCGATACCACAACTTGGTGCATCTACCCCCAACTATCATTAGTCCAAGATAGAAAACATCCCTCTATAGCTCCTTCAATTTGATACATGGTCCTTCATATTATTTTTTCTATTTACAATAATTATTGCTTGATCTCTTCTAAATCTAACAAACTTAATTCTTGAATACAAAATCATAGTCATTTTCATTTATCAAGATGACACTCAAAATATTACGATATAAACCTTTATATAGTAAAATTCATTAGTATTATTCTTTCAATAAAATGTAATTGAGTCTCTAATAGAAATATATCTTGCATTATCATCACCTAATCTAATAGCATCGCCATCATATTTTTAAGTGCATTACAAATTTTTTCCTTTCACCAGTCATAAGGTTAGGAAATCTAATATTGGTGCAAGGAGGGATTCAATAGCTAGGGCCAAAGGAACATCTAACTATCCAAACACCTTGTTGAGTAAACACAACATAAGAAAACACATAGAGAAAAACACCAAGGAGAGAGAGAGAGAGAGAGAGAGAGAGAGAGAGAGAGAGAGAGAGAATAAAAAACTTTTATTGATTCATCCAATTATCATCATACATGCCCAACTATAAGGCCTTCTAGGTTACCACTAGATACAAAATGCAACTTCAAGATCTATGATCTAGTTTCAAATTCACAATTCCAAGTAACATCTTGTCTAACTCTCTAAATCCTTCCACTAAACTAAACCAAATATCTCTACTTATACTTTCCAAAATGTCTTATAGAAGATTTCAAATCATTACATAATAGAAAGGCTAACCATAAAATTATCTACACTCATCCCAAGGAAAGAAAATATTATTAAATTCATGATCCAAAATAAATACACAAGTTAGCTCAAACTATGAACCAAACATAGACAAAATTGATCAAAGAAGGACCTGAGCATCAATAAATACTAGGTTCACACAACACAAGAAGGAGCACTTGGTCAACACTAAACAACTCATTTAACACTACTAGAACTTGGTTAAACTTGCCAACATGAACAAAAGAGAAGGATTAAAAAGCAACCCAAGATCCTCCTACATTAGACAACTTGTGTTGAAAGAAATGAATCTCCTAAATCATGCAAGTATTACAACCTAAGATGAATCTAACTTAGATTAAGAAATTCATGTAGCATCTTCAATTGATCTATTCTTCCACTTCACCAAATACTCATAGTAATCATTTCCTCTTGTGCTTTTACCAACTCTTTGCTACAATATCTATCCAACCTCTACAATCTACTTTATCATCTAATATAACAACTTCATCATATGATTTGTGATACTTATGCAAATTAGTAACATTGAATATAAGAGATATATCCATGTCATCAGGTTGATCAACTTCATAAGCATTACCATTTTCAAACTTCCTAAATATCTTATAGGGTTCAAAATTATTCATCTTCAACTTATTGTATGTTCCAATTGGAAATATTCCTTTCTTCAGATGAACCATTACCTCATCATCAACTTCAAAAACATGATGTTTCCTAGATTTATTAGCATTCTCCTTATACTTTTGATTACTTTTTTCCAACTTCACTTCCTCATGCAAAGACTTTATAAAACCATAAAATTATTCCCCTTTAACACATATCTTCTCTTCACCAACAACATCCCTCAAATATGATATTCCTCTAGGCTGCATTTCACTAACCATCTCAAAAGGTGTTTTTCTTGTAGTCCTAGTCATAGAATTATTATAAGAAAATTCATATGTTGCCAATATCATATCCCAATTGCTTGATTTATCTCCAAATAAACATCTCAATAAATTACCCAAGATTCTATTTACAACCTCTATCTATCCATCCATTTATGGATTGAATGTAGAACTAAATCTCAAGTAAGTACCCATCTTCTTCTACAAAGTCCTCCAAAAGTAACCAACAAACTTACTCACTATTAGAAATAATACATTTTGGTAATCCATTCAATCTAAAAATCTCTTTAAAGTAAATATCAGAAACTTGCACAATATCTAACATGTTCTTACATGGTATGGAATGTTCCATTTTAGAAAATCTATCCACAAAAATAAATATGGAATTATACCCTCTTGTTGTCTTAGGTAATCCAAGAGAAAAATTCATACTAATCTCATTCCAAGGTTTCTCAAGAACTAAAATAGGTGTATACAATCTAGTATTCTGGTTCACTCCTTTTGTAACTTGACAAATTGCAAAAGTTCTTACATACTTTTTATACATTTGTGCCCAATAATACTTATCCATCAGTAAAGTTAATGTCTTATCAATTCCAAAATGTCTAGCCAAACCACCACAATCATTTTCATTAATCAAATTACTCCCATAGAACTTCTTGGCATACATAACTAAATTCTTTTGAACAATATACCTTCTTGAATGAAATACACATCATACTTACTAATTTTATCTAATAGATTTGGTGCTCCACACTCTCTCCACACCTCAGAAAAATTAAGGTTAGTATCATACAATTCCTTCATTTCATCAAAACCAAGAACTTAAACCTTCATCTCTACCAACAAAGAATGTCATTTTCCCAATTCATTAACAACTTAGTTTTTAACTCTACTTTTATGCTAGATTACAAATGTGAAAGTATTTAAGTACTCAATACACTTCATATGTCTCTGATTTAATTTATGTTGACTTTCCAAGTACTGCAAATCTTGATGATCATTTTACAACAAAAAATCCTTAAGAATCAAATAATGTCTTTGTTTCTTCAAGGATGAAACAATAGCATAAAAATCTTGATCATACATAGATTACTTCTTTTTAGAATCATTCAACTTCTCACTAAAGAATGCAACAAGTTTACCTTCTTGACTCAACACAACTCCTATTGCATTTACACTTGCATCACATTCAACCTGAAATTCCTTATTGAAATTAGGCAAAGGTTATATAGGTAACCCAACAAAATTTTCTTTTAAAGTCCCAAAACTCTCATCATCTCAATGTGTTCACTTAAAATACATTTTATCTCCTCTCATTGTCTTAGTCCTAGCATTACAAAAAAACAAAAATTCTTTACAAACTTCCTATAGAAACTAGGAAAACCATTAAATGATCATACGTCACTCACATTCTGATAAGGTGTAGGCCATTCCAAAATTTCTTTAACCTTCTTAGGATCCATTCTCAATCCATTAGTGTCACAAATCCAAAATATAAAATCTCCTTTTGCATAAAAGAACTCTTTTCAAGTTAATCATCAATTTCTCCTCTTTCAATATATGTAGTACTTGTCTAACATACTCAAGATGTTCTTCTTCGGTCTTACTAAATTAGTAGATTATCATCCAAATAAATAATCACAAACTTACCCAAGAATATCTTGAGAACTTCATTCATCAACCTCATGAAAGTACTAGGTGCATTAGTCAAACCAAAAGACATTACAAACCATTCATACAAACCATCTTTTGTCTTGGAAGTAGTCTTCCATTCATCACCTTCTCTAATATTGATATGATGATAAAAACTCTTAAAAAAGATCTTGGTACACTATTTTTCTCCACTCAAACAATCCATCATGTCATCCATCCTTAGCATATGAAATCTATATTTCAATGTGATCTTATAATGGATCTAGAATCAATACACATTCTACATTCTCCATTTTTAATAGCTGCTAATGCAATAGGCACAACACATGGAATCAAACATTCTTTGATCAAAACTTGCTGCAAAAAATCATGCACTTAAGTTCTTCATTCTCTAGAGGTGTCATGTCAACATGAATCCTGATGATACTACATTTGGGAGTGTTAGAAAAATTGAAGAGTATTGACATGTTGCATTCATGACTATGTTTTTCATTGATGTCAACATAGTAGTAACTCAGTGAAGACTAGCAAAGTAGAAAACATAGATCTTAGTTGTACAAAAAATGGTTTGATTATTGGGTGATGTGCATTCACAAAAGATTTTAATACTATGTCTTGATGTTAAGGTTTGATATGCAGTACACAAGTCGAAGATGTACAAAAGATATGCCTAATTTACAGAGAGTAGTAGAGAGACATAGTACCTAAGAAGTAATTTTTGATATTTTTATAATATCATCTAACTGAGATATAATTCGGAGATGTGTAGTTAGCTAGTGATATAATATTGTATGATGATGATGTCAGTGAATACACAAGCCCTAAAGTTTCTTGTGTGAGAAGTTGCATAGACTATGAGCTGAAAGTGCTATTGCAATTATAAATTAATTAATTATCTTATTATAATTAATTGGGAAAGCCTAAAGGCTAACTTAATAAATTAGTTTGAAGATATGTTATAAAGGGAAGATGTTTTACTTGTTTGTACAATATGAATGTGTTGTGATCATTGTATTGAGTGTGAAGTGCAAAAAGGGGTAGAGTGTTTAGTGAATGCAAGTAAGAGATCTAAGGGATTATTCAATGTGAGATATGTAATCTAGTTACAAGATTAGAAGGAGAAAAAGTCTGGTTAATAGGATAGAGAAAGAGGAAGGATTAGTACTATTTGTTTATACTATTCTACAAGGAATAATATGGACATCATTTGGATAGTGGGTTCATTGGTCTTTCCCTGAAGCTTTTTGGATATTAGGTCCATCTATCTTCCACAACTCCTAATAGGGATCATCCTCTAACAAGGAATATTTACATCAGTACATCATCTTATGCATATTTTCTATCTAATCAAGGGTTCCCTAGTTAACATATATGGTATTATTATGTATAAGCATCCTATTGTGGTTTCTAATTATATTTCTCATATGATTAAAGCTCAATAAGGTTGATAAAAGTGATATTATTTATATAACTAATTCATCTCCCCCCATTCTCAATTTTATTGTGTACTATATATTCTAACAATTGGTATTAGAACATTAGGTACTTGAAACAAAACCTTAATAGTTTTGGGAGATCATGGAAAGAAGTGATAGTCCAAAGTTAGATAGATAAAAGATAGAACTTCTTGGTGAGTTATAAGATATGTGTAAGGATCTGAGCATTGATTCTCCAAATCCAAATTCCTTTTGTTTCATAAAAAAGAATGGAAGAAAACCCATATCTGAAGAATATATGAAGATTGAAGAAGGTATCGATCTACTTATGAAAAGAGAGTGAACATGTATGAAAATTTTAGTGATCATTTTTCATTCAGATGTTCTAAGAGAATAAGAAAAACTAGAAAGAGTTCACTCTCAAATGAATATGAAGCAATTATGGAAATATTCTTGAATGAAACAATATACTACAACTCATTTTTTGGTAAAGCATTCATGTTTCATACCTTTCATTCTTATTTAGCCCATAGGCTATGATTTCATCTTGAGTATTGATATGACTATGACTAAACAAATAGTTTTTCTTCACATATTTCAAGGTGGTCCAACCTATTTAAATCATATATCATCTAAACTATTTTTAGTGCCTACCCTCATTCACATCTTTTCTGGACATTGTTGTTATTATCAGACTTTAATAGACTAGTTTTATGTTGATGGATTAGTGGTATTGTTTTGACACTATCAAACATTATGTTATGGATTCAGTGGTTATATGATGAGATCATTTAGATTTTACATTTCATGCATACATGATGATCATTGTAGTGTTTTTAGTTATTATTGATGATTAGATGGTTGGTTTATTATCTTATGTGTTTTATTATGGATACTTACCCCATACTTGTATGTGTATGGTGTGTGTGTTTTCTTATTGTATGGCATTTCTGATGTGGTTAAGGAAGGGAGTTGTAGTCACCTGCTTAGTCAGGATCTACATGATGCACCACTTCCTGCCATTGTCTGTTTAGCTTAGCATTATATATATATTGTATGTACATGCATGGTTTTTTTGCAAGTTGCAGGTACTGGGTATCGACTTCCCTAAATTGTCAGGATGAGCGTACCCTATTATACTATCTCAATGATAAGAGAAGGGAGATAAATTCTCAAGTCCAAATCTCAAACTTTTAAACCAATTGTCCTAGTGAGGTAGGAAAAGTCTAATGCCTTGCCAAGGGATCCAAAATTTTTTACTAAGTTTGCCAAAAAATTTTTTTTTTTAAACATGAAAGATAAAACCATTCATAACATTTGCAGAAGCAATAGCAACAATTCAAATGAAAATAAACATAACATATATACATAACAGGCTACATTCTTTAAAGATCCTTTAACGTTGTATCACATCTAAATTAACTATTCATCTAACATCCCATCCTTATGAAATAAAAATGATACATCCAATATACTTAAACAATATACAAGTGTCATTTTGTAATTATATTTTAGTTTAGCTCAATCATCCACTGTACTGAAAAGCTTAAAAGAATAAACATCCAAGTAAATAAAATACATCATCGTCATCTAATATTAATCCATGATGCAATAACATAAATGAAACCACATATCATACATGATACATCATCACAAAAGATATAAACATTCATCACAAAAGATAACCATATATTACAAACATAAATAACTAAGTGCACGGTTTCTCTCAACCGTAAATAGCATCATTAGACCATCGTGAATCCTAGCCATCCCTCCATGCATAACATTCCAAAGCATCGAAGAGATCATCAGTATTAACATAGTAAGAATGTCACTCCTAAAACATCCTACTAACATGCAAAGTAAAGCATAATAAATCATCAACTAACATATGCAGAGTAAAGAAAATCATCAATATAAGAAACATACCAGTAAATACATCGATCATAAGGTATATTATCTATCATAATGCTCCAAGAACATAATGAATAATAAATACCAACCAAGGATACTCTAGCCACGGTTTCTCGGATGAATCTCAAATGATAAGAGTGAAAATACACTACCACCCGACCGCACGGAACCTAAGTGGTCCACTCCCACCGTGCTAAGGAGATAATCTCAACTCCCAAATAGGATATCAATTTACAAAGCACAAATCTCTATAAGTTGAGGAATCCTAAAAGTATACTAACTCAAAGGCTCCATCACACAAAATTGACATCTAATTTCCAGAGGCACACAATGACATGTAGAAAACCTACTCTGCATTAACTCTCATTGATTGATTTAATTAATAATTACATAATCATAGCAACATTCCAATTAATATCAGTTGACTAATAGCTAACTATAATTCTGTATGATAAAAGTCAACTATAATTCAATACTGAAAAGATCATATTAATAATTCAATAATAATTATTGAAAATCTTAAATAACCATATTCGTCATCTTTCAAAGAATACCAACATTCCCTTAACAAATTCGTATTATCATTAATCTTTTCAAATAAGACTCTATCGCACAACTTAATTATTAATATCATAGTTATAATATCAACTCAATGAATATCAATTGATTAAAAATCAATTATAATCCAACTCCAAAAATCATTATCTTTTACCAAACTTCAATCAATATATAATTTCCACTAGATTAACTCTAATCAAATTTGTTGATATCTATTTAAACCATTATTTATTAATAGTTTTCTAGTCCTTACAAACATTAATAAATAATAAAATCCTCAAACTATACATACTCGATCTATAGAATCTTTTCATAAACTCATTAGTTAATATTTGGCTAACTCTTAACTCCATTAAGGTATTCAAACATATTAATCAATAACATAATAATTCAGTCTTAATCCAATATCATTCAGAGTTTTTAAATTTAAATCAACATAATATAAATTATCATCTTACAATTATTTAATCAATATTAAAATCAACCATTAGACTCCATTTTCTAATTGTTCTAATAATATTTTGTCTATATAAACGTTATTTGAAAGAGATTCCTATCACAAACCAATAAGACTCATTGTAGATTTTAACATGAATAATCTCCAAATTCTTAACATTATCATCTTCATTAAACAACTCTAAAATTGTTTAATATATATTAAATAGTATTCAATATACATTATAAAAAATTTACTATATAAACTATATTAAAATCTCTTTTCTTTTAATTTTCTCTCATCCATTTACTTAAATTAACTAATAATTAATTACACTTCTTCTACTATTAATTAATCTTAATTAAATTTGATTTAATTAGATTAGATAATAAACCATATAAAACTAATGCATATTAATAAGATTCTAATAAGGGAAGATTTCAATAATATCTTAATTCATTCCATGCTTTGATATATTATTTTTGTGAAGTTTAAGCAATAAGAACTTTTGGTTATGGGAAATGGAGAAATATCTGTCCTTGAATAAAACAGTCCCAGTACGATGGCCATATCTCCCTAATGAACCATTGGATTGAGCTGAAATTTAAATACGTTAGAGAGGGCCAAGTTGCACCAATTTTGACTAGAGCGATCAAATAAATTCGATCCCAATAAAAACTTATGAATGACTAAGTTTGGGTCTATCCAAAGGGCAACGATAGAACAATCTATGATGAATTAAAAATTTCTTCTTAAAATGTAATTGTTCTCTAAATTTACCCATTCATCCATCTAAGAGGTTTGTCCATACACATCTGAAAATATAATTTGATAGAAAGATTACATCTAATCATATGAATTTTCAACTTAGAATTTTTATTTTAATTTCAAATCTTGTCTATCTAATTTCACAATATAAATTCGAACCCAAACTCGAATAAGATCTAATTATTTCTCCTTCATTGGATTTAAGATTTTTCTATTATTTTCTTCTCATCCAAAAAAAAATCTAGATTCTAATTTCAAATACAGAGAGTATTCAGACACATAAAACAGATATGATGAAGACAGGAAGAGAAAGAGTGCAAAGGGAATATAAGAATATCACGAGTGCACCTAGACACTAATGCTAATTTGTCATGCCTTAGAAGACCATAGAAAATCTCTTCCTTCTCTAACATTCACAATTCTGTCAAGAATCCAAGCCAATCGAATCCTCCAAGTGATTAGAAGAGCTAGGAGCATAGAAGCAAGTAGAAAATATATTAGCATATAAATCTTCTCTCATGCATGTAAGCTTTGAAGTTTTTATTTATTTATTAGCTTGTAGCTTGAGGCTTCCATTAAGTTTGTAGCTTCCATTAAGCTTGTAACTTCCATTAAGATTGTAGCTTCTATTAAGCTTCTATGAATGCCTGAATATCAAGAGCTCTTAAGAAACTTTTGGATTGCTTCTTGAAACCGCTGAAAGGTGTCACCAACTAAGCATGGGTCTTTTTCAATTCTTTTTGACGAGTCATAAAATTGTAGACACCTGGTGCTTAATTGATGCACTAACCCCCGTGTTGTTGACACATGTTAATTCCCATGCAAGCTTGTAACTCCAATTTACTTTGTAAATAATCTCTATTTAAATTTTATAAATTTTATTTTAATTTTTATAAATTTTATTATTATTATTTTATTTATTACTTTATTATTATTTTATAATTATTATTAATTTTAATTTTTAGTTTTTTTTTATTTAATTTTTTTTCTCAATAATTCACATTTAATTAATTACAATCAAAATATCAAAGATCATGATATTTTATTAATTTTTTCAAATAAATAATTTAATATTTAAATCTATTTATTAAGACTTAATTAATGGAAAATTCACCATAGACCTCTACGATAAAATATGAAAACCCATCATAGAACAAATCATACAAAATAAATCTAAAGGGTTAAAAATTACGAAATATGTCATCTGACACATTCAGTGGGTATTCAACTCAGATACTTGTCCTAATTTTCCAATTAGGACAAATGACTCAAAGGGTTGGGATTTGGACTTGAGAATTTATCTCCCCTCTTTTATCATTGAGATAATGTGATAGGGAACACTCATCCTGGCAATTCAGGAAGGTCGATACCCAGTACCTGCAACCTGCATAAAAAATTATGCATGTACAAACACAATATATACTAAACTAAATAGACAATGGTAGGAAGTGGTGCATCATGTAGATCTCGACTAGCAGGTGACTACGACTCTCTTCCTTAACCACATCAGACATGCCATACAAAAGAAAACACACAAGGCAAACATGCACACCATACACATGCAAGTATGGGGTAAGTATCAATAAGAAAGCACATATGATAATAAATCATCTAACTAATCATCATTAATAATTGAAAGCAATGTAATAATCATCATCAATAATTGTAAACACTAAAAATAATCATCATACATACATGAAATGTAGAGTCTAAGTAATCTCATCACATAATAAATTGAATCCATAGCACAATATCTGATAATCTCAAAAGAGTGCTGCTAACCAACAACATAAAACTAGTTCTAAAAGAGTTTAGCAATGATAACAAAATGTGAACCAGGGGCAGACACTACATCCACCCCCCCTAAGATTAGGCTAACTCCTAGAAGCCTACAGGAATGAAAAACTAAGATACTCACTATGTGGGTCTCATTGAACCTTTTCCCTCTGTAGGGAAACATGTTTCCACTAAGGATATTACAACACCCTTAGAGTAATATGATTCTGGTTTAATAGTAAACCGAAAACCATATCGATCCAACATTCATTCTTTTAACAATTACTAAAATAGATCCCTTAATTTATTCTAAACTAGAGCAACTTAATGATTGCAAGGATAAACAGAGGTTTACTACCTTACAACATAGATAAAAGATACATGTTTTGCAGCTAGAATGAGTTTCAATTTTTAGTTTTGCCTTCATTTAAATTTTCAGTAAAATTTTTAGTTTTGAAAGCTAAGTGTTGAAATATAAAAAAATATGCAAGTAATAGTTTTAAGTTCTATTTCGGTTCATCTAGTTTCAAGTTTTCAGTTTGAAAAAGATACACATGATAGTTTTAAGTTTTTGTTTTATTCAACTAGTTAATAACTAGTAGTATTTCAATATACCCAAAGCTCCCAATGTTGAAACTCAAGCTCTGATACCAAATGTAATGCCCCGCCAAGGGATCCAAAGAATTTTACTAAATTTTCCAAACAAATTTTTTTTTAAAACATGAAAGATAAAATTATTCATAACATTTGCGGAAGCAATAGCAACAATTCAAATGAAAATAAAAATAACATATATACATAACAGACTACATTCTTTAAAGATCGCTTAACATTGTATGACATCTAAATTAACTATTCATCTAACATCCCATCCTTATGAAATAACAATGATACATCCAATGTACTTAAACAATATACAAGTGTCCCCTTGTAATTATATTTTAGTTTAGCTCAATCATCCACTGTACTGAAAAGATTAAAAGAATAAACATCTAAGTAAGTAAAGTACATCATCATCATCTAATATTAATCTATGATGCAATAACATAAATGAAACCACATGTCATACATGATACATCATCACAAAAGATATAAACATCCATCACAAAAGATACCCATATATCACAAACATAAATAACTAAGTAAACGATTCCTCCCAACCATAAATAGCATCATTAGACCATCGTGGATCCTAGCCATCTCTCTGTGCGTAACATTCCAAAGCACCGAAGAGATCATCGGTATTAACATAGTAGGAATGTCACTCCTAAAACATCCTACTAACATGCAAAATAAAGCATAATAAATCATCAACTAACATATGCAGAGTAAAACAAATCATCAATATAAGAAACATACCAGTAAATACATCCATCATAAGGTATATTATCTATCATAATGCTCCAAGAATATAATGAAGAATAAATACCAACCAAGGATACTCCAACTACAGTGTCTCGGACGGATCTCAAATGATAAGACTGAAAATACACTACCACCCGACCGCGTGAAACCTAAGTGGTCCACTCCCACCATACTGAGGAGATAATATCAAGTCTCAAACAAGATATCAACTCACGAAGCAAAAATATCTATAAGTCTAAGAATCCTAAAAGTATACTAACTCAAAGGTTCTATCACACAAAATTGACATCTAATTCTCAGAGGCACACAATGACATGTAGGAAACCTACTCTACAAGCAGGAAAGTGTCATTGCATTTATCACATACAAGTTACCCTGGTAGTTAGCTAAACTCGATGGGTCCATACTGATCTCATGCGGCCACTAGTATCCTCTCATACTGACAAGGCATACTACGGAATGCACGGTCGCAACCATGCGTTCTCAATACTCCCATCCTAGCTTGTACAAGCACTCAAGGAATAGGCGAGAATATCAAAACAAATATCTTTTTAGGTTCATTTAATCCTCATTTGGTGTGTAAATGTTATCACTTATTAACCAAACTTACAATGAGCTACCCTAGCAGCCACTTAGGGCTCCGACCCCCATTGCAAGCCACTTTCTGACACTACAAGTAGATAACCTACCCTAAGCTCATGGAATCATAAATCTCGAAATCATAAAAGATAATCTATAATAAAATTATCAAATATGCATAAAAGCATCAAATATCCATAATAAGAATCATCAAATATTCAAGATAAGAATCATCAAATCTCCATGAGCATCTGAAAAAGCATCCATAGAAAATCATGACCACAACAGTTCTCTATTGGCAACTGAAGGCATCACTGATAATCATAAGTATCAATTGGTTCTCAATAACCAAAATATATCTCAAGATAAATAGTTCTCAACAAGCAACCAAGAATATCTCAAAATCATACTGATCGAAGACTCCAAAATGGTTGAGTCAAACATGTCACAACATGACATCATCAAAAAATAAATCCACATTTCGGTCCCATCATGGCGACTAGAAAGTAATCCAAAGATAACTGATCGATGACTCAAAAATGATTAGCTCAAGCATCTCAGATATATATACATCTCAGCTTCACACATGAAGGCTAAAGAAAAAATACAAATATTTCATAGAGCATACGATCACATAACCATGGTTGGACTTATAAACATTAAAATCAAATAAGATCAACATGCCATCACATCTCATAACTCCCGAGCCTTTGGAAACAACCTAGGACTGGTCAACACTAGTCAACCCAAAATTCAAAACAAGAAGCATATAGAATACACGATGCAAACACATATTTTGGTTTACTAAATTCACATAGTTGAATAATGTGTAGGGGTTTCTAATTTTCTATTTGCAAGTATACTTCAAGTGTTTTAAGCTTCATCATTTGACCTACAAGTGAACCCAATTGTTCCCCAATAGCATTACCCTTCCATTATTAAAAATTACATTCTAAGAATAACTTAAGGATAAATATTCACTAAACTGATCATCATTGTCTTTTATATTTAACCATGATCCATATTCTAATTGATTAACCTTTCAACTTTTTTTAGGATCATTATTCGTTATATTATAAGAGGACCAATTATCATTCTTCGAATAAGAGATTATAACTTTATTAAAATGATCAATTACATCAATCAATTAACATAGGTCCATATTTCTTAATAGTCCTCAATTAAATATTACTAAGTCTTCACCATTAAATATCTAAGGTCATCATTCAAGTCATAAGAATAAGACCTATCAACTTGATATCAATATTTCTACAATCTTATTAAAAGAATTAAATCAATTAAATTTTCATTACTTAACTTATTTGTTAATTAAATCTAATTAAATCTTATTAATTGATTTGATTAATAATTACATAATCATAGCAACGCTCCAATTAATATCAGTTGACTAATAACTAACTATAATTCTGTATGATAAAAGTCAACTATAATTCAATACTCAAAAGATCATATTAATAATTCAATAATAATTATTGAAAATCTTAAATGACCATATTCGTCATCTTTCAAAGAATACCAACATTCCCTTAACAAATTTGTATTATCATTAATCTTTTCAAATAAGACTCTATCGCACAACTTAATTATTAATATCATAGTTATAATATCAACTCAATGATTATCAATTGATTAAAAATCAATTATAATCCAACACCAAAAATTATTATCTTTTACCAAACTTCAATCAATATATAATCTCCACTAGATTAAATCTAATCAAATTTGTTGATATCTATTTAAACTATTATTTATTAATAGTTTCCTAGTCCTTACAAACATTAATAAATAATAAACTCCTCAAACTATACATACTCGATCTATAGAATCCTTCCATAAACTCATTAGTTAATATTTGGATAACTCTTAACTCCATTAAGGTATTCAAACGTATTAATCAATAACATAATAATTCAGTCTTAATCCAATATCATTCAGAGTTTCTAAATTTAAATCAACATAATATAAATTATCATCTTACAATTATTTAATCAATATTAAAATCAACCATTAGACTCCATTTTCTAATTGTTCTAATAATATTTTGTCTATATAAATGTTGTTTAAAAGAGATCCCTATCATAAACCAATAAGACTCATTGTAGATTTTAACATGAATAATCTTCAAATTCTTAACATTATCATCTTCATTAAACAACTCTAAAATTGTTTAATATATATTAAATAGTATTCAATATACATTATAAAAAATTCACTATATAAACTATATTAAAATCTCTTTTCTTTTAATTTTCTCTCATCCATTTACTTAGATTGACTAATAATTAATTACACTTCTTCTACTATTAATTAATCTTAATTAAATTTGATTTAATTAGATTAGATAATAAACCATATAAAACTAATGAATATTAATAAGATTCTAATAAGGGAAGATTTCAATAATATTTTAATTCATTCCATGCTTTGATATATTATTTTTGTGAAGTTTAAGAAATCAGAACTCTTGGTTATGGGAAATGGAGAAATATCTGTCTTTGAATAAAATAGTCCCAGTATGATGGCCATATCTCCCTAATGATCCATTGGATCAGGCTGAAATTTAAATATGTTGGAGAGGACCAAGTTGGGCCAATTCTAAATGAAGCGATCAAATAAATTCGATCCCGATAAAAAGTTATGAATGAATGAGTTCAGGTCTATCCAAAGGGCAGCGACAAAACAATCTATGATGAATTAAGAATTTCCTCTTAAAATGTAATTATTCTCTAAATTTACCCATTCATCCATCTAATAGGTTTATCCATATGCATCTGAAAATATAATTTGATAGAAAGATTACATCTAATCATACGAATTTTCAACTTAGAATTTTTATTTTAATTTCAAATCTTGTCTATCTAATTTCACAATATAAATTTGAACCCAAACCCAATTAAGATCTAATTATTTCTCCTTAATTGGATCTAGGATTTTTCTATTGTTTTCTTCTCATCCAAATAAAATATCTAGATTCTAATTTCAAATACAGAGAGTAGTTAGACACATAAAATAGATATGATGAAGACAGGAAGAGAAAGAGTGCAAAGGAAATATGAGAATATCACGAGTGCACCTAGAAACTGATGCTAATTTGTCATGCCTCAGAAGTTCATAGAAAATCCTTTCCTTCTCCATCATTCACAATTCTTCCAAGAATCCAAGCCGATCGAATCCTCCAAGTGATTAGAAGAGCTAGAAGGAGCATAGAAGCAAATAGAAAATATATGAGCATATGAATCTTCTCCCACGCATGTAAGCTTTGAAGTTTCGATTTTTTTTTTAGCTTGTTGCTCGAGGCTTCCATTAAGCTTGTAGCTTCCATTAAGGTTCTATTAATGCCTGAATATCAAGAGCTCTCAAGAAACTTTTGGATTGCTTCTTGAAACCGTTGAAAGGTGTCACCAACTAAGCATGGGTCTTTTCCAATTCTTTTTTACGAGTCATAGAATTGTAGACACCTTGTGCTTAATTGATGCACTAACCTCCGTGTTGTTGACACATGTTAATTCTCATGCAAGCTTGTAACTCCAATTTACTTTTTAAATAATCTCTATTTAAATTTTATAACTTTCATTTTAATTTTTATAACTTTTATTATTATTATTTTATTTATTAATTTATTATTATTTTATAATTATTATTAATTTTAATTTCTAGTTTTCTTTTATTTAATTCTTTTTCACCAATAATTCACATTTAATTAATTACAATCAAAATATCAAAGATCATGATATTTTATTAATTTTTTCAAATAAATAATTTATTAATTAAATCTATTTATTAAGACTTAATTAATAGAAAATTCACCATAGACCTCCAAGATAAAATATGAAAACCCATCATAGAACAAATCATACAAAATAAATTTAAAAGGTTAAAAATCACGAAATATGTCATCCGACACATTCGGTGGGTATTCAACTCAGATACTTGTCCTAATTTTCCAATTAGGACAAATGGCTCAAAGGGTTGGGATTTGGACTTGAGAATTTATCTCCCCTCTCTTATCATTGAGATAATGTGATAGGGTATGCTCATCCTGACAATTCAAGGAAGTCGATACCCGATACCTGCAACCTGCATAAAAAATCATGCATGTACAAACACAATATATACTAAACTAAACAGACAATGGTAGGAAGTGGTGCATCATGTAGATCCCGACTAGCAGGTGACTATGACTCCCTTCCTTAACCACATCAGACATGTCATACAAAAGCAAACACCCAAGGAAAATACACACACCATACACATGCAAGTATGGGGTAAGTATCCATAAGAAAGCACATATGATAATAAATCATCTTACTAATCATCATTAATAATTGAAAGAAATGTAATAATCATCATCAATAATTGTGAACACTAAAAATAATCATCATACATACATGAAATGTAGAGTCTAAGTAATCTCATCATATAATAAACTGAATCCATAGCACAATATCTGATAATTTCAAAAGAGTGCTGCTAACCAACAACATAAAACTAGTTCTAAAAGAGTTCAGCAACGGTAACAAAATGTGAATCGGGGGCAGGCACTACAACAAGTATCTGGATATTTTACCCATCGAATGTGTCGGATGACATGATTCATAATTTTTAACCTTTTAGACTAATTTTGAGTGATTTTCTCTATGATGGGTTTTCATATTTTATTTTGGAGATCTATGGTGAATTGTCTATTAATTAAGTCTTAATAAATGGATTTAATTAATAAATTAATTATTTGAGAAAACTAATATAAAATATCATGTTATTTGATATTTTGATTGTAATTAATTAAATGTGAATTATTGATAAAAATGAATTAAATAAAAGAAAATTAGAAAATTAAAATTAATAATAATAATAATAAAAGTTATAAAAATTAAAATGAAAGATATAAATATTTAAATAGAAATTATATAAAAAAAATGAATTGGAGTTATAAGCTTACATGAGAATTAACGCACTTTTTTATTTCTCATGTGTCAACAACATGGAGATTAGTGCATCAATTAAGCACATGGTGTCTACAACCCTATGGCTCATCAAAAAGGTTGGAAAAGACCCATGCTTAGTTGGTGACACCTTCTCGTTATTTTTAGAAGTATTCTAGATGTTTCCTGAAAGCTCTTTATATTCAGGCATTCCTAGAAGCTTAATCATAGTGTTTGGAGTGCAATTGGAGCATTGGAAGATTTGAGAATTCTAAAGAAGGGAGCTTGCTCTGTGGGTTTTCTGAGGAAGAGCGATTTAGCATTAGAATCCGGGTAGATTCTTGTGTTTTTACTTATGCTATTTTCGATTCATGCATTTCCTGTCTTCTTCGTGTCTTCCATATGTCTTCTGAAGAATTTCATAATTTACTATGCATTCTCAATATGGGTAAACTAATTTATTTGAGAGTTTTCATATGCATGGATCTTTAAAAAAAAAAAAACACGGGGCTAGGGTTGAAATTTATAGTCAAACCCATTAGATTAATTATTGGAAAGTTTTGAGATTAAAGGTCTATGGAGGAATTCTGAAAATTGAAGTTTGTATTCATATATTGTCAATTTGTTTATACTCACATACATACATATATATATATATATATATATATATGCAATTATATATATATATATATATATATATATATATATATATATATATATACACGCTCATATACTATGATATTTTAATTCTGTATATATTTATATATATATATATACATACATATATATATATATACATATACCTTTATATATATATATATATACATACATACATATGTATATAATATATATATATATATATATATATATATATATATATATGTTTGTTAAAAAATTGGATAACATACCCGTGGGCGGAAATGTTTTAATAAACGTTTTTCGCAAATGAAAATTGCGTAGCGATTGTTAAAAGAATAAACAGTTTTAAGCATTGAGTCGGGGTGGGACGAGACCCGCACCCCACTGCGGACACAGCGTTGATACGTAGTACCACTGACACCGCAGGCCCTGTAACCATAGGGTCTTGCGTACCGGTGGTTATATTAATAATGTGTGTGTTGTTTTTTTTTTTAAACGTTTGCCATATTCGATTTGGCATTAATCGAATTTGATTAAATCGATTTTGTTAAATGATAAATAATTTATGTATTCATATATGTATTTATATATATATATATATATATATATATATATATATATATATATATATATATATATATATATATATATATATATATATATATATATAAGTATGTATATAATATGTAAATATAATTATATTTTTAATAGTAATGAATTTGTTAATTGGTATATATCAAGGGCTCGTGATTAAAATTAATTGTTTTATTAAAAATGGATTTGGAAGGGGAACATTTGGATTGGAATTATAATTAAAGAATGGATTTGTATTTATATATAAATGTTCCTTCAAATTCTTTCTCTTAACTTGGAAACATAAATTGAGATCTCTACATTTAAATTCAAGTTGTAAACTTAGCCAAACCAAAACGTGTGTTTACATTGTGTATTCTTAATGCTATTGTTTTAAGTTTTGGGTTGACTAGTGTTGACCAGTATAGGACGTTTACCAGAGGCTTGGCGATTATGTGATTGTGGTGACATGATGATGTTTTAATCTCGATCTTTATAAACCCAACCATGGTTATGTGATGGAATGCTCTATGTATTGGTTGTAATTACTGATTGTTATAGTTGAGATTCTTATGTATGAGACACTTGACTTAACCATTATTTTTGGTCATCGATCAGTTATCCTTGGTTATTTTTGTAGTTGCCATGATGGGACTCAAATGTGAATTTATTTTGATGATGTCATGATGTGACATGTTGACTCAACCATTTTTGGAGTCTTTGATCAGTATGATTGAGATATATATATTCTGGTTATTGAGAACCATTGGATATTTGATTATCAGTGATACTTCAGTTGCCAATAGAGAGTTGTTGTGTTCATGATTTTCTATGGATGTTAGCTCATGGAGATTTGATGCTTTTATGCATATTTGATTATTTTATGGATTATCTTTTGTAATTTTGAGATTTATGAGTCCATGAGCATTAGGGTAGGATATCTGCATGTAGTAACAAGAAGTGGCTTGCAATGGGGGCCGGGGCCCTAAGAGGCTACCAGGGTAACTCATTGTAAGTTGGATTAATAAGTGATAACATTCACACCTAATACTAATTGAATGAACCTAAAACGATAAATGTTTTGTTCTCGCCCATGCCTTGAGTCCTTGTACAGACTAGGATGGGAGTAGTGAGATGCATGGTTGCGACCTTGCATTCCATAGTATGCCTCGTCAATATGAGAGGATATTAGTGGCCGCATGAGATTAGTATGGGCCCGTGGAGTTTAGCTAACTGCCAGGGTAACTTGTACGTGATAATTGCGATGACACTTTCCCGCTTGCATAGTAGGTTCCTACATGTCATTGTGTGCCTCTGGGATTAGATGTCAGATTTTGTGTTTGGAACCTTTGAGTTAGTATACTTTTAGGATTCTTGGACTTATAGAGATATGTGCTATGTGATTTTGATAGCCTACTTGGGACTTGAGATTATCTCTTTAGCACGGTGGGAGTGGACCACTTAGGTACCACACAGTTGGGTGGTAGTGTATTTTCCACTCTTATCATTTTGAGATTTATTGAGACATCATGGGTAATGCATCCTTCATGATGGTGGATATGTATCCCTTTTCATTGATGATTAGCATGTGTTAGATGATGTTATCTTATGCTTTTATTTGCATGTTAGATTACTTCTACATATGATGTTGTATTTATTAGGAGTGACATTCCTACTATGTAATATCGATGATCTCTTCGGTGATTTGGAATGTTACGCATGGAGGGATGGCTAGGATCCACGATGGTCTAATGATGCTATTGACGGTTGGGAGGAACCATGCACTTAGTTTATTATGTTTGATCTTTATAATGGATGTATATGCTCTCTATGATGTTGTATCATGTGATTATCTCTACTTTGATGTATCATGGATTAGAATAGGATGATGTACCTTATTCTATGTATGTGTATTCTTTTGAGCTTGTCGTACCCTATGATATGTATAGTGGATGATTGAGTATTTGAAATGTAATGTATAAACATTGGACTTATCATTTCATGAGGATGTTGTACTAGATAGATTCATGTATGTAATTCAACATTAAGGGATCTTAAAGAATGTAATCTGCTATGTATGTTATGTTTAATTTCAGATGGACATTACTATTGCTTCTGTTATTGTGCATAAGTTTTATGTGATACTTATTTTCATGGGAAAAAAAATGCTACTAAACTTAGTGAAAATTCTAAGTTAATTCTTTGGATCCCTTGGTGGGGCATTACACTATTCTTTCTATAAATTGAAGTTGGATTGAGGTATGTGTAGGAAAATGATATGCCAAAAATTGGAGATGTGAAAAATCCTCTTTTCACTTTTCAAAAAGAGTACTAAAAAGTGTATTGACTTTTTAAAAGGTTTGGGTGTCAATCTACCAAAACTAGAAGCCAAAGAAGAAACCAAATTAAATATCTAATATAAACAAAAATATTGAATATTTGATAATATTGGATATCTAAAAATATTAGATATCAAATAATATGAAAATATCTAATATTATCAAATATCCACATTTATATTGGATAATAGATTTTCACCAATCAAAAAACTATATACTCATGGGCCACGTTCTTAGTTTTGATTGTACAAAAACATTTACAAATGTAATGCACTCATACATATGATAATATATAATATATATATTTTTGGCATTGAAGATTTCTTTCAAATTTTGATAGGTATGTTCAAATTAAAATTTACTTATTCTATTTTATGTTTTCAAATGAGATTTTTAGTTTTTGAAAAAAAGGTTTATTTAATTTTGTTTAGCATTTTTCTAAATTGGTGGTGTTTATTTTTATTGTAATAAGCCATGGAGTCAAACCAATCACAAAGCCCTATCAATGATGTCATAAAAAATCTTAACCACCTGAAAATAATCCCTCACCTATAGAAAACCAATTAATCCTAAATACTTTACATTTAAAGGATCTTATAAGAGAAAATGTAAATGGCTAAGAGCATTTCAAACTATGAATGTTCATATCTCCACATTGCACCCCACATTCTCCAACATGATCAACTCCATTGTTCAAAACATAGAGACACTTACATAGAAACATAATGTTATACTTCTTTGAGGTGATTCAATACCCACTAATTTTGATGATGGGCTTCACTATGGCTAGGTTGTGAACTTAAATATATATAAACATGACATATGTAACCTTTTTTTGTGGATTCTGTTGCCCTAGAAAGCTTGCACCCTTGTCCAAAGTATTCACCTAATGACAACTTTGTGAAACATGGAAACATCCTCCAAGCTATGGACTTGAACAATAAGGTTGAGTCCCTAGAGAAGGCTAGCTTCCTCTAGTATTAGAATGCACTTAAACTAATTTTGAAGAGAAAAAGAGAGAAGGAATACGTGGAAGTAACTACCCAATCTATTCTAAGGAGGTGATGCACCAAAATAGGGTGTTCAGACCAATCTCTGCCCATACATGCATAGTAAAATTATCATTACAATTCAAAGATATATAGATTCAAACTTTCTTTAATTTATTAGCTATATACAAGATAGACAACCAAGTAAGTGACATGAGGAAAAAGAGCTTCACTTCTTATCATTCATAGGTCAAAAGAGATACAAAAATGTAGGTTATAGATATCCATAGTACATCAAAGAGAGGTAGAAAAAGATTGCATAGTATATCAGTGGATGAAGGAGATAAGACATGATGTCATATAATGTAGAGGCAAAGAGGGAATTTATAGTAGTATGCTAGGGAAATGTTAGAGAAACAAAGAAGTTATAACCCTAAGAAAGAGTACAACTTCTACTTTTATAGTGTAAACATAACTTAGATAGCTTCCACCCTAAGATACAACCCAACTACTACATTCAAATCTATAGAGAATAATTACTACAAAAACTAGAAAAGTTATGATCATAGTGCAAATCCAAATGTGAGAAGACCAATTATTGACCAAACAACCTCTAAGAGGATAGAAATGATGGCCATCAATCTTTTGACTAAGTAGATGGATTAATAGGCAATAATGGAGTGTTCATTTTTATTTATCATCAAAGAGTTTCTTCCTTCATCATCATCTTGCCAAATCAGATAGAAAGCATAGATCAACCATTTTCAACTATCACTCTTTACCTTTATTGCTACCTGATTGGTTAGGAACTTTTCCTTGTCTAGCTTGGAACCAAAACTCTCTGCAACAAAACATATGCTTGGAATTTCTTGGAAATAGGAAAATACAAAAAGAAAATAATCTAACTATGTACAAGAAACCTCATCCTTTCCTTAGAAACAAGCCTTGAGATATATTCCATTTACTCAAATAGGAAGAATTTCACTATCAAGTTTTCTTAATTGGAAAGAATTAGCCTGTTCCCAACCAATCATCACATAGGGATCACTCCATAAGACCTCAAAATTTTAGTGTCTCCCTTCTTTTTCTCTATTTGCATCCCACTTTTGCACAAGATCACTCTCCCTTAAAAATTTGGACTTATCCTTCTTATTAAAGTTCCTCTTCATCCATTGTTGATGTGTCTCTAAGGTTTGTATGGCCTGATTTCTTATTTCCTCTAGCTCAATCAAATATTCCATTATTATAGATGTAGCATCATTTTTAATTAGTTCCAACTAATGAGCTATCTCTAGGAATGGAAACTCTAAAGAAATAGGAAGTCTAGCTTCTCTATCATATACTAGCATAAATGGATAATTTCCAATAGCCCTCTTAGGAATTATTTTGTTAGCCCATAGGGCTATTTTCAATTTCTACTACCAATAGCTTTGATTATCTTCAATAGTCCCTTTGATGTTTCTGATCAAATTCTTATTGTATGACTCAGCCAAACCTTTACCTTGAAGATAGTAATTGGAAGAAGTGCTTAAATAAATACCATGATCAATTACCCATGCACAAAGATGAGCTCCTATAAATGATTTTGCATTAATTGATATTATGGTCAAAGGACAACCAAATCTGGCAACAATTCCATTAAAGAATTCCACTACTAAAGCCTCAATAGAATCTTTCAAGGCTACTACCTCTATCCACCTTGTAAAGTAATCTATTGTAGCCAAAATCTACCTATGACCAGAACTGGAAGGTGGATTAATGAGACCTATGAAATCTAATCTCTATTGAGAAAAGGGTTGATTGACTTGGATGAGATGAAGTGAAGGGCTGCAAGTCTCTATTTACCTAAGAAGAAAGCACATTTTTCACACTTCCTTACATATCCATGGTAGTCATGAAATAAGGATGGCTAGTAGTGATTGACTCTCATGATCTTCATTGCAATGGTTCCCATCATGAAGCTCTCTAATCATTCTCTCTTCTTGTTCTACATCAATACATCTTAGCAAAGCTCCATTGAATTCCTTCATAAAGAAATCAATAGGATTTTCTTCATTCTTATCGTTTAATTGAGTCAAAACAATATAAATACTTGACTCACCTCCTAAGGTGTAAAGAATGAAATCCCTATCAAAATTTAGATTGATGAGACTAGGGGCTGAAGCTATAGCTTCTTTGATCTCTTCAAAACTTGCTTTCCCTCCCTTGGTCTATGAAAATAACATATTTTTTAAGCATGGTTGTAAGAGGTTTCACCATGGTAGCTAAATAAGGAATAAATCTCCTCACAAAATTTATTTTACTAAGAAAAATTTGTAGATGTTTCTTGTGGCTAGGAAGGGAAAGAGAAAGTATTTCCTTTGTTATTTCTACATCTATGGTCAAACCATCCTTAGATACAATGTGTCCTAATAATTTACCTTGATTAGTGGCAAAGACACATTTGCTTTATTTTGGAGATACCTCATACTCTCTACATCTTATAAACACTTGTTTGAGATGACCAAATTCTTTGAATACACTATGATATCATCAAGGTAGACTAGCACAAACCTTTCAATCATGTTTTTCAAGGCCATTTCCGTTGCCTTTTGAAATGTGGCACCTACATTTGTTAGTCCAAAAGGCATTTTACTATAGGCATAGGTGCCCCATTTGTAGTGAAAGAAGTCTTTTATATGTTAGCCTCTTTGACTAACACTTGATTATAACCTAAGAATCCATCCAAGAAAGAGAATCTCTTTGAACCACTAACTGTGGACAATATCTATTCCATGGAAGGAAGGAGATGGTGATCTTTATGCGAGGCTTGGTTAAGATCACTAAAGTCCACACACAATCTGATTTCTCCATTATTTTTTCTAATAGGGACAAGGCTTGCTACCCAAGAAGAATTCTTAATAGGAATAATGATATTAGCCTTAATTAATTTGAATAGCTCATTTCTCATTAATGGCTCAATCTTAGGATTTATTGGTCTCTATTCTTTCCTAATAGGCTTGACATTATCACTAAGATCTCTGATATGTAATTTTGGGTCTAAACCCTTTAAATCATCATATGTCCAAGCAAACACATCATTAAATTCTTGACATTATATATTTGGCCTTGTGATTAGCTAGTGGCATTTGATAAAGTTGAGAGAAATTTTCATTTTGATTATGGGTTATCATATTAGTGGAGATATTTATCTTCATTTAGAGCCTCATTCTTATCATTCCATAATGAACCAAAGACAAGTGTAATATGAGTAAAAGCGCAAACCTATGTCACCCTTTTGTAAAGGAAAAGGCTAACAAAAGTATAGCTATTCACTTTCAATGACATAAAATTGGTATTATTATTTTGAATTTTGAAGTGAAGTAAAAGAATGAAGTGTCTAGGAATGGATGAAGTTTAGGATTATAATTTTTCATAATTATTTGGAGTAAGAATTTGACATATTTTCCTAATTTTTATAGATAATTTTTTAGGTGCTAAAAAAAGCTTTAAAATGGGGGTCTAGTTCCCACCACAGAACTATATGAAAAAAAACTTATTTCCCTTTGATCTCAAACTATGTTGTAGATAACATATATATCTAGAACAATCAAAAATAAAAAATGGCTTTAGACCTATATTTTCTCTTTATGAGGATTGAAATCTCAACTCACCTTAAATCGATGGTTTTCATCTCCCACCACATTTTTCAAAACAAATCTATTCTAACTAGGAGAAAAATTATACATTCTATAAGAGGACTCTCACCTCTAGAACATCATATAATATTTTATTTTTTTTGATATGAGATCTATTATTTTTTTCTTTCTCAAAACCACCATCTTTTCAAGTGTTAAAATATGTGGTTGTAGAATTTTAAAATTACAATATACTATATCTAATTAAAACACTATAAACTCTATATGAGAATATTCATGACTCTAAGCCCTATAAAATGGTGTTTACATATTATCAGAAAAATATCATAAAAAATAGTTAGAGTTATGAAACACCACTTTTCTGAAATAATTTTATTTCTTTAGTAATTTGATAGAAACTAGTATAAAACATGCTTCTAATAGACATTTCCAATTGGAAAACTATGAGACCATATATTACTTAGATAGAATGAATTTATCTAGATCAAATGTTTTAAAAAATATATATTTTTAGATAAAAATACTCAAATTTAGTCATTCTAATAAGTTAGCCTAAAAGTGACACAACTTTGTACTTTTACCCATATAAATTTTTTCGACCCACAATTTAGAAAGTTGGGAGTATTAGATCTTCTAGCCATATGAGTAACTTCATATGGTATAAAATATAAGAGTAGAAAGTATTATGTTGATCACTTAATATTGCATTGAAGACTTACAACAACATAGATCACTACCAATATTTTGATTGGTCAGCGATTGAAGTCCATCACATTTGCGAGTGTGAACATATAAACAAAAATTAAAAGCTACAAACCAAGTTTCCATTTTGATGATGAACAGGATGCAAAAGTGAGAATGATCATAATACAAGAAAGAATAATTTGGTGAGTTGATAGCAAAAACCATGGATGTAATTATCCGAACAAGATTGAGTTTATGAATTTTGAGGCATTACGATGGAGTTTTAAATCAGGCAATTTAGAACCAATAAGTATTGAACAAAGCTAAGTGTAGATTTGAGATGCACATATCCATAATTAATAGATGTGTATACATCTCTAGAAGTTTCTATTTTATGTCATATATTGCAAATGATCTATCCTATGTACAAAGTATTAGAGGTATATCTTGTAGTAAGCAGTTATAGAATGAGATCATTATAGTCGATGCCAATAAGGAAGGGAAACCATTCAACATGCCACATCATCCTAATAAGAAGGGATAAGTAGGGGTTTAAGGTAAGAAAAGGGGAACCATAATGTGAAGCACAAAAACCATATAAAATGTGAAACAAAGAATGATGGGTAGTTGATTCACACCACCCAATGCCCTCATAGCTATTAGATAAGGAAAAAATAGTACCACATTCAATAACATTAACATACAAATACAAACTGCTAGCCTAGACCAAGGTAAGAAAGGTGAGGTAAGAAAGGCGACTCAACTTCATCATTTATAAACTTTGGTAAACAAATAATATTAAAGTGAACAGTAGATACATTTATGGTTTAGAAAATAAAATAAAGTTCAAGTAAATATTATTGTAAGATAATAAAATAAGGAAGTAAAGTATTCAAAATAAAAAATCCAATGATTTATTCTATAATTAACCTTTAATCATATTAAATAAATTGATTCAAGATAAATTGGAAAAGGATGTTAATGAGGAAAGAATTAGGTATGTAAGAGGGTAGGGCTGATCCCTAAGACAAGAGAGGGATGTATTCCACTCTTGGGTTTAGACTTATTGAGCTATGGGACCCCAGTACAATACCCAAGTACTATAGTAAGGAAATCATTAATAAGTAATAATTCTCAAATGATCCCAAGATTATGTTAATCAGTAAGAAACTAGGTGGGTAAGAGGGTAGGGTTGAGTTATAAGGAAAGAGGGGTATATACCAAATCTTGGGTTTAGGTTTATTGAGCTATGGGACCCCACCATGATGTTTCAAAGACTCTCATATGGTATATCATTTAGGCATGGTGAGGGATGGAAGGTATCCATTTGAAATGCAAGGACCAATGTCTTGTCAAGCCTTTAATGTGATTTCCTTGTCCAATCCCTAGGTGACCTAGACTATACATAGAATGTAATCAATAGAATATGAATATATACATATATGAAGAATTGTTTTTATTAAATAATGTAATGATTGATTCCTTGAAAAAAACAAGATAATGTTATAAGACCTTATAGGTAGGAACATTACAGTATATATATCTTTCCTAACTAAAACTATTAGCTTATTTGAAAGTATACCTATATGTAGTAACTCGTATTCCTTGGTACAGGTATATGAATGTGTACTAATGATTTTGTGGTTACAAGTTCACAATCAAGGAATTGCATAACATGTATATTGTGTGTTTACATCTTGTCTTCATTTGTCTGCATCATGTATTCTTCATGTCTTCATGAATTAATGTGTCTTCTTCATGTATACTTTGTGTTTTCATCCATTAATATGCCTTCTCCATGTATGCTTCATGTTTGCAAGAACTTATGGAGACATTTTTTTTCATGGATTAAGATATAAAATTCATGTCTTATGAATTTTTCCATCCTAGTGTATACCATATATGTTGACTTTGTAAGAAAACATAGGTGTTAGTGATTATTGCTTGAGGAAAAGCAATTTGAGGAAGGGTGGATTGTCATGTCCCCTAATCATGATAGTGAAATAAAAGAGTTATAATATAAACTAATATTTTTGGCACAATAATAATATGTGATGCAAGAGCATCTAGTGGTGTAAAGGCAATCTTGTGTCAACAAAAAAAATGTACTTAGACTTAGTTTCTCTTTCATGTGTTTTCATTTTTGGATACCCATTTGGGTCAAATAAAGGTTCCAACTCTCACAGTTCCACTATCAGTGTTCTAGATAGAGTATTTGAACACCTTGGGATACGTGTAAATGCTAAAAAAATAGGAGTATGTAATTGAGAAATCATTTTGGTGAACTAGAAGGTTTAAATTGGTTAGATGAATGTAATTGAAATTTAGAGCATTCCAAAAAAAGAATCAGGTCAAAGAGCCCCACGGTTTGAAAGTTATTGTAGTTTTTTCAATTTTTTGAGACCTCCTAAGACTGCTTCAAAGTCAGGTTAGGGACATTAAATGACCTCAAACTAGGCCAAAAAATGGGGGATGAGAAAATTTGGTCCATAGGGCTATAGAGCGCTTCAAGAGCTTTTCAAAAATGTAAACGGTTCGTCAATCGGAGCTACGGTTCACAAGTTATGCCTCCCAAAAGTTCGGTTACCATTTTTTTATTCTTCTAGATTTGCACCAACTTCTAACACGGCTTCTAGAGCCTTCTACTTGGTCGGTGGATGCCTAGTTGCACTTTCTAGAATGTATTTCTAATCCTTAACCCTCTGGGGTCTATTTAAGGACATTTCTGGCATTGTAAACGGCAGTTCGGAGTGGAGTTTGAGAGGAGGTACTGAAAGGAGAAATTATCTCCAGATTTATGCTATTGTAAGCCCATAGGGCATGTTTTGAAGTCTATTTTCTCTGTACTAAATGTATTATCTTATTTACAAAGTTAATAAAATTTCCCTTTCCTATTGTGTCCATTCTGTGCTTGGCTTGTGTCCCCATCAATATGTTACTTAGATAAATATAGTAATATTGAAAGAAATAATAATAATATATTATCTATTAGTAATAATATATGATAATTATACATATAAATATTATATAGGATCATAAATTTAATATGTTATAATATCAAATGCAATATCTGAATAAGAAAGAGACTTATATAAAAATATAAATAAATAGGATACAAATCATTATCATATAATATGATATTACATTATAATCATAATATTTAATAGAGAAATAAATTAAATATGATATGATCCAGACATATAATAATATTAAAATATTAAAATATTAATATAAATATATAATAAATATAAAAAACTAATTTGAATAGGCACATCCCTTCTCACAATGAAATATATAAATGAGTACAAAGACAAAGTAGAAAAATCATCAATTTTTTATGAAATAAAGTGGCAAATATTTAAAATATTGGGAAGAGGGATAATAAAAATGGATAAAATTTATTGCTCAATTTCAGAACATACCTTCCCCATGTTTAGGATCCTTCCACCAACAACTACAACTAGCTTATGATCATCATTGTTTGGAACAAGATTCATGCCTCTATCCCTTGCTTGGTCATCGAGATTAATGACACTCTCTAAGGTAATGAGACCCTAAGGAAACTTATTGGAGCTGAGGTTGATGATTTGATAAACATAATGGTCATGTAATCTTGGCTGATTTGTATCTAAGAACTTTTCTTCATTCTACAATAAACTCACAATTTGTGCATCAAATTCAAAGACCTTCCAATTGATATTATTATTAGAGACAACAAGTCTTGTCACCACTTTAACCTTTTTCTTCTTCTCATCTTAAAGGCTCCTTGAGGCATCATAAGATGCACCAAATGCCATAAGAAGTATGTCTACATGTATATTTCCTATTCTATGGTTACTCTAAATATTAAATGCATTAAAACTTTCAAGAAAATCCCATACTCTATATTTATAAGACTTGAGCAAACCATATTTGATGATATTTTGATTTCTCACTTAATTAACCACTAACTCATTATCTCCATATACACCTAATGCTTGAATTCCTCTTTTTTGAGCAAGTAGAAGACCCTGAATCAATGCCTCACACTTAGCCATGTTATTTTTACAATAGAATTGAAGCCTAAATGAGAAATAGTACCTCTATAGCGTAGGAGAAACCAACATCACACCATCCCTTGATCCATTCTTCTTCTAAGATCCATCAAAGTATATGCTCCATATCCCACTTGTATCTTCTTTGATTTTCATTAAGTTGGGAACAAGTGCATCCTTTTCTTACATACAATAAGGGTCAAGGCCTATCTCCAAGGATTCTGACATAGGATCAAACTAATATGAATTAGCCCATTTATCTAAGAGGAAATTAGGTATCTCTACTAGAGAAGTGGCAGGCTCATTTGTTGTGTCATTCTCATCTATCTCTGGGATGGTGTAGTTCATGTTGATGAGATTAGGAGTGTAGGACTCAATATAATGGAGGGATAATGGGTCTACTCTAATTGAAGATTCGGTTCCATATATTGTTCTTAAAAACACATATGACCAATCAGAAGATATGTAACCACCAATTTAGGAAGTGGAATCTCTTGAAAGACAAATGGAAAAGTGTTGTTTAACGTCAGCAATTGATATATCTTGAACTATAGTACAACTAGAGCATGCATGTAAGGTCATTTCAACATTTCTAAGGGTTCTTACAATTTTTATAGTACTATCATTTAACTACAATACATCCTTAACAACGGATTCATATTTCACTTCTAAGATATCAACAACACACTTGGGCTTTACTGAACTATTAGCCCTTGAATCAATCATGTGGTTGTTTACTAGCTTATTTCCTATAATTAGAGAAACATAAAATGGAGGAGGTCTAACCTTTTTACTTTTTTCTACCCCCTTAGATGGTTGTATGAAACTCACAACATTCTGCATGCTAGGCGATTGGCCTGTAAGTTTAATACTTTCCAACTCCTATTGAAGCAACCTCTTCTATGATGGTATGATGGCCACAACATCCCAAATAGAAATGTTCACATTGGACTTCTTCATTTAATCTAACACACTAAAAGATACATTAGATGTTTTGGTAGAAGACCTAGATGTAGAAGGTAGAGATGAGATAGCTTTTGGGGTCATTCACATCTCCCCTACTTTTATTTTGCCTTTGTTTTTGAGGAATATCAGAAGGTTTCTTAGCATTACATTGTTGAAAAATTGTTTATACATGTGGCACTACACTTGATATTGAATCTTTCTTAGGAGGAGGAGGAATAACCTCTTCCAAAACTCTTTTCTTGCTTCCAAAATTCTAAGCACATGAATCCTATTTTACATTACAATTCTCTTCCACTAGATGGTTAATGAAAGAATAACCATCCTGCTAAAAAGTATCAATAGGTTGATTAGCATTATGTTTCTAGGAAACTTCTCACTTCGGTATATTTAATGCCAATTAAAATTCTACCTTCTGACACATGTAATATCCATAGGAGTAGTTACAAGAAGGGAAGAAATATTGATCTTGGGCAACATTGTTCTTAGAGACTAAATCCCTATTTAGGTTGGTGTTTGTAGCCTAAGGGTGGTTGATAGCTCTATTTTAATTGTAGGGGACATGACTCTAGTTTGAGGGTCTACCATGAATGGGGCCTTGACTTTGGAGTTGGAGAGGGTTATTATTTTGAGCTCACTTCCTCTTCATAGTCACCAACTCATTTCCCATCTTTTGTATTGCTGCATTATTGTCCTCCATTTTCTTTTCTTGATCCTCCATCCTCCTATCCACATTCTACATCATGGACTCAATCCTATCAGCTCCATTAGAGGATATGGAAGCTATTTTGACTACAACAAGAAGTTGAGTTTTAGAGGAAGTATGAATAGGGGCTATAATAGGCTGATGATTGGGAATGTTAGGGAAAAAAGGCATTAGAGTCCTTGGAGCTAACTTCCCCCCCTATATCAAAATATTTTCTGCTTTTATGGAAACCTCATAAGAATTTGGTATAGTTTCCTCTCTCATAAATTGTAGAGTGGTAGCAATATAACTATTGAAGGCTCTAAGATAATACATGACTACATTACCAGGAGAGGGCTTCACTACTGTAGATATTTTGTTCCATGTTTTCTGAAATCTATATTTGAAATTAGTCATACATTTCTGGAGTGGCCTCTTGATAGTTGTTATCTATTCTAAAAGTGATCACCCAAAATGCTTGCATAGTGCTGCTCCTAACCCATCCCAATCAGAAATAGAGCTATGAGGAAAAACTCTATACCATTATAATGTTTTCCTTTTTAAAGATGAGGCTACAAGCCTAACTACTACATCATCTTTAGTGATGCTATAAATATTGCAGATGTTAGACACATCTTGAATATGCTCAATATGCTCAATAGGCGAAATAAAGGTTTCAATAGTAACCTCAAGTATACTTTTAAGGGATGATATAGGTATGTCATGCCTTTGGCATAATAGGAGAGGAATTTTTCCATTAAAGGTGGTGAAACCATGAGCTCGAGCCATATAAGTGAGAGATCTATTGATATGAGAAGATGGTATTGTAGATTGAGATCTAAAAATAGGAGTGTAGATGGAGCTTGCAAGGGTATGTGTTACTGTTGCACTCCTAACTAGTTATAGAGATACCCTAGCCTTTATTCTTGGATTAGAAAAAGAAAGCTCCTAGTATTAGAACTTACCCCTATATATGTGTCTTGGGGATGAATCATAGAAAATTTGGTCTAGAAATTTGATTATGCTTGAGGCCTGGAGTCACCAAGTACTTTGAAAAAACAAGCCTCTTGAAGGACTTTAATACTAAGGGTAGTAATATCTCCATAGCATTAACATGAAATATTTATTTGTTTCCAATAAAATTAGAATGTCTAATATGATTGTCCCACTAAGCATGCCAAAAAAATATTGTCACAAAATATTGCAACCTTGTCCAAAGTTTTTACCTAAGGACAACCTTGTAAAACATGGAAACAACCTCCAAGCTATGGGACTTGAACTATGAGGCGTAGTCTATGGAGAAGGTTAGATTCGTCTACTATCAAGACGCACTTAAACTACTTTTGAAGAGAAAAAGGGAGAAGAAATACATGGAGGTAACCACCTAATATATTCTAAGGAGATGATGCACCAAAATAGGGTGTTCAAATCAATCTCTGCCCATATATGCACAATAGAATTATCATGAAAATCCAAAGATATATAGATTCAAACTTGCTTTCATCTATTAGCTAATACAGATCAAACAACCAAGTGAGTTACACGAGGAAAAAGAGCTTCACTTCTTATCATTCATATGTCAAAAGAAATACAAAAATGTAGATTATAGATATCCATAGTACATTGAAGAGAGGCAAGCAAAGCTTGCACAGTACATAAGTGGTTGAAGTAGATAAGACAAGATGTCATATGATGTATAGGTAAAGAGGGAATTGATAGTAGTATGTTAGGGAAATAATAGAGAAATAGAGAAGATCCAACCCTAAGAAAGAGTAAAACACCTACTTTTATAGTGTAAGCATAACTTAGATAGCTTCTATCCTAAGATAAAATTTAACTATTGCATTCAAGTCTACAAAGAATAATTAATGCAAAAATTAGAAAAGATCCAATGATAGTGCAACTCTAGACATGAGAAGATCACTTATCCACCAAACAATCTCTAAGAGGATAGGAACAATGTCCATTAACCTTTTGATTGAGTAGATGGATCAACATGTGGTAATGGAGTGTTCCTTTGCATTTATCAGGCCTGGGGAATGATGAAAGTGGTTGTAGACAATTGAAAAAATCAAATCTATCATCAAAGAGTTGCTTCCTCTAACATCAACTTTCCAAATCAAATAGAAAGCATAGGTCAATCATTTTCAACTATTGCTTTGTACCTTTCCTACTACATAATTGATTGGGGACTTCTCCTTGTATATTTTTGTCAATAATGGAACTCATGATCATATGAGTTTTAACTATGGTCAAAACCCTTCATATCACCTTTTTTTTGTAACCCTAACTTTGATGATCTTAAAATTTCCAATATGTCATAGCATCGAGCCCATCTTCCATTTTCTTTATGATCCTTTGACAACAACAAGTTTTGCAGTCTCATAATCTCATGATAGAATGATGATAACACCCCTAGTGTAAGGTTCTAGTGTTGGATACAATTGTTAATTGTGTATTGTCTTTGATGTTACACAAATGTCATATTAGCCATCAGATAGAGTCTACCAAGCTTAGATAGTTAACAAAGCAATTTACAATATCTACCGAACGTTCTTGAACATCACAAAGGAAAGTTAGCTCTTACCGAGATCACTTGGGCATCAAAGGATTTTGTTGCAAAAATTTAATGTTAACCAAGCTCCCAAGGATAACAAAGGGAAATTCAATGTCTACTAAGTTCACTCGATCATCGAAGAGGAAGGTTAGCTTTTATTGAGCTCACTCGGTAAGTGAAGGATGGTTAGCTTTTATCGAGCTCACTTGGTAAGTGAAGGAAGGTCAATATTTACTGAATTAACTCAGTCACCAAAGGAAGTTGCAAGGTTTGCAGTGCTTACTAAGCCTCACTTGGTTAACACTAGGGAAACCATTCTGGAGCAGTGATCACCGAGCTGGGTCAGGCAGCAAAGAATTTTATTGTTCTAAAGAATTAAGTTTAATTGTTTTTTATAGTCGACTGATTTAATGTTTTTTAGTTGTTGCAAACTCGTAATTGAGCCGACTTGACAATCAGTAAGGTATATATGAAAGGTCAAGTTGTGAATTCAAAAAAGAGTAAGATTTTGGATGTATAAAAGTGTGAATATATGAATGAGAAAATATATAAGCGAATGTTGAGGAAGGATTAGATATCCTTATGAAGCTACAAAGTTGTATTCAATTAGTGAGAATCTAGTGAAGTAGAACAGAGATCTGTATTCATAAAATATAAGTTGCATATATTTTAGATCACTTCATTGTTACTTTCTAATCATTGTAATAGTGATTCAAAACCTCTTAACAGAGTTGGTTTGACAACCATTTTGTAAATCCTCTAACAAGGTGACAATTTAGTTGAATTGTTTTAAAGACCTCTGACAAGGCTACTTCCAATAGGGTGATTAAATCCTCTCACAAGGTCACACCTAACAGTGTGTTTTGTAACCTTTGATAGGGTTGGCTCCTAACAGGGCTCACTTCAGAAGAGTGAAAATTGGTAACTAGTTACTTGGTGGCTTTTCCCAAATTGGGTTTCCACGTTAAATCTAGTGTCTCTTGTGTTCATGTTATTTCTTTATGCATGCATGTTAATCACTTTAAATGCTTAATAAGTTAACAGAACATCTATCAAGTTTCAACATTTATTTGTGTGGTTACCGAGTGTCAGTAGCAACTTTATTTTAAGACATCTAAGGATCTGTGGATTTATTTTTGTGGTAACTGATTCACCCCTCCCATCTCAGTTACTCCATCTCTATTTCCAGTACCTAGTATTATTATTCTCTTTATGATGTCATAGTCATGGTTGATTCAACCTTTATGATCTTTGAATCATAGTTCATCATAATATTGATAGCCATGGCAATAACCCCTGTGATCCTACAATCAGAATTTAACTATCTTTTGTCATGACCTTGGGAGGCATCCTTGCTTGTGCTTGTGGCATTACAACCATAAGATCATATGACCAACCTTCCCCTCCATAACATTGGCAACCTAAGAATTCAACCCCATGATCCTATGGTTGTTGGCTTTCATGGCATGAGAACACATCTTTGTGACACCTAAGATCTCATGATTTCTTACTATCATAAAATTGGGCAAGACATCTTTTTGGTTTATGACCCCTCAACTATCTACAATGTCACAACAACCTAATAAAAAAGAGCCTCACATCATCTTAGCATTGTTTGATTCGCTAGATGATGTTCTAATATATGAGCTACCATAAGATTAGGACCATATCATTCTTTCATGGCCTTGAGAATCAAAATATAACATGAAAGTGACTATTGGGTGGGCTTTTCATATTTCAATTCAATCATTTGTGAGAGGGAAATTTTTGCCAATAGATCCCAAAATGGGATTAAAATTTGACCCAATAGAAGCCTAATTTTGGAAAAAAATGGTACACAAATCATTTAATAAATGAGCACTTTTGAGACATCTGTGGGTGGGTTTTCATAGACCAGCCTAAAATAATTTTAATGTCCCAATATAATTTATGATAAAATTTATTATAATTTTTTTATTGGTCATAATTAAAGGGTAAGACTGAATTCGAGCATAGGCTTAGGGGCTTCTCAAGATATGTCATTTGTAGCTCAAGTGAAATCTCCCACATATGTTCCCCCTAATATTTTGACCCCTCTTACAATGAAACATCCTAATATTATTTTTGAGAATAGCTCATAGAATATTAGAGCCACTCATGCATTGATTGATCTACTGGTTAAACAAAGTACACCACTTTTCCTCCCTATGATGATAATTTTGTGTAACGTTGTGCTCGAGAACCCAAAAGAAATTAAACTATTATTCTACAATTTTTAATGAACTTATTATTTTCTAGAAATACTTATATAACATCATTATAACAATTTGGAATAAATATACACATACACATGAATTATACTAATCTATTTCAATTACAATTTCCATTTATCAAGGGTTCCTTCACATTGATTTACAATTGAGAAAGTTCTATTATTTAGTTTTAATCTAAAGTATAATGTTCGTAATCAAAAATAAATAATAGATAAATAAGTTCATACAAAAATCCACAAGTATATTTGATACAATGAACCAAATCTAAGTAATAACATCCATTGTAGATGTCATAGGGTATGTAATAATAATAAAAATTACAAGAATACGATACACCCCTGTGAGCATCACCTAGATCCAATGAGTGCTAAGTGTTCCATTTATTCTCATGAGAGATGGATTCATGTTGAATCACTACTCATGAAATATGGGTCATCGAGTTTGAATCAAAAATCACACAGTTAAATCCTGATATTCACATCACAATTTGACTAGCTGTGGAAATCATCTCCTACTTATCAGAATACAATACATCATACCATATGATCTCAAAAAGCAAGATATATATGAATGCTTTATTGCTATCATTATTTCATGCATGCAATTAGATCAAAATATTATATGAAGGATTAATTGATAAAATAAGTTTAAATTTTATTGGTTCTTGATTCACCCCCACTAGTAACCTTTTCTACCTCATATTTCCAATAATTGGTATCAGAGCATTATGGTTCTTAGAGAAGAAGTTTAGCAGCTTGAGCAAAGATCAAAAGCAATCAAGGTATACATGCTAGATAAGGTTATTGACAATGAAAAGTAGGGTTTGGAATTAGCCATTGGTCAACTAAAGAAAGCAAGGGAGAAACTCTCTTAATCATTGAAAACAAGGAAAGATCATGGAGTACAAAGGAATGACAATCTCTATATTGAAAATAGAATTGAATATACCTGTCCAAACATAAATTTAGGTGAAACCAATGAAGAAATCAAAGATCTATTAGAAAATAATTCCAATCTTCAAGAAGAAGTTAGAAAGATGAAAATAGGACAAAAAATATAGTTAGTAAGACTATGTGAAGTCATGGAAGAAAAAGAAAAAGTCAAAGAAGAGATTAAGGGAAATAAAAATGAAATTTAACATCTATCCCTTCAGCAAGTAGACTTCATTGATTAGCTTACTAATGCAAACAAATAAATCATAAATCTAAGATTAGAGAATGAAGAACTGTAGAATGATCTAAATATTGAAAAGTAAACCAATGAAAGAATGCTGAAATCTCAATAAGACATGAATTAGTTGAATGAGAAAAGTCAGTATACACAAAATGGCAAAGCTAGAATAGGATACACAAAAGAAGGTGAATTATCCAAGCAAGGAGCTCAAAAGAATCAAAGGCCTACTTGCAATATATATGGTAAGTTAGGTCATACATCAAATAAATTTTGGATTAATTGTAAAGAAAAATTTAATTAAAAGTGTTACAATTGCAATAAGCATGGTCATAGAGCAAGTGAATGCAAGGAGGAACCTAATTTTGAAGCTAAATATCATAATTGCAAGAAACAAGGACAAAATCTTTTGAATGAAAAATCAAGATATTGAATCTAATAGAACAAATTGTAAAAGAAGATAAGACTACAAAACATGGTGTAGATGCCACTACTATGTAGAATTTGGGTACATTGGAGAAAATTGTGTGAAACATCACATGAGAAAAAGAGACACCACTAGAAGATGTTTTACTTGTATAGAACTTGGACACCTTGCTAACAACTGAATGAACACTAGAATAATTGAAGATGAAAAGAAAGAAATATATGACAATATAAGAAAGTAGATCAAGAAACAATGGATTCCAAAATATCCTGAGAATGTAAGTCTAATTCATGAAGCCGATGTCACTCAAGAGTTGGGTGACTCAAAAATCTGAACTTGAAATCCCTATGGGAATAACTAGAACTAAGACTCTGAAGTAGACATCTCACATTAGTTCTAGCCAACAAGAAGAAGAGATCCATGTCAATATTTTAGATGCAAAGGGATCATTGACTGATTGCAAAAATTCAAGACCTTACCAAGTTAGGTCGGGTTGCAAGACCCTAATGAGCAAGGTCGAGATACACTAAAATATTGTGTGGATACTAAGTAACAATGAGATCATCAAGCTATGAATAACTCTATAGAGCATTAAGGTTGAACCAAGTAGAAGATAGTCTATCACTTAAAAAATGAACATATATAGCATTTATGGCATTTGAAAGGTAAAAATTTGTTAAAAGGAAGGAAATTGAATTCATTTTCACTATTGATTTTCAAGAAGTATTTGTAAAGAGCAATTTATGAGCTTCCAAGAAATCTATATTTGTTATAGAATATTTTTCATGTTTTCATAAAAAATACCAAGCATGGCATCTTCCAGCAACAAAATGAGGAAAGGATCCAAGATGTTGGTTTGAGAAATCGATTGGAAGACACCAGACTTTAAATTGAGTCTGGCAATTGCAGAAGTGCTTAACTAGAGATCAATTATAGATTTGACTGAAGGTATTACTCATTCATGATATCTATTGATATTTTCAATATTCAATACAAGAACTTAGAACCCTAGAGATGGATTAGACTCTGAAGAAGTTATGTGTGAATGGTGTGTTGAAACCTAAGCATCAGCATTTGGAGACCAAGGGTTTAACACACATTTTGCATATGCCCCAATACTTTCAAATAAAATAGATAAGGTTTATGCTTAGACGTGTACACAATGGGTAATTATGGTTGAAAAAGTGTATTCAAATAACAAAGAAAATGCTTTATAGAATCATAGGGCTTCCAAAGTTGAACAAAGCCAAGACTATCAAAACTCTAAGTCAAGTAGAACTAGAAAATAAAACTCTTGTCAAGTGGGATGGAAGAGGAATAAAGATCATCAATGTAACTCACATGGAACTAAAATTTGGAATTCATGTGATAACTCATAAGATCTATAGCTCTAGTTGTCTAAATAGTGTGTCATGTGGGGTAGTTGATTTGGCTCTCAAGGTAGTGAAGAATAACATGTCCTTCAACCTTGCTGAGTTAATATTGAATTAGTTCAAAAAGAACATGGAGAGAATTAGAACTTCCAAAAAAATAATTTGAAGTTTGGTTCACTCTTAACTTATTTATTCTTCTTTATGAAAAAATTCTTCCCTTCTAAAGGCTTATTTGTACGGAGAAAGTATTTACTAGTTTTTATCAAATTAATGAATATATAGCAAAGATGGGTGAATTTTTTTTTAGTAATATGGACAACTGATTTGATTCATTCAAGGAAAATATTAATAATAGATATTGAATACCATATAATCTTGTAGAAGATGACAAGGATGATATTTCTTTCATGGTAGACTATGAAAAAGTGTACATTCAAGTAGTTAGACCAAGAGTGGTGTAGGTTAAGCCTCTAAACTATGAGGTTAACATTGATGACACCAAGGATATCATTGAAGCACTATTGGAAGAACCTATGGATTCAAAGGCTACATATTCTAGTACTTATGAAAAAGCCAAGGAAAGAATATATCTTAAAATTAAGCTTCGTCAAGTAGATAACAAAAGAAAGAAGAGGATAGAAAAACTAAGGAAAGCATGTTCTACTCTCCTATTGATTGAAGGAAAAGGAAATGATGTGGAAAAAGATGAAGTAGAGGATGAAGAAGAAGAAGCAACGTCTAAGGAAGAAGAGCCTATAAGGAAGAAAGGTAAGGTTATCATAACCCAACCTACTAAGTCATCCACTATGGAATTCACAAGATGAGCACCAAAATCCATGAAGAAATTGAAGTTAGCTAAGGAGGATGCTGAGGAAATTATTTTCAAGAAGCCTCCACCTACATTTCAAGAAAAATTAAATGAAATAGAAAGATAAGATGGAATAGAAAACTTGAAATCTCTTAGATATGAAATAAGGAATGCACACAAGAAAAAGAAAGTTGAGGACATCATGATGAAAAAATTGGTAAATGGAAGTACTCTCTTCATCAACTTGTAAAAAATAAATTTAATGAGCTTATGTAAGGAATCAAGGCAAGATAGGAACATGCTAAGAAGACTACAAAGGACATATTTGAATAGACTCTGAGAAAACTCATGCCAAGTCTTAGTGATAAATAGGTGAAATAATCCATGAAGAAAAATGAATAAAAGCTCACTCTTAAATTCAACACATGTCTTGTGTTGATGAAAGAAAAAATCTGCAGTAAAATCTACCACTACCATAGGGAAGAATATTTACAGCCTGCATCAATTGAGTGACTTCATTATTAATGTTAGTGATAAAGATGATGAAGATGACAAGGAAGATGATGAAAATGATGATGAAGAAGATGATGTAAATTTGGATGATGATTAGGAAGAAGATGAAGTTATAGAGGAGAATCTCCCTAAGATTTAATTTATTGAGGAAATTGACCCAAAAAATGTTGCAATAGTAGTGATGGCTTCATTTCCTCATTATCTAAGAAAATATTTAATGCCATAAAGCTTAGAGAAAACCTCTGTCAAGTTGGTTGTGGAAACCACTACAACCCCAACCACCCAACCAATCTTTGCACCTATTTAGCTGAGTACCATAAATTGACTAAAGTGATCAACACCTCATCTACTGAGTGACAAGTGCCACCATCATTAGATTTGACAATGCAACAAAAGGGTATTTCTATTGTGAGTTAAACATCTACTTTTGTTTCTAGCCCTTATATTTCTACTATTTTTACAATTCTAGTGTGCATATAGCAAGTACAAGGATAGTTTAGCACAAGTCTTAGCGAACTACGAAAGTTTCAATCAAGGATAATGGTAAAGAAGAAGATATTAATCTAGATTATGATATAGTTGTCCCAAGTTGGGATATCTCTACTCTAAATCTTGATCAAATTCACATCATGGGTGAATTATTGCAAAATAGAGCTAAGAAACATAAGCTTAGAGAAGAGAAGAGTAGGGAAAACCAAGTGCTGGAAGATGTAAAGAACATATTTATAGATGCACTAAGTATTGAGGTTGATAGTACACAACCTATTTTGATTCAATTAGTAGACATTGTCTAGAAATTCAATGAAGATCTGAATGGAAAAGATAAGTTGCTACCAAGAGCAAAAAGGAAATTTGGGAAAAAAGTACTAGAACAACTAGCACAAAAAATTACCATAAACCAAGTAGAATTATCTACTATTCCTAGTTAATTGGAGACATTTGGAAATAATGTAACCTCATTATTAAGTTGTGTGATGCAAATATCTTCAACCAAGGAATAAAGGAAGATTTATCTAAGATGGATGAAGAATTGAAGGTAGGTGCACACCAATTGTCATTTTACCCAAGCTATAGTTCTTCTCACTATTCAAAGATCAGATATCTGATGAATTTGCAAGCATAATCATTGAGGGAAGAAGCTAGGATAAGGGCCACACTTACAAACATTCAAGGCATAATTATTTCAAATAAGGATGCATTATAGAAACACATTGCACATGCCAAGACACTCATCCATGACAACAACTTCTCCATAGCTCATAATATTATGGAGTTATCAACAAAAGTATAGATTGTGTTACATGCAAGAAAGGTGTTATAGGAAAATTGGGAAAAGACAATGGCATTGATTTTGAAGGTACATTCTAACTTCTATGTAACATTTTGGCACCAACATGGAGTATACACCTTTGGAATTAATGTCAAAAAGGGGGGAGAAGTATAATATAATAAATATATATATATAAGGGGGAGAGTATAATATGAGATGAATGTATATATTTTTGGTATATGTATGGGGGATCAACATAATATTATACAAATATATGTCCAGATAATCAAAAAACATCTTTCACAATTTTTTTTTTGAAAAATCTCAAAAGTAGAATATGTTATTGAGTTGAAGACACACAATGGAGATAAATAGAATGTTTTGACCTAACAATTTTGAGCATTTAGTTTTAGATTGATAAGTGTTTTTGTCACTAATGCCAAAGGGAGAGATTGTTCACATTATGATCAAGTTTTTTTATTAGTGCCTCATACTTAGTCAATGGGTTAAGTTTCTATCGAGCTTATGTGGTAGTTTATAGTGTTAAATGACTAATCCAATTACTACCAAGTTCTACAATTGTTACCAAGTTTTAGAATCTACATTTAGTTCATGCTAAATAGTATCTACTAAGTTGATCAATGATACTAGAAACCAAGCTTTATAGTATTAAATGAATTACATAGTATCAACTGTGTTCTCCAGTATCAACTAAGATCATCGTGTCAGTAATGTGAATCTAGTGTTGATCGAGCCATGGAGTGTCAACCAAGTGATTCAATTTATATGTCAAGTTTCATAGTGTTCATTGAGTAACAATTACCTATTGCGTTCAAGATACTTGAAGCTGATTAGTATGAATTCAGCTTCTAAGTCTATCGAGTGCATTATGATGCCAAGTGTTGACAATGGTTGTGAGTATCAAAAACTCACTGAGTTTTTCTTAAGAACCCAAGTTCCAGCAGTTGAGTCGACTTTTTGATCTTGATGAAATATATGTTGTAGAAAACTTTGATTAATTATATTTTAGATTGGTATTTATGTAATGAATTGTTTCACACCAAAATGAGAATAAAGTATGAAGTGAATATAAAGAGTAGAAGTGTGAATTGTGAAGGCTACAAGCAGTATAAGGGACAACAAATATTTATCTATCACAACAAGGTAATCTTTACATTTCAAAGGAATCTCATCCAATAAATCAAAGTTGGAGATCAGAGATCAGCCATTGGTTCATCCTACTAGGTGCATCAATCAAGTCCTTTAATAGTGTAAACTTAATAGTCTTTGACCAATCTCTTTATCTAGTGCATATGACATTGTATGTTTTGTAAATCCTTTAACAAGGTGGACCTAGTAGTCCTTATTGCTCCTAATAGGGAAAATCATCAGAAGTGATAAATTTTAAGCCTTAATTGACCAACTTTATATTATAGTACTAAAGCTTGTGGGTATCATCCCCACCCTAGTTTTACTTTCTATTTGGAAGGTTTCTAGGTCACCATATCTTGTGTCAAAGTGTTATGAATGTTTACTGCTTTCATTGTTTCATGCTTGCTATTAGATTAGATTATTATATGAAGGATTAGTTGATAAAATAAGTTGAAGTTTTATTGGTTCTTGATTCACCACAGCCCCCCACCCTCTGCTCTTAATAACCTTGCCTACCTCATATTTCCAACATTTGTAGGGTATGTAATAATAATTAAAAATACAAGACTACATTACATTGTCCCATATGATCTCAAAATAAAAGATATATATTACATAGATACAACATATACAAATATTTCTCTATGATAAGAATAAGATTGATAATGGTACAACTACACCAATGAATATTCAACATCTTCCAATCTGAGGGGAACCCAAATGGTAAGAAATTGCTACCTGCCAACCATGTGGCAATGAAGCGGGATCATCCTAGGGTAGTTGTGCATCCTACATGTTGGAGTTGTGTGGACCTATTTGGGACTTGGTTAATTTTTTTGATGTATTAAATAAATGTTCTAAGAGTTTTAAGGAATTTGGTATTTAATTTCTATTGGAGTTTGAATTGTGGCTCAACATGTATTCATCCATCTTGTAGAAGAGGATGTGGTAGAGGAGAAAATCCTGTGAAGAGTTAGTAACTAAGGCTTGGGAAACAAGGAGATTTCTTGGTGGGCTTGCAAGAACAAGTTTAAATATTCCTTGGATCTTTCTAACAAAGTGTGGATTTGTACTAGCTAAGGTTTGGATTTGATCTCAAGGGATCTTACAGAACTATTACTTGCTTTATATTTGGTCATAATTGATAAAGCCGTATAGCCTGACACATTGCATGCAATCAATTATTTTATGAATAAAGAGCTATGATTTGATATGAAATATTGCATTGTTGTATCGTTTCCATTATATAGTTATTTTTTGGGGGATACGATAGCTCCTTTGTGGATTTTCCTACCATTCACTACATCAAGTGGTATAAGAGCACAATTTTTCTTGAGTGTCTAGCCCAAGCATCAAAGTTGAGATAGTTTGCACTAGGACCTTGGGAGGTCATGGAAGTGGATCTATGGTAATGAAGATGGAAGACTAATCTTGTTTAGGAAGTTTTATCTATTCACGATTTTTTGTAGAGAGTTTGTGAAGATCTTGGAAGATGGTTATCAGAAGATTGGACCCAAAGATGATTGAGAATCTCTATAATATAGTGCAGAGGAGTATTAATGAGATAATAAATCAGATGGACACTGTTGTGGATGGTATTTTTTCTAAAAGAGTTTTGGAACTAAAGCCTAATGTTGTATGCTACTAGAGTTGGAATCTACCAATCCAAAATGGATTTGTCTAGCTAGTTAGAAGACTTTTTTGATAGAGAAGATAGCATCACAATGTCAAGGTGGAAAAAGGTTGGTCTTGTTGATTAGTTTGTGGAGTTTGACACATAACCTATAGAGAAATTAGAGGCTATTACTAAGGATATTCCTAACCTTGTTGATGTTGGGATGGAGATTGGTTTTCAATCATTAGTTGGTTGAGTCTAAGATGGAGATTATAAAGCACTTGATTATGGATGATCTAGTTGTTGTTGGTGGTCACTTGTATATTTTAGAGCATCTTGTTATGAGAAATGAGACCACTAGTGTTGTGAGTTTGGAATGTGATGATGGAGATCTACATATTTCTACTAATGTGAATTTTTTTTATTGGTGTGGATTCATCAGTTGTTGATGTAAATGAGGTTTTGTTGATGAAGGGTTATATTTAGTTTGTTCCTAGGAGTGAGCATGCCAATTGGGTGGTTGAGATTCTAGTGTTTGATAGAATGATGTAGATGTGAATGATTTGCATGTTCGTTTTCTTATCTCTTTTGGAGTGGAAGCCTTTGGTGAAGATGATGGTTGTGGATTTTTCATTGGGCATCCAAGTGTGGGACACACTTTTCTTTGTACCATAGTAGTCTGATGCAGCAACATCGTAGGGTAACTGGCCATCCTACATGTTGGAGGGATTTTCATGGAGTTGTGTGGACCTATTTGGGTCTTGGTTATTTATTTTTATGTATTTAATAAATTTTTTAATTCTTTTAAGGAATTTGGTATTTAATTTCTACTAGAGGTTGACTTGTGGCTTAATATTTATTTAATTTGAGGTTTATTTAATTTGTAGCTTAATAGGACAACTTGTTCATAGTTGGGTATAAAGAGGGTGTATGGAGGAGTCCTTAGTAATTATTAATCCATATTGGAGAAGAAGATGTGGTAGAGGAGTGAATATTGGGAAGGGCTAGTAGCTAAGTCTTGGGAAACAAGGAGATTTCTCAGTGGGCTTGTGAGCACAAGTTTAGATCTTCCTTGGATATTTCTACCAGAGTGTAGATCTAGACTAGCTAGTGTTTGGATTGGATCTTAAGGGATTTGGTAGAACTATTACTTGCTTTTTATTTGGTTGTGACTAGGAAGGTCTTATAGGTTGAGACATTGTATGTAATCAATTATTTTATCAATAAATATTTGTGATTTGATATCAAATCTTGCATTATTTTATTTTTTCCATTGTATGCTTATGTATTGGGCAGAGGACATCTCCTTTGTGGATTTTTCTACCTTACACTATATTTGATAACCTAAACAAGCTCCCATTCCCACCATGTAAAGGACATAGTGTATGATCTACATACAAATATTGAATCATACTATTAATCCTAGGTAAGTAATCCTAATAGTAAAATCTACCTCAAAGGTAATACAGACCACTCATAAAGAAAAAAATACCATAGTTGAAAAGATAAATGACTAAACCAAAATCACAAACGAAAGTAAAAATCTTTAAACCATGTATAATTAGAGTATTAAACCAAAGAGATACAATATTGAAAGGATATCCACTTCCAAATCATATGTCAAATATCAAAAGAACAATAATCAAAAGATTAAAAAATGTTATCAATAAGAGTAAATGAACAACAATAAGTCCAATAGTAATACACAAAAAAAGGAAACTATAATATCTACATAAGAGAATTAGGCTACAAACTAGGGAGTGCCATCACATTGTAAAACTACTTGAGTTAATTTGGACCAATCTCTCACTGCACCCAATACACTCACACAATGAGTTACCCTAGATTGGTCGCTCTGGAGCTTGGAACCTCAACATGAAACATGAGGAACCAACATATCATCTTGTAAAGACAAGGAAAATAGGTATACCTCTCACAAGGTATCATATCATTCTCATTGTTATCTTGTACAAGCAATGAAGGCATAGGCAAGATAATATCTCTAATATATCTATTTCATGTTAGTGTATATATTTTAACTATATGTTACCACTTATTACACAACTTACATAACTTACCCTAGAGTCCTCTTTGGATCCTGAACCTTGTTGCAAGTATTCAAATAGGATGTACCTAGAATACATTCCCAAAATTCACAAATCATAAATATTTCCTATAGCACAAAAGAGTTGATATATAATTTGATTTCATGAGAGGAAACTTGAAATGCATTATTTCCCAAGACTCTATTCATCATTAACTCTCATAACAATAAATTCATAAATATGAATCTCAATTTGAATAGTAAAATACTATTAGAAATTCTTTTTATAATAGAGAGTGGGGGTGGGGGGTAAATCACTTACTCAAGGTTTATATATAACACTTGAATAATTAAACATTAATCACTTTAATTTTCTACTTATCATTTTATTTCTCATTCTCTACTATAAAAATCTCATAAACATAACTTTCTTTGCATAGAGAAAACATTATTAAGTGTAAAAATTCATAAAGCATTCATCATAGTTTGACACTAGAATTTTACATGGAAATCCAATTTGGGAAAAACCACTAGCAACATGTCACTCTTTTTCACTCTTTCAAAGTGAGATCTATTAGAAGCCAACCCTATTAATGGTTACAATGCATACTATTAGTTAGAGGATTTGATCACTCTGATAGGAGTGCCCTTGTAAGAGCACTTTGATCATTCCATTTAGAATGTCACCCAGTTAAAGAATTTACACAGATTGTTAAGTCTTCAAATGAGTGTTAGGTCAACCTCAATTAAAATAATTTCAATAAAAATTATGTAAAATGATAAGAAAGAAAATAGTAGGTTTCATCCATGTGATCACAAGTCACTTTTCCTAGTTTAGATCTTTGTTTAGTCCTTATGCTAATTCATTGATAAGCCTTTCACTATCATCTTTGATCTTGATCTGCTTAATCACCCAAGTTCAAGAAATTAGTCCACTCTTCTTATAAACACTGAATCCTTTCATTTTATTTTTCTTACCAACAATGACATCATATCTATAAGCTCTCTCCTTTAGCTTCATATTTGAACACTTGTGTTCTTGTGATCAACCTTTCTCCATATGTCTCTCTTCACATACAAACTTTCTCATACACATATTGGCTAGGCTTAGGTTGGCTTGACTAGAAAAAGATAGACAATACACAAAATGATTTATTTTGCATGTTTCTAACTAGGTAATTCATGCTTTACCTTTTTCTACATCACTGTAGATCTTAAGGTTTACAATCCAATTGAACTTGATTCAATGTATCTATTCATCTTCTTGATCATCCTCTAGAAATTTCTCTAGAATCTTTGTATTAGGTCTTTACCTAATCAGCTCCTTGAATTAAATGATCCAACTTAGTAATATTATCTTCAATGTGTTTAATATGTCCCAAAAATTCAACGGAGTCAGCTTGATCTTACAATTTCTTTGGATTTTGTTCACTCACTCTCACATGGAAATCTGTAAATTTAGATACTCAGTCAAGAGATACTCGGTCAACACTAAAATAAACTATCATTGTGAAGCTTCTTTCTTGACATCAACTAACTTTCTCGATCAACACTAGAGATGTTGGCCACTAATTGTAGCTTGATTGATACTAGCATTACTCGACACTCTTTAGTATCTTGCTCTTTTTCTTGACTTATCCTAGCTTTCTTGACATAAAGAATTACTTTTCTTTATCAATGTTTATGAAATCAAATGTCCATTGTAACTTCCTTTTCATATGTCAAACCTTTCCTCTAGGTGTTATATTTATGAGTAACTTCACAAATCCTCTTCATTAATCAAATAGATATCACATTTAGATAAGGTAGCAACATGTCTCATTCATTGATTTGACATCAATGATAACAAAAAAATTGTTCCTATTGATCTCATTCTGGTTTTGACATATGAGTGAAAATACACTTAAGTTATTACTTAATAGTACTTAGTGCATGTCGAGTAAGTAGTGTATGCTAAGAAAAATATATAGTATGTGGTGAGTACTAGTATGTGTCATTCTGATAGTTAGTGCCAAACCACTCTAATGATGAGAAATATAATACATGCTGAGTGATTTAGAATCTGAGTGAATAGTGGATGCCAAGTCATTGAGAGGTCATGTTACAACATTGAAGATATAGTAGATGTTGAGAATTACAGGCTTCAAGTGCTAAGTAAATAGTTTTTTATATAGATGATTGTAAAGGCACAAACTCCTATGTAAACTAGTTTTGGGCTAACTTAAGGATTGTTTTATGATTTTAGAATATAATAATGAATGTATATTGGGAATCCCTAAGAATCAGATAAATGAATCAATTAAGTAGCAAAATGGGTGAATGTAATTTGTTGATTCCTACCTAACCTTAGGTGGCCTAAGTATTTTTAAAGAGGGAAAAACCTTAAGGAGTATATCGTGAAGGGAGAGGTTATCATGTGCAAATAGAGTATTCATGGTGACTAAAGAGTTGTGAGAGAGATATGAATTATAGAATCAATTAGAGGGAATAGAGAAAATAAGAGAAAGGACATAAGTGATACATCCAATCAAGAGGATCAAATATACATCAAGAAAGAGAAACTATGATATCTAATATAGAGGTGCTAACCAAAGGATCAAGGTTAGAACATTTAAATAGGTGAATAAGTAAAAATCTCTTGATCGTGCAGTCCTCGAAGGCTTTTGTAAATCCTTTAACAAGGTGCTTACTTTATTGTAAGTTGAAGTGCTTTAACTAGCCACACTTGTAGTAGGGTGTTGAAATCTTTTAACAAGGTGAGACATAATAGGCTTTGTAAGCCTTTAATAGGGTAGACCTTTCATGGGGTAGATCATAGTTTATGATCAAACTTATTGTAACCTAAATTGGGTACACTTTATAGTTGCAGTAGTGAAGATTTATGGGTATCATCCCCACCCTAGTTTTACCCTTTTATTTGAGGGTTTGTAGGTAAACAAATATCTTGTTTCATTTGTGTTAAGTTTTTTTATGCTATGGATGAATATGTCTAGTTTGGTATTTCATTTTACATGCAAAGTGTGAGATGAAAGTGCAGTGAATGTTTTAATGGTTAGAGTTTTGAAATACTAATTCAACTCCCCCATTTTCTCTCTAAGTTTACTTTCCATATTGTTATTTATAACAATTGGTATCAAAGCCTTATTCTCTAAAAAGGAAAGCTTTGCATCCTTGAGGAAAGATCTCGAAGATGGAAGTCTATAAGTTGGGGAAGACTAATGAGAACCAAAATATTAAAATCTAGCTTGCCCTATACAAACTTAATGAAGCAAGAGATGAGTTGAAGTGCTCTCTAAAGAGAAGCAAAGAGGTAGCTATTGATGAAAATGACACATTACCAAGAGCAAGACACTAATGAATTTTTTGTAGATGGATACTTATGTAAGTTTGATGTAGCAGTTGCAGATTTGATGAAAAGGAATGGTGCCCTAACTAAAGAGGTCAAAAATCTTAAGATAGAAGAAGTTCAATTAGTATTTCTATCTAAGGTGATTGAGAAGAAAATAAATTTTGAGAAAGATAAAGTCATGATTGAAGATGAAAAAAGGACACTAACCAATACACTAGAAGAGAAGACATCAGAGGTACAAAGGATATCTAGCATGCAACTAGAAACAATGAATCAAGTTATGATCGCCAATCATGAATTGAATGGTAAGGACATTGAGATCACAACTATAAAGTGACATAATGAACAACTACAGAATAATCTAAGAAGAGAAAAATAATTTTCTAAAAGTTTCAACAAACCAAAAGAAACCATCAAATACTTTGAGAAATTGATGAGATCTCCTAGATCTAACAATGATACTACTAGATTGGAATACATTAGTACTAAGGAAGGAGAATCATCTAAAAGTGGTGAAAAAAGAAATAAAAAAGGTAAGAACTACAAACCCACTTGTCATAATTGTGGAAAGTTAGGTCATACAACAAATGTTTGTAGCAACAACAATGCAAATAAAAAATTTAAGTAAAAATTCATGGGTTACTATCATAAGTGCAAAAAGTAAGGACATCAAGCACGCGAATGCAAGACCAAGACCTTAAGACCACAAAGATTTGAAGAATATTGAAACAATTGTTTAAAGTATGGACATAAATTATATGAATGTAGATCTAATGCTAAGTGGACATCAAACAAGTAGACAAAGGGACAATAATATGGAAAATACTACAATTGGGATTACAATACAAGGAATAGTTTTTCACTATTGTCAAGAGTATGCACATGATGATGAGAATTACATTAGAACACATTTTAGAACTAATTATAGTAGATTGTTTAGTCAAACTATATGCTTTAATTATTTTAAGACTGGTAACATTACCAAAAACTATTCAACAATGTCAAAAGCACCAAGCAGAGAATTCAATAGAGGCAAATAGAAGGTTGATGTTGAGAAATTTAAAGTGAAAATGAACAAGACATGGAAGAAAAAGAAAGATTCCAGCACACCGAGTTCAGAAGAGTTCACTATATCCAATGGATCAGGTGATCACATCGCCACCAACTAGGGAATCAAAAGTTATGTGGGACTAATATTTTAATGATATATTCTACATCAATTCCAAGAATCTAAGTTCTAAAAAGATTATATATGCATGAATTAAGATGCAATGTATTTGTTATAACTTGGAAGAAATCTATAAGGTTTTTAAGTTTTCATGTTGTTGTTGGGCATGAAAGGTTTCATAGTTTTTTCTGAGTGAAAATGAAATTTTAGTTGATGCCAAGCTATTAGGGGTAATAGTATTGGTCAAGATCACTTTGGTATTGAAATTACTATGATAGCTAAGCTTACAACTATGTAAGCACTAGGAATTTATTATTGAGTTTTAAGGGTTACATAGTGGATTTTTTGACTCATTTGAATTCATTCAATATCAAATAGGGCACAAAGAGCATAAGGAAAATTGAATAGAAAGATTCAAGCATTTGTGAACTGGATTCAGCTTCTACTTGTCACCAATCATCATATTCATAATGTATTTATCTTGTGTCAAGCTATGTTCTCTAAATTATCACAAACACTAGTTATTTAAAATGTTGTCTAGCTCTTCTATTGTTGATAAGAAAGAAAAGAGGTTTTAAATGTTCAATTAATAAGAAATGAGGTTAGAAAACCACCCTTTTGAGTCATTCCATGATATCATACAAGGGAGATCCTACTAGTGCATTATCGATGATACCACCACAAGTTTTGATGATATAGGATGTTAGATGTTGTTACATCTCTAAGGTTGGAAGTACTGGACACATGGAAATTAGAAATTTGTATGGAAAACTATGTATAGATAGAGTATTAAAGGAGGAAAACATAATCATAGAGAGAAAAGGGTTAACTAGTGCCCTAGATTTTTTAAATATATTTAAAATAGAGTCGATTAAGATAGTATTTGGCAGAATAGATGATCACTCTATATGGTTGGAAAATGGCCCTATTAAGAAAATAAAAATGATTGTCCACCAAGTAACATGGTATCCTACCCTAAACAGATTGAAGACCATGTGTAGTGATGCTAAGGAGATAATAGAGAAGAATATAGGGGTAGTATGGAACAAAACAAGAATCACCATAGAAAAAAATTTAGATCCTGTAATTGCATTTGTAGTATGTGTGATTTCCCATAAGCTCTTTCAATCTAGTAGATTGAATAGTATGTCTTGTATGGATGTGGATTTATGCTATAAGATAGTAAAGAAGGACCACACCTATGACCTTTCCAACTTATAACTCTAAAAATTATCAGAAAACTTGGGGGCCATAAGAAAAATAAATAGTGCACAATGAGAATTTGGTTCATTACATGTTTGCATATTTTTCAATGTACAAAATACATTTCTCACATTTTGTAAGGTGGTGTGGGAAGAAAAAACACTAGTAACAATGTATATTTGAGAGTTGATAGAAAAACTTCAAGAAAATTTTGAAACACTTATGACTAGCTACTTTGAAGATTTCAAGAAGTTTATGAAGCAAAGACTGAGGATTTCAATGTCACTAGTGGAGAAACATTATAATGATTTTTGCTTCTTGGCTGACACTACTCATACATATGTTCAAGAAACTATTCTAAGGGTCAAATGGCTTAGGCCATTACCTATGAAATCAATGTGGATGAGGCATCAATATCCATGAAAATACTATTTGCAAAGGACATAGACAAGAGTGTGACCCTATTTGGAAATTATGAAGAAGCCAAGTCAAAGATCACAATAGACTTGAGAATTGCTTCTATAATAAGAAAGAAAAATAAAATGGTCAAGATGATGAAATAGAGATTTGGGGATGGGGGAGAAGATGAAGAAGAAGAAGATAAGGATGAAGAAGAGGAAGAGATAGCTAAAACTCCATTGGAACTCACTCAAGGCCAAGGAGAAGATCAAGAAGAGAAGATTGAAGGTGTCAAGGGAGAAGAAGTTACAAAACAACTAAGCCAACTAAAAAGAATAAAGAAAAATAAAAGGAGACTATAGCTTAAAAAATAAAGAAAGTTGTGAAGCCAATACAATAGAAGCCAACAATACCTAATACTAGGGCTAGCATAAGGGTGACTAGTAAAAAAATCAAGAAAGCTAACAAACCTAAAGGCAAAAGAGATATTGCTACTGCAGAGAAGAGTCACCAAGATAAAACAAAGAGGAGAAAGTATGTAGCTTCTACTAAGATAGATGAGGAAAGGATAGAATTAGATGATAATAGTCAATTCCAAGTGGTAAGTCAACTTGTGTGAGAATATTAGGAATAATATAGATTTAAATTTAGGATTCACCCATGTTGAGTTTGATAAACTTGGAAAGGTGGTCATGAATAAGGTGGAAGCATCTATATATAAGATGATGGCCATATTTAACAACACTCCTATTGAGATTGCCAACTCATTACCCAAAAGTCTATATGATAGAGTTGGGCAGAGGTGACAATATAGTTTAACAACTAAAAAGACATATAAGGGAGACTACTCTAGCTAGAGCAATGCCATATTTGAATAAGTCAACAATGAATAAGGCCATAAAGAAATAAAATGGGAGATTTTCTACCAAATATATAGCCTTTAATATTTTTTAGAATGACATTGAAGAGGTTTTCAAATAGAGTAGCTAGATATGGAAAGTCGTGTATGGTTTGACAACAAAAAATCAAGTGAACAAGCACCTGAGGAGGTTGGTAAAGAAAAAGATGATCAAGAGGTAGTAGATATTTCAAAGGATGTATCTATCAAGGATGGACATGAGGGAGGAACATAAAAGGAAGTAGACGTAGAGGCTATAGTTGAAGTAAAGAAACAACAAGATTAGAATGTACCTAAAGTACATATGCCAAGTGCCAATCCCCCTCATGTGGACCAAGCAAGTCAACATGACACATTAAAGATAAAGGATGTTTCTAATAATATAGTACAAAACATCAATCCTTTGACAGAGGATGATTTGGAAAGGATATTATAAGATTCTACTTTTGCTACAAAATTATGCACTAATCCTATATTAGTAAGCACAATTGAGATTGAAAAAGCATCACCAAGGGAAAAGAAATTTGACACATCTAGTGTGCCCCCTACATCATTAGAGAGAAAAGGTATAGAAGGAATATAGGGTGTCACAACTAAAAAACATGTTTCAATGTCCATTTTGGTATATCAAGTGAAGGAGACAATGATATTATATGTCAACACATTAGTGTTGAATGCTTCAAAGTAAGCAAGTTTGACAATTGAGTGGGATGGGACAAGAGTCCATATAGGTCAATTAGTCAGCCCTACATGTATCTCATAGATAAGAGGTGAAGAAGAAAACAAAGAGAATGATTCTAATAGGATTGAAGAGTCATTTTATACTACAAAACCAAAGGAACAAATAGCAATTTAGACATTAGTTTCCCTACCAATCTCTGCATCTCCTATTCCTAGTCAAACTCTTCATAGGCTAAGTGTAGATGCTACACCATTACAATCATCAAGGCCTAGTCTTGAAACATCTAAGATTGGAGAAGGAAAATATTATGCAGATGTCAACTTAGATGAGGTGATTGAACTTCCAAAGTTTGATCTTACAATAATCACCATAGAAGAAATGAGCGGGTTGCAACAAGCTCTAGCAAGAAGGAAGCACCAAGAGTTACTTAGATGGGAGCATAAAGAAATATAGATTATACATGACATCAAAGAAATATTCCTTGATGTATTTGGCCTCCCAACACCTACTAAGGGAAAACCTATTCTTGATTAAACTAGTGAATATAGTTGACACAATCAGTAATGCAAGCCTAGAAACAAATACTATTGACTGATTTGAGGAAAAGTTTCAAAAAAAAGGTCAACAAATTTTTTTTAGTGTCATTGCACTATGATAGGTTGACTTAGAAACCAAGATTGAGAGTGTAATGAAGGTTTTAGAGAATATACTTTCTCTACACACAAAACTTTGTGTTGTGAATTTATTCACATAAGGACTTTAGAGGGCTACTGACTAGCTACAAGAGGACCTATGAACAATAGGTAGTATTCCTAAGTTTTTCCTTGGTCAAAGACAAGATCATTTTCAAATATTTTTATGTACTCAAGGTTAGCTAGCTACATTACATGCACAATATGTGAACATTTAGGCTACCTTAATAATTATTCAATCTCTATTCACTCTACACATGAAGGTGTTGGACAAGGAACTAGCATTCGTTTAAACATTGATGAAGAAAAATTCTTGTGCTTCCACTCATGAGGGCTTAGTAGACCTTGCTTCCAAGATAGCTATTCAATTTTAATCTCTAGAGGTAGTAGGCAACAATTGGGATGCAAAATTTACCATTTGGTTGGAAGGTGAGATTGTTGGTGTGTTTGTAGGGGACATTTTTGAGTCTTGATTATAATGGAGGTCCATAAAATAGTTTTTGAAAAATTCAATAGTAGTATACCACCCATGACATAAGTGTCAAAAAAGGGAGATACTATTTTGAGATGAAAAGGAGAAAATACAAAAAGGAGAAGTAAATATAGAAACAAATGAAGATAGTAGCTTAGCAAATTTACTCAACAAGAGTATTAGATTCAGATAAGACATAGAATAATCAACTAAAGGGGAGTTATGAATTATTGAGGTATGACTCATAAGTCATTATTTATTGCAAAAAATTGACATTTTTTTTGAAATTTTGTATGTGAGCTGAGTAAAGAATATATATTATCTGAGTTATGCTCATAATTTAATGCCAAAGGGGGAGATTGTTGATCTCATTTTGGATTTGACATATGAGTTACAATACACTTAAGTTATTACTTAAAATTAATTAGTACATGTAGAGCAAGTAGCATATACCAAGCATAAGATATCAAATAATGCATGTTGAACAAAATGTATAGTATGTGTCAAGCACTAGTATGTGTAGATCACTAGTATATGCCAAGCAAACAGTTACTGTCAAGTCACTCTAGTGACGAGCAAGCTAATGCATGCCAAGTGATTTAGATTTCAAGTTAATAGTGGATGCTAATTCATTCAAAGGTTGTGTTACAACATGGAAGATATAGTGGATGACAAGAATTAGAGGCTTCAAGTGTCGAGTAAATAGTTTTGTACATAGATGTTTTTAGTGACACAAAATTCTATGTAAACCATTTTTGGGTCAAATTAAGAATTTGTTTATGATTATAGAAGATAAGGAAAAATATGCATTGAGAATCCTATGGAGGACATGCAACTAATTAGATAAGAGGATGAGTTAAGAAACAAAATGGGTGAATCAAAGTTCTTGATTCCTACCTAACCTTAGGTCACCATGTCCTTTTAAATAAGGAAAACCCTAAAAGAGTATATGTGTGAAGGGAGAGGTTTGCATGCACAAACATAGTATTCATGGTGACTAATGAGTTGTGAGAGAGATATGAATCAGGAGGATCAAGTATACATTACGAAAGAGAAGATTTGTAGAGGTGGTAACTAAAGGATCAAGGCTGAAACATTCTAATAGGTGAATCAATAAAATTCTCTTAATTGAGTAGTCCTACCAAGCTTTTGTAAATCCTTTAATAGGGTGCTTACATTATTGTAAGTTGAAGTCCTTTAACCAAACACACTTTTAGTAGGGTGCTCAAATCCTTAAATATGATGCAACCTAACAATCTTTTTAAGCCTTTAAGAGGGTAGAACTTTCATAGGGTAGATCATATTTTATGATCAAACTTATGGTAACCTTAATTGGCTACACTTTAAAACTACACTAGCAAAGATTTGTGGTTGCCATCCCCACCCTAGTTTTACTTTTTCATTAGACCGTTTTTGGGTAACTAAATATCTTTTGTCATATGTGTTAATTATTTTTATGCTATGGATGAATATGTTTAGTTTGGTATTTTAGTTTACACAAAAATTTTGAGATGGATGTGTGGTTGATATTTTAATGGTTAGTGTTTTGAAGTACTAATTTGACCACCCCCCCCCCCCCCACCCCTAGAGTATACTTTCTGTATTGGTATTCCCAATAGTTCCAATAGTAAGTTTCCAACAATCTCCCTCTTTGGCATTCATGGAAACATCTCAAAAATTTGAATCCTAGTAGTAACTAGGTTACCATACAATACAAAAGATTTCACTTCCATGAATGACTAATATCCTTAGTTTCATTTTGATTCACATGATTTTCTCCCTCTGGGGTTTATCTTATGTCCTTTCTAATTAATATCTCCATTTTATTTCTCTTAGAAATTTCTCCCTCTTTTAGTAATCTCTCCCTCTTTGACAACAATAATAAAGACATATAGCTCTCTCATCCTCAAAACTATTTAGAGATTAGAATTATGTAGATTTTACATATCTAGCTAATAATTGTGATCTATTTATTACTGATCTTTCTATGTTGTACTGAAGTATTCTACCTTAGGTATGTCCCAAAGTAGAGATGTATTACACCACTATGTAGAATGGTGTAATTAGCACATGTGAAACAATGCACATTATCTACTTAAGTAGCTTTGGGTAGGGGAATAACCTCTAGTTCACCTCTAAGATATTCATTAGAATCTTTGGCTAGTGGTTTTCTAAAAATGTTAGCAATTTATTCCTTTGTATTCACATTTTCTAGATTCACTTCCTTGTATTGAACTAAGTCTCTCATGCAATGCACTTCATACCAACGTATTTTTACTTACATTGAATCACATGATTCTTTAAAAATTTGATAGCACTTGTGTTATCACAATATATAACTATTGGATTTGTAATCTCTTCTTTGATACCTTTCAATAATTTATTAATCCACATTATTTTTGAACAATTCACTATATCTTCCACATACTTAGCTTCTATTGATTGGGAAATACAATTCTTCTTCTTTCTTGTCCATGATACAAATCTTTTTCCTAGAAAGAATGCACCTCTAGTAGTTCATTTTCTGTCAACAATATTTCAAGCACAATTTGAATCAGTGAAACCCTACAATTCAAATCTATCACTTCTCTTATAATATAATTCATAGTCTTCTATAACTTTTAGATATCTCAATATCCATTTAACAACCATCATGTGACTCTCTTTAGGACTTGTTAAAAGTCTAGCAACTATCCCAACTACCAAAGCAATATCTAGCCCATTGTGAACAACATATTGCAATTTTCCACTGATGGATATGTATAGGGTGTCGGACACATTAGTAGAATCATCAGTCTTAGAGATCTTATTTCCTATAGATATAGGTGTACTCACTAGCCTTGAATCTTCAATATCAAAAGTCTTTAATACTTCCTTGATGTATTTGGATTGTGAAATGAAAACACCAAACCTCATTTGACACATTTGTAATCCAACAAAGAATTTGATTTCACCAAACATAAAAATTTCAATTTCCTTTTTTCATTTCATCATAAAATGATTTACATAATGCTTCCCTTCATCCAAATATGATATTAGCAAAAATTATCTTAGATAATAGTACTCAATTGTTAATACCATTATTCAAATATAATTTATTATCATTTATCAGTCCAAAACCAATTTTCACTAAGTAGTTATGTAGTCTTTCATACCATGCACTTGGGACTTTCTTCAATCCATAAAGAGCTTTGTTCAATTTACATACCATGTTCCTTTTGTCTAAATCTAAAAATCCTTTAGGATATTCAATGTATACTTCTTCCTTTAGTATAGAATTTTAAAAATTAGATTTGACATCCATTTGATATAGCTTTAAATTCTTGTAAGATGAGTATACAAGTACTGACTCCTTAAAGTCAGGCCATAGTAGCAAAAATTCTCCATAATCATGTTGACATTAAGGTTAATTTTTCTATCATCAACTCAACAATTACTCAAAATGGTTACATTTCTACTGAGCTCTACAGTTTTTATCAAGTTTATCATTTAGTTTGTAGTGTTAACCAAGTGATTTAGTTGTTCTTGAGCCAAGTAGTCATAATATAGTATGTATTAAGCACCTGAGTCAATTTGCATAGTTTTTCAAGATATGCAATATTTACCAAGCTTCATAAATAATGTATAGTTCTTACTATGTGTAGCAAAGGCTACTAAGCTATTTAGTGGAAGTGAAGAAGATCATAGCGTTAATTGAGCTTTGTAGTGTTAAAAAAGATCTACAATGTATATGAAGCTCACACTATTAACAATATGAATCTAGTGTTGATTGATTTAAGCAGTGTCAACCAAGTGATTCAATGACTACCAAGTATCTCAATATTCATTATGTCATACAATGTTGATCGAGCTCAAGCTACTTGGAAGTTATTAGTAAGGACTAAGCTTCAAGTTCAACCAAGTACCAAAGATTTTCGAGCATTGATAATATTTTTTGTGTATCAAAACATCACCTTTTTTGTATTCAGAACCTGAGCTATAGTAGTTGGGTTGACCTTGTGAATAATGATGAAATTGGTATTGTAGCCAACTCCAGAAAGTTATGATTTGGATTGGTATATATGTAATGCATTATATCATATCCATGTAGGAAAGTGAAGAGTATATGATTAGCAAACATGAAAATTAAAGAAGGCTTAAAGAAGTATAAGGGATATAAAGGATTTATCTATTATAGTCAGGTGATCATCATTGTAATTCAAGAAATCTCATCTAGCAAATCAAAGTTGTAGATTAGATATCAGCCATCAGTTCATCCTAATAGAGGTATCAGTCAAATCCTTTAATAGGGTAGACTTAATAGTCTTTGTTAAATCTCATAAGTGAGAGCACACTTCATTGTTTGTTTGTAGATACTTTAACAAGGTGGACCTCACAATATTTATTGCTCCTAACAAGGTAGATCACTAGAAGCAGTCAATTGTAAACCTTAACAAGATAAATTTATGCAATAGTAGTAAACCTTTTGGTATCATCCCAACCCTAGTTTTACTTTCTATCTGGAGAGTTTTAGGGTCACCATATCTTTTGCAAAAGTTTTATGAATGTTTTAATGATTTCATTCTTTCATGCATGCAATTAGATCATAATATTATATGAAGGATTAATTGGTGAAGTAAGAGAATTTTCATTGGTTCTTGATTCACAAATTCCCTCTCAATAACCTTGCCTACTTTATATCTCTAACAATTGGTATCAGAGCTTCAAGTTCTCACATCAAAAGTTTAGAAGCTTAACAAAAGATTCGAGGTAATGGAGGTATACAAGCTAGATAAGGCTATTGATAATGAAAAGTTGGATCTAGAATTAGCCATTGGGCAACTCAAGAAAGAAAAGGAGAAACTCTCTTGATCATTGAAAATAAGGAAAGATCTTGTAGTGCAAATGAATGTCAATATCTATACTAAAGAAAGAATTGAAGATATCTGTCAAGAAAGAAATTTAGATGAAGTTGATGTAGCAATCAAAGTCCCATTAGGGTAAAAGCACAAACATGGTTCACCCTTTTGTAAAGGAAAAGGCTAACAAAAGTACAACTATTCAAATTAAATGACATAAAATTGGTATTATTATTTTGAATTTGAAAATGAAGTAAACTAATGAAATATGTAGAAATGGATGAAGTTTAGGATTATAATTTTTAATAATTATTTGGAATAAGAACTAATATATTTTCCTATTTTTTATAGATAATTTTTTAGCTACTAAAAAACATTGAAAATTAGGGGTCTAGTTCCCACCATAAAACTATATTGAAATAGAATTATTTCCCTTTGATCTCAGACTATATTATAGATAACATATAAAATAAAAATTGTCTTTAGACCTATATTTTCTCTTTTATAATGATTCAAGTTTCAACTCACCTGAAATTGATAGTTTTCTTTTCCCATCACATTTTTCAAAACAAATCTATTTTAACTAGGAAAAAAACTATACATTCTAGAAGAGGGTCTCTCCTCTAGAACATTATATAATTTTTTAGTTTTTTCGTAAGATTTAATATTTTTTCTTTCTCAAAATTGACATTTTTTTGAGTTTTAAAATATGTGGTTATACTTTTTATTATTATAATATACTATAACTAATTAAAACACTATAAACTCTACATGAAAATACATTTGACTTTGAGCTCTACAAAATGGTCGTTATATGTTCTTAAAAATATATCATAAAAAATAGTAAGAGTTATTGAAATGCTACTTTCTAAAATAATTTTATTTCTTTAGTAATTGGATACAAAATAGTATAAAACATGCATTTAATAGACATTTCCAATTGGAAAAGTGTGAGGCCATATATATCTTTGCTAGAATAAATTTATCTAGATAATATGTTTGAAAAAAAAAAAAAATTAGATAGAAATACTCAAATTCAGTCATTCTAATAAGTTAGCCTGAAAGGTGACACAACTTTGTACTTTTACAAATTAGAAAATAATTCCAATCTTCAAGAAGAAATTAGAAAGCTAAAAAGAGAACAAGAAATCCAATCAGTAAGACTATGTGAAGTCATGGAAGAAAAAGACAAATCTAGAGAGGAGATAGAAGAAAAGAATAATTAAATTCAACAACTATCCCTTTAGGAAATATATTTTATTGGTCAACTTACTAGTGCAAATGAAGAACTTATGAATCTAAGATTAGAGAATGAATGACTATAGAATAATCTTAGCATCAAAAAGAAAACTAATGAAAGAATGATGAAATCTCAAGAAAACATGAATCAATTGAATGAGAAAAATTTGTATGGACAGAAAGGAAAAGATGGAATATGATACACTAAAGAAGGTGAATCATCCCAACAAAGAGGTGAAAAGAATAAGAGACATACTTGCAATCATTATGGTAAGATAGGTCAAGCATCAAACAAATGATGGATTAATGGAAAAAATAATTCAATGGAAAGTATTATAGTTGTAATAAGCATGGTCATGAGAAAGTGAGTGCATAGAGAAACCTAAGTTTGAAAGTAAATACCACAATTGCAAAAAACAAGGATACAAATCTTCAAAGTGCAAAATCAAGTAGTGGAACCCATCATAACAAGTTATGAAAGGAATATTTGGATGTGATTACAATACATGGTGTAGATGTCACTACTATGGTGAATTTGGGCACATTGGAGAAAATAATGTGAAACATCACATGAGGAAAAGGGATACTACAAAGAGATGTTTTATTTGTACAAAACTTGGACATCTTGCCAAGAACTATATGAACACAGGCAGAATTGAAGATGAAAATAAAGCCAAACCTAACAATCTGAGAAAATAAATGAGGTAGCAATGGGTACCAAAATCTCCAAAGAAAGCAAGCCAAAATTATAAAGTAACTGACATCCAAGTCAATGAGTTGGGTGGCTCAATCATTTCAACTTAGTTCCTTATGGAGATCACTAGAGCTATGATTCAAAAAAAGCCATCTCACATCAATTCCTACTAGCAAGAAGAAAGATCCATATCAATATTCAAGATGTAGGAGGATCATTGAGCATGATAAGAACAAGGAGAACTTACCAAGCAAGGTTGGGCTCCATATTGTTTGTAGTTGTAGAAATAGAGTTGGTAGTTCCTACCAAATAAATATGACTCTACTGAGCTATAGCCATCTTCTAAGTATTAAAGAATAAATTGAGTGGAGGAAAAATTGTCACTAAGAGAGTATGAAGTGCAAAGCATTAATGGTGATTGAAAAAGAGAAAATTCACTAAAAAGAATGAAATCAATTACATTATTTCACTACAAATTTATAGAGCTATTTGTGAAGAGTGAATTCAGGGCTTGCAAGAAATTTGAGTATTTTTTGTTGAAGAATTCTCAAGTTTTTAGAAACCTACCAAGCACGGAATCTTCAAGAAGAAAATAGAAGAAAGGTTTTGATATGTTGGTTCATGGAGTCAACTGCAAAGTACCTTATTTGAAGTTGACTCAAATAATTGCAAAGGTGCTCAACCCAGTTGGTGCACAATCTCAAATTCCACTAAAGGTATTGCTTGTGCATGACATTCTTTCATTCTACCATTATTCTATTTAGGAACTCAAAACCATAGAGATGAATGAAGTGTACAATAAATTGTGTGTGGATGATGCATTAAAACTTGAACATCAATGTTTAGAAACCAAGGGTTTGACGCATATTTCACATATGCCAAGAGATTTTTAGGTCAAGTGGATTATATTTATTCTAATTTATGTTCACAATAGACATCTATGGTTGAACCAAACCATTTAGATTACAATAAAAATCATTCACAAAATCATTGGGATTCCAATGCTTAACAAAGTGAAGGAAACCAAAACCGTAGGTCAAGTCGAATTGGCTAAGTAAAATCTTGCCAAGTGGGATGGAAGAGGTATAAATCTTAGTGGTATAATAGACATGGAGCTGAAGTTAGACATACATTATAGCTCTAGTAGGTTAAACAACATGTCATGTAAAGTTGTCGATCTTGCATACAATGTACTAAAGAATAGTTTATCCTTCAACCTTGCTGAGTTGTTTTTGAACCAATTCAACAAGAACATGGAGAACATTAGAGGGTCAAAGAATAACCCATGTAAGTTTGGTTCTCTTTTGAAATATTTATTCTTCTCTTATCAAAAGTCTTACCCTTCCAAAGTTTCAAAAGTATAGAGGAAGGATGCTCCTGTTTTATATCAAATCAATGAGTATGTAGCTAAAATAAGTGACAATTTTGATAGTATCATGGATAACTATTTTGAAAAATTCAAAGAAAAGATGCAAAATAGATTTAGGATCCCTTTGAAACTTGTATAAGATTAAAAATATAATAACTCTTTCATGGTGAGTTGTGACAAAGTATATATTCTAGTAGTTAGACCTAGAGTGGCATGGATTAAGCCTCTAAAGTATGAGGCTAAAATTGATGACAGTAAGGATATCATAGAGGCTTTGTTGAATGATCCTATGTATCCCAAATCCACCTATTTTAAAACATATGATGAGGTAAAGACAATAATTGAGCTTGAGATCAAGCTACCTCAAGCAGTAAATAAAGGAAGATAAATAGTGGAGAAGCTACTAAAAAGAAAAAAGTGAGCAAGTTTCCTTTAATTCTCATTGAGGTAAAAGGTGATGAGGTAGAAGATGATGATGAAGATAATGAAGCATAGTAAGCTAAATCTAAGGAAGAAGAGCATCTCGAGAAGAAAGGTAAGGTTATCATAATCAAACCTACCAAATCCTCCCCTACTGTATTCACAAGAAGGGCAACCAAGTCTATGAAGAAGTTGAAGTTAGGTGAAGATGAAGCCAAGGAGATTATCTTCAAAAGATCTATACCTACACTTTAAGAAATATTGAAGAAAAAGGAAGAAGGAACTGGTATGGCATGTTTCAAATTTCTCAAATATGAGACAAGGAATGAGGAAGAGAAAAGGAAGATTGAGGATACTCTTGTAACCAAACTAGGTAAATGGAAGTACTCACCAAATGAGCTTGCACAAAAAATTCTTGAGGAACTTATGTAGGCAATAAATCCTAGATGTGAAAATGCAAAGAAGACTACCAAGGCCATCTTTGAATAGACTTTGAGGAAACTCATGCCAAATATCAATAAGAAAGAGGTAAAGTAATCCTTGAAGAAAAATACAAAAAATTCCACTCTCAAGTTAAACACATGTGTGATATTTCTTAAGGATATTGAATATGTGGTGAAGGTAGCTACAACTACATGGAAGAACATTTATTAGTTGAATCAACCTAGTGACTTTGTTGTATATGTTGATGATAGGGATGATGATGAGGAAGAAAAAATAGAAATAAAAGATGACGAGTTAGATGATGTCAATCTAAATGATGAGGAGGAAGAATGTGAATCTACTGGAGGAAGTCTTCTAGAGATACAAAGCAATGAGGAAAATGATGCACAAAAAATTACAGTAGTAGTCATGGCCTCATTACCTCACTCTTTGAGCACAACCCTAGCACAATCTAGCTTAGAGATAGCTTCTACCAAGTTACTTGTGGATACCACTTCTAAACCAAGAACCCAACAAAGCTTTGGATCTGTTTAGTCGATTGTTATAATGAATGAAGTGTCCATCACTTCATCTACCAAGTAGCAAGGTCCTCCATTATCAGGCTTGACTGAGTAGGAACAAGGTATTCCTATTGTTAGTGCTATTTCTACATTTGTTTCTAGTCCATCTATTTCTATAATTTTTTCTTCTCTAAATGCATGCATATCTAGTAATGATAGTTGAGAACTAGTCTCAGCAGAGTACTAAAGTCTTAGAGAAGGGTAAAGAAATTGTTTCTACCATTCTGAAAGAAAAGGGTAAAGAAGAAGAAAAATAAATTAATTTGGATGAGGATATAGTTATTCCAAATTGGGATATCTCTACCCTCACCCTTGATCAAGTGGATACCATGGGTGAACTAATAAATAAGAGAGCTAAGAAATAGAAGCTTAGAGAAGGAAAGAAGAAATGAAATCAAGTTCTTCAAGACATAAAGAGCATATTTATTGATGCTTTGAGTATTGAGGTTGACGGCAAAGATCCTAGTCTAGACTAGTTAGCAAAAGTTGTCCACAAATATAATGAAGACTTGAATGGATAGGATAAACTTCTACAAAAAATTGAAAATAAATTTGACAACAAAATGTTGGAATAAGTTGCACAAGGAATTACAATAGATCAAGTAGAGTTAGCTACTATTCTTGGGTCATTGGAAGCCTCTATTAATAATGTTGTTTCACAATTTGTCAAACTGAATGAAAAATCTATCTCTTTACAAAGGAGATCAAGGATAAAATATCCAAGATAGATAAAGATATGAAGGCAAGTGCACACTAGATATCACTTGACCCAAGTAAAATTTCTACACATTATTCAAAGATCAAATATTTGACAAATCTACAAGCATAATTATTGAAGGAAGAAGCTAGAATCTAGGCCACACTTGCAAAAATGCAAGGCATGATTCTTTCAAACATGGATGCATTGTAGAAATACATTGCATATGTAAAGGCACTCATCCATGGTAACAAATTCTCAATAGCTGATAAATGATGAAATTATCATCAAAAGTTCAAATTTTATTGCATGCAAGCAAGGTACTATAGGAGAATTAGGACAAGAATATGGTACTTATTCTAAAGGTACACTCTAATTTCTTGTCACATTTTGGTATTAACATATAGATATTATCCACCTTTGGAATTTATGTCAAAAAGGGGGAGAAATTGTATGAATAAGGGAAATAAGTAATATATAAAGGAGGAAAAGTATATTATACTCTAGATGTGTATATGCATATGTATATGTATGTATGGGGGAGTAGTATAAAAGTATGAAGATACCTGTACAAATAAACAAAAAAATCCTTACAAACACAATTTTAAAAAATAAAAAAAATAGGGTATGTTACCAAGCCATAAGTCAAAACCAAGTTGAAGACACATAATGATCATAAAGGAATTTTTGACTTATAGTTTTGAATGATCAGGTTTTTTTTTGTTTTGGTAAGTTTTTTTGTCACTAATGCCAATCGGGAAGATTTTTTACATTAAGGTCAATTTTTCTATCAGTGACTCAACACTTAGTTAAAATGGTTACATTGCTACTAAGATCTATGGTTTCTACTGAGCTTACTATTTAATTTGTAGTGTTAACCAAGTGTTTCAATTGCAACTAAGCTAAGTATTTAGAATACAATATTTACTAAGCACCTAAGTTAGTTTGCAGTGTTTACCAAGCTTCATAAATAATGTATAGTGCAAATCAAGTGTAGTAGAGGATACCAAGATATTCAATGGTTTTGAAGAAGATTGTAGTGTTAACCAAGCTCTAAATTGTTTACCAAGCTTGAAGTGTTAACAATATGAATCTAGTGTTGACCGAGTCAAGTAGTGTCAACCAAGTGATTAAACAACTACTGAGTTTCTTAGTGTTCATCAAGTCACATAGCACTGACTAAGTTCAAGCTACTTGGAAGTGATTTAATGGACTAAGATTCAAGTTCAACCAAGTGCCAAAAATTGGGTTGCAATAGTTGGGTTGATTTTGTGAATTATGATGAAATGGGTATTGTAGCTGACTATAGAAAGTTATGATTTGGATTGGTATATATATAATGCATTGTATCATATCTAAGTAGGAATGTGAAGAGTATATGATGAGAATAAGTATGAATTAAAGAAGGCTTCAAGTAGTATAAGGGATAGCAAAGACTTATCTATCTCAGTTAGGTGATCATTATAATTCAAGGAATTCCATCTAGCAAATTAGAGTTGGACATTATAGATCAGTCACTGGTTCATCCTAATAGGTGCATCAATCAAATCTTTTAGCAGGGTAGACTTAACATTATTTTCTAAATCTCCTAACTAAGTGCATACTTCATTGTATGTCTATAAACCCTTTAACAAGTTAGATCTTAGAGTCCTTATTAATCCTAATAGGGTAGATCACTAGAAGCGGTCAATTATAATCCTTAATAGGTTAACTTTATACTATACTACTAAATCTTGTGGGTATCATCCCCATCCTAGTTTTACTTTCTATTTGAAAGGTTTCTATGTCACCATTTCTTGTCTCAAAGTGTTATGAATGTTTTAATGTTTTCATTCTTTCATGCATGCAATTATATGATAAAATAATATGAACGATTAATTGGTAAAGGAAGAGAAAAGTTTTATTGGTTTTGGATTAAACCCTCCCTTCTCAGTAACCTTGCCTACCTTAGATTTCTAACAAATCAACTTCTTCTTCTTGTGCATAACCCTTGCATACTAGTCTTTCCTTATTTCTTTTTGCTTCACCTTTTTCATTGAGCATGTTCCTAAAAATCCACTTTGTCCCAATGATTTTTTTGTCTTTAGGTCTTGGAACTAAATTCCAAGTATTGTTATTCTTAATCTAGTCAATTTCTTCATTTATTTCTCATATCCAACCTTTATTTTCTAAAGCATCATTTATTAACATGGGCTCAAACTCACATAATAAGCATGTATCACCTTTGAGTCTTCTTCTTTTCATTACACTTGATTCAACATCTTCAATGATTGGATAAAGTTTATGTTGTCTTCTCACATATTTTGCTAACATGTATAGTTTCCTTCTTGGTTCTTCCTTAGGTTCATCTGGAACACTAATCTTAGGTGCATTTCCTCTTCCTTGTTCAAGTTCTAAATGCTCAGCATGCACTATCTAATGGTTGAAAATTCTTTCCTGTGACTCAAAATCTTAGTTCTATTGCTTGACACCCACTCTATGCTATTCAATAATTTTTATTTGTATTCCATCATTTCTTGTCTAATGGGAGCTTGTAGCTTGACTAGTCTATTTAATTTGATGCTAGGAGCATCATCATCCACATATATGAATGTACTATAGTCTTTAGGATTTCCATTACATAAAGTATGATCTCTTTCTATAAACTCATCAACTCTCATATCTACACTTTCCACAACTTTGTTAGTGTTAGAATTCAAACACTTATAAGCTTTTCTTTTAGTAAAATAACCTAGGAATATGTCTTCATTACATTTTGCATCAAGTTTTCCATTCTTATTATCTTTCAATATATAGCATCAACTACCACAAATTTTGAAATATTTGACATTGGGAGAATAGCCATACTTTAGTTCAAAAGGTGTAGCATTTGTACCTTTCTTGACTTGAACTTTATTGATGGTATAGACAACAATACTAATCACTTCTCTACAATATTTATGTGACATGTTCTTCTCCATCATTAGTGTTCTTGCACAATCCATTACTAATCTATTTCTCCTCTTAGCTATCCCATTCTGAGGAGGGGTCCTTGGTGCTAGCACATGTCTTTTGATTCATTTGTCATTATAGAATGTATTGAACTCATGTGAGATGAATTCACCACCTCTATCAGATCCTACACACTTTAGATTGCTCCCTATTTCTTTAGACTCTAGCTAAATACCACTTGACTAACTGAAAAGCATTGGATTTAGCTTTAAGAAACATTAGATTCATCATTCTAGAATAGTCATCTACACATAGAATGAAATATTGATCTCCATAGGGTCTACCATGTAGGGATTGTCTCCTTGTTTAGCATACATACATATATCTTTCGCGTCATGATATTTATCTTTCAGCACCTTCAAACTTTTCTCTTTAAGAAATGAGCTCTATAACCAATTGCTAGAAATGTTTAGAATAACTGAGAGTATTGAGGGGGGTGATTCAGTTACTCCAGGTTTATATGTACCACTTAAATAGTTAAACATTAACCACTTCAATGTTCTACTTATCTTGTTGTTTCTTAGTCACTACTATAGAATGGTCATAAACATGACTTTATCTACATAATGAAAATATTATCAAATGTAAAAATTCATCATAGTTTGACACTAGGATTCTACATGAAAACCTAATTGAGAAAACACTCTAGCAACATGTCACTTGATTTCACTCTTTGGAAGTTAGCTTTGTTAGGAGCCAACCCTATTAAAGGTTATAATACACACTATTAAATGTGCCCTAATTAGAGGATTTAATCATCACATTAGGAGTGACCTTGTAAGAGGAATTTGATAATTCTATTTAGAATGTTGATGGTCCACCTCACAATAGGTATGAGATAACCATGCTCAAGGACTTACTTAGGAATAGTATATTCAATCTAAGGATTATTCTCCCTACCATGAGGTAAATTTAATTTGTCAACCCAAGGACATATACCTCAAATGGTTAGCACAGAATGTGCACTAGGTTTCTTAAAGAGTCATTGCACTTATGCTACATGAAAGTAAAATGCAAGGAAAGAACTTACACTAATGTTGCAAGAATCTAACACATTTAACTCTTCAATGAAATGAATGTTGGAAATTCAATTAAATATTAACCTATATTCCAAATTAGACCATTCACTATAACTATTCTCACATATGCTACAGGAACACTCACAAACTATGATGTTGTATGAGGAAATTTACAAATTCTACTTGAAATACTAAAAATGAAAGAATTAAATCTACACTACTCTAGTCTAATCCACCTCCCAAGTGGGCCCCCTCGGTCAGCTTATTCTAATCTACTAACACAAAATGTAAACCAAAAATTATCTCATTATATTATGAAATTCCTTACATGAGACTAATACATAAAATTATTAAAACAATTCACTACAAAAGTCAACAGTTTCTTTTCATAAACTTTCTTACAACCCCCTAAAACTATCAATCCAATCCCCATAAATAGAGGATTGACATTTATTCTAAAATAGGAAAGAAAAAAAATTGACTACAAATCTACTAGAGAAAAAGAAGAAACATAATAGTTCACAGTACAAACAATAAAGTCTAAATAACCAAGTCAACACAATAGTAAATGCAAAGGAAATATAGCAAGTATTCATCCCTACATTCATGAAATAATGGCTCCTCCTTTGTAGCAACCATGTCTCCTAATAATGTTATGGTTCTCCCATCATGACTGGACTTAATGTTCCTCCTTGAATGTTATCGACCATCTCTAGCTTTTTCCCTATCAAGCTAGTTATGATGTAGAAATATTTGCAAACAAGAATAATCAAATTAAATCCAAATATTAGAACATACATTTTGGTGGTTACATGAAATACTACATTATATGTATAATCTTTGAAATATATGACATACTATCTACCCATAAGTTAATGGTTCTATCTAGATTTAATCACAGGTTCAAGTAAACATAAGTTCACAAATATCTTGGCAATGTTAAAACAAAGTATTTTAAAATTATCATAAAATAAAGGAAATAATTAGCCTCATCATCTACCCCTTGATAATTTTTATGCTTGTCTTCAACCATTGCACCTTCTAGTACTTGATCATAAATCTCAAACTTCATTCCTCCCTCTCCTACTATATTTTAATGTGTAGTAGAATCCCCATGTTCTCTCCTAGACTTCCCTTCTGTGGTCCCCCTATACCTTGTCAAGTCATTTAGAATTGATATCATACAAGGGCCACATAAGTATTGGTGGTTGCATTATTAGTGGATACCATAGTTCTAGTCTAGCCTACCTTCCCAAAATTATATATTTTGGAGCTTAGTGAAGGGCAACCTCTAGGTTAATAAGATTGTGTGGCTCCGATCTTTTGATTCCTTTAGGTAGTCTTCCCCATTTTCTTTTAACACCAACCATGGCTCTCTGAAAGATAAACTAAGGCAGATTATCATATTCTACATATACCTTTTCTCTAGCCTCAAAGATTCATTTTCATATCTCCTTGTGCTTATCCCCATAGGTTAATCTGAACCAATCCCTAATGATTTCTTTGGGTTTATCACTCTTGGCTCTTAGTGGCAAGAGTTTTGTTCTTTCCTCATCTCTATAATTGTTCAATTGTCTATCATAATTAGCTCCATTGTGCATCCAAGATATTAGGGCCCTTAGATGTATCTCGCATATATAAGGTAAAGGATTCTATTGAGTTTCTTCAAGGATAATGAAATTGTGCACATACAATTCACAAAGTAAATTTTGCTACCAAGATAAAAGAGTTTGATATAAACCATAGAATTCTTGGGTTGTCTTGAATTTTGCATTTATGTCTTTGAGGGTCAATATAAGCTAGAATAAAAGGAATTATTCTTTTAAAAAAATAGCATAGATTCTAGGTGGTGTTCTACAAGTAATTATCTAATCAACAAATTTGAGGGCACAATCCATCTTTTATTTCTATTTTCCCAATTGCTTTCTTAATTCTATACTTTCTTCACCTTGATATGCTATAATCCTCTTCATCTCCTTTTTCTCCTCTTTCCATAGGGTTGTTGTCATTGCATGCTTATTATGCAACTAGAAAAGAAGCATATGGAGGGTAATTAGACCACTTTCTTCCTCATAATTATTTTTCCTTTTTTCCCTCCATGATTCTTCTATGAAATTTGTAAAGCGTATTTTCTTGTCGAGAACTATGTCATTTTTGAACAAGTTAACTGATGCATTAGTGGGCCTTTTTCATCTTTACTTCTTGGAGTACCTTGTTGGCCTCATGGGGAATTATTTCAGCTTTCATTCACCTCAACCATACATTCCTCTTCAAGATTTTGAGGAATGTCCGAAACTTCAGGTTGATTGGGGGAATCATCTAGGACAACTTGTACTAGGGATTCTTCATTAGATGGTTTAAGTGAGTAGACTAAGTTTCTACCAATATTTTAGAAGTTTTTTCTTTCATTCTAGGGCTTCTTCACACAATGGTCTCCTCAAGTACCACAACCTTCTTCCTACCACCTCTTTTTGATGTCTCTATTGTAGGAGTGACTGCTGCAAGACCCGACCTTGTTTTCTTTTGTTTTGAGACTATGGGGTTTTGTTTTTTTGCTATTAGAGCTGAGGTTTCTTCTTGCACTTTATGTTTCCTCTTTTCTCAAGTGGAGGTAGAAACATTTCTCCTTTGAGTGGATAAAGGCACATTTTCTTACACATTTCCAATTTCAACATCTTGGGTGCTTTTCTTAGTAGTTGTGTCAATGGGGACTGCATTTTTTCACTGGGATGCTCATTATAGGTAGCCGGAGGTTGCAAGGTTTTACACTAGAAAAATTTGGCACATGAGACAAGAGAGGCATCCCTAAGAGGTCTCTCTATAAGAAATTTGATTAGGGCATGGTGAGTAATAGAGTTGTCGTTCCATTTTTGGGTTTCCTTAGCACTAATACATAACATATTGTACAAGAACTTGTGAACATTCACTAAAAAAGTATGCCTTATATAACTAAGCAACTTAAAATGATGTGCATACAAATATGAAAATCTTCCTTCATAGGTAAAATACTTGATAATATGTATGACCAACTCATTATAAGGTAGTAGAAGAGACATTCTTTTGCAACCTTGCTTGGTTATATCCAATGGAGGGTCAGTTGGTATGAAAAACTATGCCCTATTTGACCTTGGATCATGTGCATTAGGGTAGTTTTCTCTCACCACTAGTAACCCAGTTACTATTTTTACCCACTCTTCTATGAAAACAATCATCAACTCCCATACTCTTGCTTCTCCTTCCTTAATTGTATGTATAAATTCAGTAGCTACTTCATTATCAATTTTTGTTAGTCTTAAAAATTTTCCTAACTAGCCACATGCATTAAATCTTCTGCCTACCTCTGCATTGAAAGAAAAACATTATAATCCACTGGTTCTCATCACTACAATTGTCCTCCCATTTATGCTTGTCAATTTTAGACTTTGCTCTACTTGCACTATTACCTTCTTCCCTTCTATAAATTCAAGCTTTCTTTTTTTTTTGAAAATCATAGACCTTTTCACATTTCACATTATTTTTTGCTAACTTTCATCATGAGTAATAATAATGTGGGTTTAATGAAAATAAATCATAGATATGTGAAAATCTTACCAAGATTGAATTTGGGTCACATCAAAATTGAATTTGGGTCATATCATAGCCTGACAATGAGGAATTATTTGGGAATAAGAGTATGACACATGACGCTTGTGTATTATGGCAACTGGGTTTTAAAGAGAATGTACTAATTTGAAGATCTATAATAAATAAATATGTCATTTGAAATTAGTAACCTTCCCTACCCCCTACGAAACATGGACAAGTGTCCTTAATTGTCATAATTGGCACAGGGTATGGAACTGGTATGACACTACAATAATATATATATATATATATATATATATATATATATATATATATATATATATATATATATATATATATATATATATATATATATATATATATAAGGCAGTAATAGATATAACCAATGAAATCTATGTTCTATAAACGAATCACATTTTGAAAAGCTTATACTTGCTTAATTGATCAGTGCACATGCCAAGAGGTGCCAATAGTTGAAGGTCAGTAGTGATGACATATGTCAATGAACTTATTGTGTGATTGAAAGCATTGCAAAATGAGGATGTGGAAGATGGGTGGACGGAAGAAAGAAATGAGATGGATTGAAAAAGAAGAAATTAGAAGGCAATTGAAGAATTCGAAATTTATGTGGACATAAAGTGTTTATTATGGGCATGCTTGAAGGAGTTGTTATTGAAGAGCTACACATAGGAGGTGAGCACCTTCTATTGTAGGATGTGTGTCAGCTAAAAAATTGTGTAGTTGGAACTACTAGAGAAACTCCACTTTGGTCTATCATTTGTGATAGAGGCATGACCTATGGCCATTTAAAAGCAATATGAAGTGGAAAGGATCAATAGTTGTCAATTGGATGGCTCCATTGTGAAACACATAATGAATTTCATAATGCTCTAGCCATTGAGTCTGTAACTTGCCCAAATTCTCTTTGAAATGAGAATCATATAGAAGGGCCCAATCTCCCACTTGGAACTATTTATTACTGATATGCACATCATGCCACTTCTTTCACTACTATTGAATGATCTTTTTTCTTTCTAATTTTTTCTTTTGCATTTCATCCAGTGAGTTCAAGTGAAGAAGTCACTCTTGTTGTGCTGCAAGAAGACTGATGTTCAGTTCCAAAGTAGTGCACAAAGTTTTATGTTCAAATTCAATAGGAAACATTGATACTTTTCCATAGAAAAGTTTAGATGTAGTAATTCTAGTGGTTTTCTTCCATGTAGTTTGGTAAGCCCATACAACTTCAATTAGTCTATTGTTCCAATCCTTCTAGTGTATGTGCACTATCTTAGTTAGAATGGCTTCAATTTCTCTATTGGTGAGCTCTACTTGCCCATTTTCTTGAGGGTGATAGGGATTGGATTTGCAGTGCCTTATGTTGTATTCTTTCATAACTTGAATGGTCAAGTTTGATGTAAATTGGGCTCCTTGATCAGTGACAAGTTCTTTGGGAACTCAATAGAGGGTGAATATTTCTTCATATAAGAATTTAGCTATTTTCTCATCTCTTATGATTTTGATTGCCCAAACTTCCACCCACTTGGTTACATAATCTTTGCATACTAAGATGTAGAATTTACCACTTGATGGTGGGTAAATTGGACCTATGAAGTCCATACCCCACTTGTCAAAAGATGTTACTACAATCTGTAGATTGAGTGGCATCTCATCAATTTTATTTGGGTGGCCCATCCTCTAGCATTTGTCACACTTAGTTGTATAAGTTACTACATTCTTATGTAATGTTGGCCAATGATACCTAGTAGTAAGTACCTTTTGTGTTGTTCTCTTTCCTACAAAATGGCCTCCACATGGTTCATCATGAAAAGCATGTAGTATGTCATATATTTCATCCTTTCTGACACATCTCCTTTTATGATATGACTAGTCTAGTATAGAAGAGATTGTTATCTATCCATGAATAATGAAAACTCTTCTCTACCAAATTCCTTTTATCTTTATGAGAAAAGTGTGGGGCATTCTATTCACTACTAGATAGTTTTCTATGTCTACATACCATGGTGTATGAGTTGTGATGTGGAACAAGTACTCATCTATAAAGGTATCTTCAATGGGAGTTGGATCTTCATCAACAATGTGCAGTCTAGACAAATAATTAGCAACTATGTTGGATAACCTGGCTTATCAATAATGGTAATATCAAACTCCTATAACAACAAGAGCCATCTTGCCAATCTACCAGTCACAAGAAGTTTTTTCATTAAGTACCTTATAGCTTAATGGTTAGTATGAACAAAAATAAGATATCTAGTTACATAATGTTTGAATTTTTTCAATCCATAGACTACAACTAAAAGTTATTTTTCAGTTACTATGTAATACTAATATAGTAGATGGCATTTTCAAGATAAGTAATTTTTGTCTTAATACAACACCTATAGCATTGTATGATGCATCAGTATGAATATGAAATGGAATTAACCAATCAAGTAACTTTAGAACTGGTGTTGTAGTGAGGAGTTTCTTAAGCTACAAGAAGGCTTCATTACATTCGGGTGTCCAAATGAATTCTTCCTAAGTTAATAGTGTATACAAAGGACTAGGAATTTTACTAAAATCTTTTATGAAATTCATATAATAGCCAACATGACCTAAAAAATATTTTACATTCTTTGACTTTGTAGGTATGGGCAATGTTAGAATTAACTCTATCTTAGCAAGATCCACTTGTATTCCTACAACTGATATAAAATGACCAAGCACCACTCCTTCCTACATGAGCATTAAACATTTCTCACTATTTAGTGATAGATTATGTTCTTTGAATTAGACAAGAACCTTTTCAAGATTCATCAAGGTTGCTTCAAAGGTGACTCCAATTTTTATTAAATCATCCATGTATATTTCCATGCAATCATACAATATATCAGCAAAAATACTGATGATCACTCTTTAAAATGTTGTGGGGGAATTAAATAGGTCATATTACAAGGTAGAATATGTAAAAGTACCCCTTGGGCATGTCAATGTGGTTTTATCTCAATCTTTAGGAGATATACTTACCTGATCATAACCACTGTACCCATCTAGGAAAGAAAATTATTTCTTACTAGCCAGAGTATCTAGAACACAATTAATAAAGGGTAAGGGAAAGTGATCTTTCTTGGTTGCCTTATTTAATTCTTTGTAATCTACATAAATCTACCATTTCCCTCCCTTTTTAGGCACTATGACTAGAGTTGAGACACATTTACTATCAAATATAGGGTATATAAAACCAACATCAAGCAACTTTTACAATTCAGTTTTAATTATTTCTCCGAGGGGTAGATTAATCCTTCTCTAGGGATGATGGAGTGGTAGGAACCCTTCATTGATATATTCTATGGGTACATAATGTACGACTTAACCCTTTCCTATCCCATAGTCCCATGCAAAAGCCTTTTCATGTTTTTGAAGAAGCTATGATAATTGTTTCATTTGTGTTTAAGGAAATTTGGGATTGACATGGAGATTATGACCCTTTGACAAGTCAACAGTAGTTGTGAGATCAACTATTGTAGCTTTATAGAATGGACTTGTATCTAGTTCACATGGTAAAAGCTGATGGATAATGTTTGGCTCGTTGAGTAGAAAACAACTCTCATTACATCTCTCACATGTAGTTAATTCTAACATAGAACTGTCAGATACATCATTTTCTACCACACAAGTATTATTAAGAATACTTTGAATTACTGGATCATCTTATTGTAGCTTCAGAAAAGACTATCTATGTGACATCATAAGATATGCTATACAATTTAACTCTTCTTCTCCATCCCCTAAATTTGGCCATACAGATGTACTTAAATCTAGTTGTGGTTGTGTTGGAGGATAAAACTCAAATTTCTTTGTTTCCTATCCATCTAATATGGTCATACTCCTTGACCTACAACTTATATTTGCATCAGTTGTAGCTAACCATGGTCATCCTAAGATGACAAGGTAACCAAATAAATTGACTTTTCAGGACAGAATCATGAAATCTATAGGGTACTCTAGAGAGCCTAGGGTTACTACTATGTCTTCTATCATCCCATCAAGAGTGATAGTAGAACTATCTACAAGCTACAGAATTGTTGGGGTAGCTCTTAACCCTTATATATTCAACTTTTTCATAGTATCTTTAGTCCTAATATTTATAGTAGCACCAAGATCAATCAAAGAATTTTCAATGTACTAGCCATTTATAATCACATGCACAACTAGAATTCCTAGATCAAAATATTTAAGAATAACCAATTTTCCTAACATAATATCAGCCAATTGTCCTACAACATGGACTGTAGTTGGGTCTTTTGTCTTTTTCCTAAGATTTTTTAGACATGCTTCTCTAATGGCTCTGCCATAAATAGGAACATATTTAATAGCTTGGAATAAAGTGATTTGGACATGCATGTTATTTAGTTGATCAATGATATCAAATGATTGTTCCTTTGTTTGTACAAGTTTGTGTGGTATGAGTTTCTCTAGAAAAGGAGGTTCAACTACTATTTGGTTTTTAGCTGAGCTAGTTATATTGGTTGGGTCAACCATTTGTGGATGAGAAGTTATAGATTTTGATGCTATAGAAGTATCTAGTATTTTAGCTGTGAGAGGTTTTTAAGGCACTCGTAGAGTTGTACTAGATCTCAAATGTACATTTGCAACTTTTAGAGAATAAGTAAGGTATTTCTAAGCATCAAAAAAATAGATGGTTTTTTGTGGCTGCTGGTTATTTAGATTTGGCTAAGGTTGTGCAGGTAACTGAGTCTACTTTTGAGGTAGAAAACTTGCAGATGGTGGCATTAGTGCAGGTTGTTGGACTAGAGGTGGTAATTATGGATTACTAGTATTTTGGTTAGGCCATTGCTGAGGTCTTCTCCATTAGTTTGTAGACTAACATTGGTTCTACTCATTCTGCCATTGATTATTTTGTTAGTTAGACCATTGATTGTTTTGCTAGTTTGGCTAGGAAGGTTGGGAATTTTGGGGCCATTAAGCCTATTGTGGTTTATTTTTCCAAGCATTATTCCAATTAGGTTGACTATATTCTGGAGGACATTAGGTACAATGGTTTTTCCATTAATTACCATATAGATTTGAATTTTGTAAAGGGTCTTGAGGCATGTCTCGATGTTGGGACCATGATCAACATTGAGAAATGAAGAATACTTTCTCATCCTCTCCATCTATCTCAATGTACTTAGTTGGATGATGCTAGTTCTCCATGGTAGTGACCAATTTGCATTGGCAATCTTTCTTCTACTTTTGGTAGTGTGGACAATACTTAGCTAGTTGTACCTTAGCTTTTGCATGTCACTTCTTTATATTAATTGTGTCAAGATGTGTAGTGACATCATTTATAATGTCTTTCTTAAAATCAGAGAGTAGATTAGAAATCTCAAGCTTTGAAATACCCTGACTGATTCCTTTAGTGGTTTTAGTCTGGTGTCCTCTTCCTTTCTTCATAGTTGACCATAAGTAGTCAAGACAAATTTTCTTGAAGTCATCCCAAGAAGATTGATATACATCACCACCAACCATTAGATCTAGTTCTTCTAGACAATTATCATTCACCCCTTTTAAGAAGACCAACTTTTGTTAATCCTCTGCCAATACATGTTGAGTGTTCTTCTGCAGTGTACATACAAGAAACATGAAACATAGTCTTCCAATGTTTTATCCTCCTTTTGTGATATTCTAAAGATATCATGTACTTTTGAATAATTTTCCTTCCAATACTCTCTGTATTTATCTAGAAATAGAGTTTGCATTTCATCCTAGGTACCGATTGCATTAGCTTCTAAAGCTATGAAACATTGTAAAGTTGATTCTTCTAGCGATGTTGGAAATAACTTGATTGTATGGGCACCAATGTTATAGTCAAATCTATGATAGAGGATGTCAAATTCAAACAAGAAAGTCCCATGATCTTTAGTTGCAAGGCCATAGAACTTTGAAAGAGAAGTTGTAGGTATATTTTTGAGATTAGCATTGGTTATGAGGCTTGGGAGAGGAAATGGAAAAGTAGGTTGTACCATTATTAGAAGTATTTGATTATGAGGTTGCCGCTGAAAAAGAACATTTGGTACTAGATTATTAACAACAAGTGGATTTGGAGTAGATGTATCAAGAAATTTGGCAAAAATTTCACCAAAAGGTTGAAGACAACTAGTGTCCAAGGGTGGTGCTCTAGAGGAAGACTTTGTATGAAAAATAGAGCTTGTGTCCTCAAGAGGCAACTCAACTTCTTCAATTTCTCTATTCAAATTAACAGACTCCCTTGGAAGAAATATGCCATATTAATCTTGTCATCTTCTTCTTTGATGCATGCAATTGAATTCTTCACACTTGTGAAGCAACTTTTAGAGCTATAAATCTCTAAAAAAAGAACTTAACTAAAAGATTTATGACCTAAAAATGTTCCTAGCTTGACACCATCCGTAGCAATATGCCAAAAAATGATGGCCTACCTCACAATAGGTGTATGATAACCATGATCAAGGCCTTACTTAGGAATAATATATTCAATCTAAGGATTATTCTCCCTACCATGAGGTGCATTTAATTTTTCAATCTAGGGATGGATACTTAAAATGGTCAGTGCAGTATGTGAACTAGGTTTTTTAACGAGTCATTATGCTTATGCTACAGGAAAGTAAAATGCAAAGAAATAGTATACACTAATGTTGCAAGAAACTAACACATTTAACTCTTCACTAAAATGAATACTGAAAATGCAATTAAATGTTAACATATATTCCAAGTTAGACCATTCACTATAACTATTCTCATGGATGCTACAGGAACACTCACAAAGTATGACGTTGTAGGAGGAAACTTACAATTTTTTCTTGAAGTACTGAAAATGATGGAAGTAAATCTACAGTACTCTAGTCTAATCCACCTCCCAAGTGGCCCCGCTTGGTCAACTTTTGCTAATCTACAAACATGGAATGTAAACCAAGAATTATCTCATTATATTCTAAAATTCCTTACATCAAAAAAATACATAAAATTATAAAAACAATTCATTATAAGAGTCAAGAGTTTCTTTTCATAAACTTTCTTCCAACCCTTAAAACTATCGATCCATTCCCTATAAATAGAGGATTGACAATTTTTCTAAAACAGGAAAGAGAACAAACAAACTACAAATCTGCAATAGAAAATGAATGAAACATAACAATTTGCATTACAGACAATAAAGTCTTAATAACCAAGTCAACACAATAGTAAACACAGAGGAAATATAGAAACTTTTTATTGCTACATTCATGAAATAATGTCTCCTCTTTTGTAGCAGCCATGTCTCCTGATACTGTTGGGTGAAAGTACAAAGTTGTGTCACCTTTTAGGCTAACTTATTAGAACAACTAAATTTTAGTATTTCACTCTAATTTTTTTTTTTTTCAAATATATGACCTTGATAAATTTATTCTAGCTAATTTATATATGGTCTTACACTTTTTCAATTGGAAATGTCTATTAAATGCATGTTTTATAGTAGTTAGTATCCAATTACTAAAGAAATAAAATTATTTCATCTAAATGATGTTTCAATAACTCTTACTATTTTCTATGATATTTTTTTAATAACATATAAACACCATTTATACATCTCAACGTCAAGAATATTCTCATATAGATTTCAGGCATAGTGTTTTAATTAGATATAGTATATTATAATTAAAAAAATCTACAAGTACATTTTTTAACACTTGAGAGAAAGTCAATTTTGAGAAAGAAAATATTATATCATATCAAAAAAAGTTAAAAATTATATGATGTACTAGAGGAGAGAGTCCTCTTCAAGAATCTATAATTTTTATTTTCATTGGAATAGATTTATTTTGAAAAATGTGGTGGTAGATGGAAACTATTGATTTGAATAAGTTGGAATTTGAATGGTTATAAAAGAGAAATATAGGTCTAGAGCTAATTTTTATTTTTTATTATTCTAGCTACATATGTTATCTATAGCATAATCTAAAATCAAAGGGCAATAAGTTTATTTCCATGTAGTTTTGTTGTGGGAAGTATACCCTTAATTTCAAACATTTTTTGGCAAATAAAAAGTTGTCTTTAAAATAGGAAATTATATCATTTATTTTTCTTAGAAATAATTATTAAAATTTAAAATCCTAAATTTCATCCATTTCTACACATTTCATTAGTTTACTTAATTTTCAAATTCTAAATAATAATACAAGATTTATGTCATTGAAGTTGATCAATTATATTTTTGTTAGCTTTTTTCTTTGTAAAAGGGTGACATAGGTTTGTGCTTTTACCCTATTATAGTTCTCCCATCATGAATGGAATTTAATGTTCCTCCTTGAATGTTGTCAACCATCTCTAGCTTCTTCCCTATCAAGTTAGTTATGAGGTAGAAATATTTGTAAAGAAGCGTGATCAAATTAAATTTAACTATTAGAACAGACATTCTAATGGTTATATGAAATAATGCATTGGATGTATAATATTGGCAAAATATGACATACTATCTATCCTTACGTTAATGGTTCTATCTGGACTTAATCATAGGTTCAGCTAAACATAAGTTCACAAATATCCTGACAATGTTAAAACAAAGTATTTTAATATTATCATAAAATAGAGGCAAAAGTTAGCCTTGTCAAATGTCACCCAATTAAAGGATTTGCATAGATTGTTAGGTCAACCTCTATTAAAAGAATTTCAATAAAAACTATTTACAATGATATGAAAAAAATAGTAGGTTTGATCTATGTGATTACAACTCTCTTTTGCTAGTTTAGATCTCTATTCAATTCTTATATTGGTTCACAAATAAGCCTTTCACTATGATCTTTGATCTTGATTTTCTTGGTCATCCTTCAAGTAATTAGTCCACTCTTCTTGTCAACACTTAAGCCTTCTACTCTAATTTTCTTATAAACAACAACATCATATATGCAATTTTTATCCTTTAGCTTTCTATTCACACATTTGCATGCTTCTAATCAAGCTCACTCTTTATGTCTCTCTTCACATACAGAATCACTCATACATGCACTAGTTGGGCTTGAATTGGCTTGATTAGACATAATTGGACATTGAATCAAATGATTAATTTTATATATCTTTAAATAGGAAATTCATGCATTATCATTTTCTACATTCACCATTGATCTTGGGGTTTATGATCTTATTGTACTTGATTAAATTTATTTTTTCATCTTCTTGATCATCGTCTAGAAAATTTTCTATAATCTATCTGCTAGGTATTTATCTAATCACCTCCTTGAATTTAATGATCCAACTAACAAATATTATCTTCAAAATGTTTTACATCTCCTATGTAATCAACTAAGTCAACTTCATCTTACGATTTCTTTGAATTTTGTTCTCTTATTGCCACTCAACAATCTCTACATTTTGATATTCAGTCAACATTGAAATACTCGGTCACTATAAATATTCTTGCTCAACATCAAATAACTTGCTCAGTCAATACTAATGCTCGGTCAACACTAGATTTTATCGGCACTAACCATAGCTCAATTGACACTAGCTTTACTCAGATCTCTTTAGTATCTTACTCCTTCGCTTGACTTAGCCCAACTTTCTTGACATAATGGATTACTTTTCTTTATCAAAATTTATCTAATCAAATATCAATTGTGGCTCCTCTTTCATAACTTACAATATTTCCTCTAGGTTGTATAGTTATGAGTAACTTCACAAATCATCTTCATCAATCAAATAGACATGATAATTGGATTAGGTAGAAATATGTCTCATCTATAGATTTAAAATCAATGATAAAAACAACAATTGTTTGAATTGTAAGTTTCCAACAATTTCCCCAATCAAATAATCATAAAAACAATCTCAAAAGCCTCGAGCACAAATCCTAGTTTTACCAACTATACAAGTCACATAAAAAAATCATCCAACAAAATGCAAAAAAAGACTTTAAACAAAATAGAAAGAAACACATAGTTTCAGCCATATTGTTTAATTCCATCATTTTCCATTCTTTGATTGAGTCATAAGGATGTCTTTAGAAATAAAGTAAGAATATACATGTCTATATAATTTTTTAAGCTAATATACTCATTTAAATGAATAAATATTTAAATTTCAAACCTCATTGTGCATATGAAATATCATGCAACATTATCAAGTTATTAACTTAAATAATCTTAAATCATAAATTACCTAATTAAGAATATAATGTATATTCTTTAGGTTAACAATTTTTCTTCCTTGGTTTTGTTTGTGCCCTAACTCTTAATGTGCCCAATGTGATGAAAGACAAAGTTTTTAGCAACAAAATGGGTCAATGTAGGTGTTCTATCAATGACCCCTGAATTGAAAAGGTACATCTCCCTTACATGCAAATACTTTCAATGAATGTTGTTTTTAGTAGATAAAAAATATTTAGGGGTATTCTCTTCAACAAAGAGAAGAAGAGGTATGACTAGATTGCCTAAAGACATTAAACAACACATGTTGTTTTGACATGTTGGCTCACAAAGCTTGACAACTATGAATGTTCATGAGTCAAATTAAGATCTTATATCTCCTAATTGCAATCTATCTAGCTAACTAAATGAGAGATGCAACATGTTGGTGCTCAAAATTGCATGGTCAATTTTGAGTACCATTGAGAAATTTTAAGCCCTATAAATGCTTTTTAATGCCTATGTACCTAGCTACCCATTTGAAGCATAAGAGGTGTTTGATGTTTCTAACACCTTCCATTCAATGTGTATGTGTGTTTCATGAAGTTAGAATGACATTCTGAGCCATTTCATGAAGTCCCATTTTGAGCATTTGTCAAATCTGCATTTTTTACCTAAGTGTCAAATACCGACAAGAGGCCATGTTTGCAACTAAATATCTTGCACCCAGTAATGTTTCATGACTCATCACTTTGCGAGTATCTAGTGTCCATACTTGAGAGCCTATGATTTAAATTTTGAGTTGTTTTCAGTCAATTTGACTAGTTTTTGAATACCTCAAAGTTGGTCAGTTATCAATGTCATGCTAATATGAAATGTTCAAAATTCTAGGAAGCCCTGTTTGATGTGCTGTAATTTTGACCTAGTTAACCAAAATGCTAAAATTCCTTTTTCATTGCATTGTAGACATCAAAAAATTGTAATGTTTCAAGTTTTAGCTCTTGACGAATCCATTTGATCAGTTTTCAAATGTGATTCCAAAAGTAATTCCTATCTTTTTACCGGTGTCAGCATTTGCAGATTGTTTGCAACCCTTTTTCATGATATTATAACTCCTAATATATGATATGTGATATTTAATGGATTCTACCACTATGTTGTGCTCTAAAAATACTTTAAGTGTGCCAGTTTGCAAGTTTTGACGAATCCATATGCATACTTTACCAGGTCCATTCCATTTGCAAAAAACACTTTTTCTTACATTGTTTCTAGTTTACAATTCCAAGTAGCTTACTTTGACCTCTTTCCCTTTGCACCCTATTATTTGTCATGAGCTCAAATTGAAAATCCATATTCTCATCATGACAGTGAACCAATGCCCCTGATTTCGTTCTCCCAAGTGTCCATTTGCCCAATTTTCAAAGCTAAATCCGAACCCAGTTTATTGTTTTCTGACATGTTTATTTGCAGGTGTTTTAAGTGAGCAACTTTGATGATGAATATATTTTGATTGAGAATTCATCATGAGATGAGATTCAACAAGGTAGAAGTATGCAAAACAAAGATTCAGTATACCAGATTTTAGAGCCTACTTAGATGTTTGGGTCAATTTTTAAAGCCAGTCAATAGACCTCCTAATGCAAATTTAACAGTTTGTAGATAAGTGATAAAAGAGGCTTTTAAATAATGGTTCAGTGATCGAGCTTAATTCCAACCAGTTTGAGATGATCAGTGGATCAATTTGAGAATCCAGTCGTTAAAAAATGAAACTTTTTTAGTCAGACCCACTTTGGGGCTCGACTAAATTCATCAGAATTGTAACAAGGAATGGAAAAGTGCTCTGAATTGATGGTTCATCAACATTGGATGATTTCTTGGCAGCTATAATGAAGGTTTGTGCAAAGGAAATTGTAATACAATTTGTTTCTATTGTGGCCCTTTTTGAAGGTAAGGATTTCATAAATCATCAAGTGGGTTGCTCAACAAGAGAGAAATCTATAAGAAACAAGAGAAGGCTTCATTCAAATAATCCTTCTGTGACCATTAGAAGTGAAGAAAAGTAGCCTGATTGTAGGAGGAATATTGCTATAGCTGCAGAAACTGCCTCAAAACCCATGATAATATTGGATGGTTTATCTATGGAAGAAAAAAACCAAAGACAAGGAAGTGAGTACCAAGGAAAATGAAGAAACGGATTGGGGGTATTGCACAGAGGAGCAATTGGAGGACCTTCTACTAAAGAGTCTTGAGTTTGTGTACAATGATGCTATGTGCAAAATTGCATCAGAAGGTTATAGTGGAGAAGATGCACTTAGGGCAGTGTTGCGAAATGGCCACTACTATGGGAGTGGTAATTTTCTTTTCAACATTGTGAAAAATGCCACATCCTATCTAGAAAACAACACTATTAATTGCTCTAATGAAGCTGGTCTTATTTTTAGAGATCTCAAACAGCTAGAAGAAAATGCATTAACTAGAATGGTTTGCATGCTTAGGCAACTTCGACCTTAGCTCAGTAAAGGGGATCCCATGTGGTGCCTCCTCATGAGTGATCTTCATGTGGGAAGATCAAGCACCTTAGAGATCGCTACTTTGCCAGCTATTTATGAGAGAATTAAGTCAAATGGAATTGGACCACCTCCTTTAATAGTAATTTCTATGCCTTCTCCAACTAGACCGTCTTGTTCATCTTCAAATTTTATACCCATAGGTGCAGTTTTAGAGCCATGTAGAATGCGTGCAAAGAGAACATTAGGCTTCAACATAGCAGATATTGATACACTTGCTGGTGACATTATATCTTTACCTTAGAATGGCTTTACATTTGATGCAAGAACATCAAAATTACCATCCTCAAGTATTGCCCAGTTATCATCGAATGTTTCTGGGCAATCTTCCACAAAATTGTCCAAGTTAAGTTGAAATCCAACTACATTAGTGCTTGCACGGCTTCTCCGTGATTGGAAATCCAAATAAGATTTATGTTTAGAATCAGATGGCAGTAGAAATGAAGGATTAGTTTCCACATTTAGGCCTAGGAAATTACAAACACAATCAACAAATTTGTTTGAAAAGAATCAGCTCATAAAAATAGGCATTGTCTATACAGGGGCCAAAATGCACTTATATGAATTAATTATAAATTTTTATATGAATGTTAATTTATTAAAAAATACAAACAAATTAGGTAGTTATGGAGGTGCATTTTGGTCCTTGTATAGCCAAAATCATAACAATAGAGCCTCAAATTGGAATAGGAGTGAACACACATACGAAGCTCCATGCAAGCTAAAAAAGGAAAAAACTTGCAGTTTTAAAAGGAGCATAGCTAAATGTAAGAGAAGCCTTCTATGCCTAGAAAATAGGAAGTAACTCAACTCCTGGTCGAAGCCACAGCCACATAAAAAACCTTGTGCAAGCTAAAATGTTGACAGCTAAATGAAGGTAGTTCGAAGAAATGACAAATTATAGCCAACGCATTAATAAGCATTCAAAGCCATAGACATGATAAGAAGGACCAGAACCTAGGCACGTGAATGGAGGTAATGAAAGTTTGAAAGAAGCTACAAATTAAGACACCAAGTTTGGAGCACGATCCATGCTAGAAGAAAAAGCTCATGTCATTGGAACAGAGCAGTTCACGCCAAACTAACAGGAAGCTCCACGCAAGCTGCAGACAAGAGGAAGATGCCAAATAATGGAAGAAAAATGTTGCAAGTAGCCGCAGGGATGATTTGGGGTCTCACGCATCAAAGGAATGTCACCTTTTTAACATGACTTATAACATTCCCCCTCTTTCTACGCAAGCCATGTTGAACAATAGTTTAAAGATTTCACTGGTAGTTTAAAGACCACGCATGAACTTAACGCCATGAGCAGACCCCAAGCAGTAGCACAGTAGAAAGAATAGTAGTCAGCAATAGTGTAGTTGCAGGGTCTTTGTGAGAGGCAAAATGCCCAAATGCGAATGAAGGAATAGGGAAGATCTAGGTTAGAAGCTTCTTGTGAAGAGATCGAAGGTTGACCACAATAAATAAACTAGTGTGCATGGAGGAGGAGCATAAGGAATAAGGCAAGTGACATGGACAGGAGGTCCTATGTTGAAGAGATACTCACATAGCATTGAAAAGAGAAGCCCCCATGTTGATAGAAAGGGGAAGCCCCAGCAAGGAAGTTGAAAGTGACAGCTAAAGTAAAATAGGAAGCTTCCATGAAAAAGTAGTGACTTATGAAGGGAGCAGAGCTTTCATAGTTTTAATATCCCACATTTGAGGGGTGACAATGTTATTAATTTTTTATAGATCAAGAGACTCAAACGTGAAGTGTCTTTAAGACACGATGCTTTCAAAGGCAAAGCTTGATGTGTGCAGGGGCCCATGGGGCTTGAGGTCAACATATATAAACTCAGCCAAGCCAAAGCATGGCATATGAATAAAATAAAAATTTCAAAGGCCGATATAAATCTTTTCTTAAAGCTCTCTCATAATACGCAAATTAAAGACCCCGTAGGCCCAAAAAGAAATTTCTAACCTTTTTTGGTGGTACACAATCATAAAGGCATAAAGGTAAAATGAAATGCGAGTCTCCAATAATATGCAAAACCCAAATTAAAGACCCCGTAGGCCCAGAAAGAAATTTCTAACCATTTCTGGTGGCACACAATCATAAAGGCATAAAGGTAAAATGAAATGCGAGTCTCCAATAATATGCAAAAATCTTTTTTTAAAGCTCTCTCATAATACGCAAATTAAAGACCCCGTAGGCCCAGAAAGAAATTTCTAACCATTTCTGGTGGCACACAATCATAAAGGCATAAAGGTAAAATGAAATGCGAGTCTCCAATAATATGCAAATTAAAGACTCCGTGGGCATAAATGTTTTTTTAAAGCTCTCTGATAATACGCAAATTAAAGACCCCGTAGGCCCAGAAAGAAATTTCTAACCATTTCTGGTGGCACACAATCATAAAGGCATAAAGGTAAAATGAAATGGAGGCTCCAATAATATGCAAATTAAAGACCCCGTAGGCCCATAAAGTAATTTCTAACCATTTTTGGTGGCACACACTCATTTCCGGTGGCACGCATGTAAAGGGAAAAATGATAGTGTGAGCGTAAGCATGTAAATCAAAATTTTAAAGGCTTCAGGGATATGCTTGAGGTTGTAAAGATGTAAAACAAAGTTCAAATATGAGAGCGTAATGAAAATTTCATATGCTCACGGTTCTACGAGAAATGGATGATTGAATTTGAGGATTTAATTAATATATTAATTAATTAATTAATTAAAAGGGGTTTTAAATTATTGTAAGCCTATCAGGTTTCGCCATGTGGCATTCCAATATTGGGGAAAAGGTCAAAATGATTTAAAAATGAAATTGAAAAGTATTTTCAACTCATGATTAAGTGAAAATTTTGAATTATTTTAAATTGTTATATAGTTCAAACTATATAAATTTTTAAATTTTTCATTTTAATGCCGAGCCATTGTCCGGGAGCTTGATTTTCAAATGGCTATAACAGGGGTGATTTTATCAAAAGTATGCTTTATCATATACCGTTGGAACTGGGAGAAGTTGAATTTTCTAGATTTGGGATTAGATTTTGCATAGCAATTCACTGGTTCAGTCTATAAGTAGTTTTGCAAATTCTTGGGCATTCTTAGTGGAATGAGCAAAATTCAACATGAAGCATTACGATCATATAGGAGGTAGATATAAAGGCTTGTTGAAGCCTGAATATGAAGAAAATTAATTTCAAATGGTTTCCTTGGCTTTTAGAAGTCAATTTTTAATTGATTTTCACTTTTACTTTGAGTAAAGTTCAGGGATCAAAATCAGTTATTCTCCCTTTCAAATATCTAAAAAAATTTGTACTGGTAGAGGCCTAATGATGAAGATTTGATTCACCAGTTGAGGGGAAGGATTAGAAAGATGTTTTTAACCTATTGAGAAGGTTTTCCAGCTAGACAAATGTCATGTTTTGATCAAATCTGGGATCTCTTCTCTTATATCTTTTTTTCTCTCATCTTTTGTAGTTGTTGGCATTTTTCTCTAGGTAATACCAGCAGGGTTCCAGTGTTTCACTGTGAAGCCATTCTTTAGCACATTCTCTCTTTTATGAATAGCATTAAGAAGGTTAATACACATAGTTTAGATATGTTAGGTTGTTTCATGTTTTTCATTTCATGCATATGACTGTATAATTTCAAGGAAATAATACAAAGAGAAGAAGAATTTCATTAGTTTCATTCTGATTCTTGTCTCCAGTCTCATTGAGTTTTCAATGTTTTATGATCTTTGAACAAAGAGCTTAGGTCATTGTTGCAGTCCCTTAAGGCTATATGTTGTTTTATTGTTGCTTATGACTCAAGGAGTTATGTAAATGCTTCAAGGAATCAACAGGGTTGCAAGTTTATTGACAAGGATATCATGTAAGAATGAGATTCAGATTGAGAATAGGTGTCTTTTTACAAGTTAAATAGATAGATCTGATATCTGAAGATACAAATATGTCTAAGATATTCATATGTTTATAATTAATTTTATGGAATTTCCCAATAGATAAAGCATTGATTGGTTATAGGATCATTAGGTCTTATTGTTGCATATTAGGGGTTTGCTGAAATCAACATTATTAATGAAACATGTTTTGCCCTTTCATGTTGAAGGACTTAAAGGATTAACCCTCACTCAACTTATGTGATTCAAAGATATTCATTTAGCTTCTATATATCTATGTTATTACATGAGTCACTAGGAGATAATAAGGGTTAAATCTGTAATAAATAGATTTAGGGATATGTTTTGCACTGGTACGATATCAATTGAATCTAAGGTCTACCCACCTAGGTCTTGTAGAGCTTGAAGAAGAAGAAGGGTCATGCTTTATAGTTGGCCCAGGACTGTAGTTAGGTGCATCCATCATAGGAAGTTGCTAGCCTTAGATGCATTTGTCTAGTTTCTTGGTTGTTTTAAAAACTATTAAATCAGGAGCCAACACAACAATTGAAAGAATAATTACCAATGTATACTACATAAGAAGATAAAGGATGATCAATTAAGAAATGCACAGATTGTCGAAGTTACTAAGGTTTCACAATCATTGTTTGCTTCCTACTTAGTAGCTTATATTAGCCAAATTTGAAACTTCTTGTACAATAATGAAAACAATAAATACACTAATTTTCATAGAACAAGGCAAATTAGATAATATTTTGAATGAAGGAAATAAATCTTATAACCATTGAAAAGAAAGAAACAATGCCCAATTCATTTTCAATTCCATAGCTTTCATTAACAACACATTTCACTCCTAGGCACCATACAAAAACTGATACTAAACTAACATGAATGATAGAATCCAAAACTTGGACACAAAGTCTCACACACTAGTCCCATCTATAGAGGTTTTTCTAAATCAATATTCTGTCAATCTTATTTACTTTCAGAAAAGTTCCATTAATAGTCCCTTTTAGAAATTATGAGTTACATTTCATGATTATGTAGTAAACTATCTTTGAATCACTCTAAAAATAGGATTGACTGGTTTCTCATCCATTAAAAAACTTTAGCCTTTGAGGAGGATACAATATATGGCTACAATATTAGAGAGAGAGAGAGAGAGAGAGAGAGAGAGAGAGAGAGAGAGAGAGAGAGAGAGAGAGAGAGAGAGAGAAGGTGACACATGTCATGTATTCATAGGGAGAGTGTAATCCTCTATCAAAGCATCATTCTTTCTTCAGAGTTATGGCCTTGGCTTTGTATGCCTTCATTGCATCAGTTACACTCTTTAGCTCATGGAAAATTGGAATAACAATGTTGTCAACAATAATCACCCAATAATCAAGAGTTTCTATCAATTCGTCAACTTTGGAAATCTTTGATTAGATCTTCTTTGTTGGATGTTTTAGAACAAAAAATATTGCTAAGAGTTGTAGAATCTTTCCCAACTAAAAATTTGATGGATAAGGAGCCTTTTCAATGAATGTCAAGAACTTAGTCTTCACTCATTCAATATCCACCAACTAGCCATTCCTACTAACATATGATTTAGTGTGCAAGACCTTTAAATGTTCCAATATCTTGTCCATTACTTTCTTTACTAAATCATAGACATCCTTCATCTCATGCTCAAACTTGAGTGATCTCTCAATTTTGAATTTTAATGATTGCTTCCAATGAAGCAATGGTTCTTATCCTATTTTGAGTATCTCGTGGGTCATACTACAACATCAATTTTAATGTCAATTACCTCTTGCAGTCCAATTTCTCTGTTAGGTTGTCTTACACTTTGTGTATAGAGATCTAGTGTCATGACACTTCTTCTCTCAATTTGTCAATTTCAAAAAATAGACTCCCAATGTTCTCAATAATAGGGGGGACCTTCAGCCTTAATTTCATCAATCTAGGCATGACCAATTTAACTAAGTTATCTCTCCTATTGTAACTTAAGTAGCACATTCTTATTCTCCTCTACACTTGGGTCAAATATTCTTTTAGAGGTACTTCCAAGTGCACCTCTGATTTAATCCATCAATTCTTTGTTCAAGGCTTTCAATACCTCTTTTTCAGAACTTAATAGCTCCTATCTATCCTTAATCTTCTCATTTGTTGATTTCTAGATTCTAACCATAGAATCATGCAATGGAATGCCTATGTCAACTAGTCTAATCTAGAAATCATTGGGAGTTAATTCCTAAAATTTTCCCTCCTTTTGAGGTTCTACAATCTCCACTAGCATATGATTGGTAGAAGAATCTATGGCCAATGCAGCTATAGTCTTATGCTTCTTACCTTCTTTGATGTTAGCCGAGCTGAAGTTGTTTGTACAATAAGGTCTTTAGATGGAACACTTAAATCACATTTTCTCTTCTTTTGATCAATAGTCTCTTCCAACCATGACTTAATTAAAGGGACACTAATTGCTAAGTACAAGGTTGTAGGATCAAAGATATTCTTCACAACTAGAGGTGTTACATTGCTTTGTCTAGAAGTAGGAATGGTGTTTATCTTCATAATAGAGATGTCTATCATGTCTCTTTAGTAGGATGGTTCCTACTCTTAGACATCTAGAGGGCTATTGTCACCATCAAGATTGATGAATAGCCTTGGGGAGGAAGGCTTGGTTACTAATTTATCCTTCTCCTTTTCCTTCATCTCCAACCTTTCCCATATCTAGAATAAATCCTCCACCATAGGTTGGGGTGATATGAACATTTTTATTAGGAGGTTAGTCTCCTCCACCATTGACATATTGGGCTAGTTTATCTTATGTTGATGTAGAAGCACTTGTAGATGTAGTAGTAGTAGATTGGTCTATCCCAGAGGCTACTCCACTAGTGGAACTTGTAGTTCTAGTTCTCTTCTTCCTTGTGCTAGTTCATATGACCCCTATTTTCATTCTCTTAATGATACCACACATCAATATTTCCATTGTGTCGATAACAAGACCTTCAAGAAGAGTTGACACTATAGGATTATTCTTGATTTTCTTGTAAGTAGAGGGATGCATGTAGGAGCCATCATCTCCAAGATCACTCACATCAATAGTATCATTATACAACTTAGTTTCATCTTTTTGTCAATCTAGACTAGTAACTTTCTCTGGTCTGGTATTCATCATAACACTCAGTCCAATAGTCTTCAATATACAAAACATACCTATAAGTGTACCCCAGCTTTAGATGATCTTTTACAAAGTTTACAATGCCATATTGAGGTCTTACCACCTCATAATTAGTAAATTTAATCTTTCTCTCAAAGGCTTTTACTAAATTTTGAGCATTACATCTTAAGGCACAAGAATAGGGTCCTACCACTATTAGAAAAGGAATCCCAACTATTTTCTTCATATTGGAACATAATGTGTTTGGCTCTAATGTTTCCCTACACAATTTAACAAGAACTATCTTATCTTTAGTATATATTTTTGAGCCCCTTTGGGAATCAATTGAATGCACCGATATCAAATAGGAGAAAGATGGAAATTTGATGAAACAACATTCAAACTGACTAACTAGTGATACAACTTCTCATGAAAACCTCTGCTTAGGGAACCCTTGCGATTCTCAAGACAACCTCATTGTGAAGGCATTATTTACCTTCACATATGTCTCAAAACTCCTCTGCAATTAGAGGAGAGGTTAGAATTCATACACCTTGGTTATCTCATTATAATCATCACTACTAGGAAGACTAGGCTAGAGACGATGCATGACTAAGGAATTTATCAAATATGAAGACATAAAGAATAGTTTTAATGCCTTTGCCAAATTTATCTAGGAGGCAACCTCTTCACATATAATCTAAGCCTAGTCAATTCAAAAATTTTCAACATAAATAGTGTGGACCAAGAAAATTAGCTCCACGAAATACATAATTTTATCATTTTCTTTTAACCTTAGCAATAATGCCATGATATCCATGATTTCCCTCTTTAGCCTAGTTCCAAAAAGGCTCCTTGGAATTCTACTATTTTTTTCTACGAGGAGTCTAAAACCATATTCTATGCATTTCCTCTCTCCTTAGCATTTTCTTCTTGTTGATTAATGATGTAGAGGAAATAAAGTTAATGCAATGATATGCTTCCTTTACTAGGATTTTAAGTGCAAATTGCATCATTTTTTTATTCACAAAAAGTGGAATTGACTAGTCAAGCAACAATATCTTCTTTGTCTCCAGATTGTATCTTTCAATACATTATTTTAAAAAATTTGGTGTTTGTATGGTCACAGGGAACCCAATAGTCTCAACTAATCCACTCTCTTTCAATTTCTAAGTAATTGGATGGATGGGATGGCTATTAATTCTTCTGTGTAGAACACCCAGGTTATCAAATTTGAAGGAAGGGTATGTGTAGGATCATGGTCAACCAAACTATACCATTAAGCAGCAATGAAAAAATAGCAAATCAAGGTTATGCCAACTTGACGTGTAATTTTTAACTTGTTATTAACTTTATATCAAAAAGCTAAGAGAAAAGAATCTCTAGGAAATTGAATTTAGTTTCTAAACTACTAGGCCTTATCTTTAAAAAATTAATTATTGTTTTGTCAAAAAATTGAATTTTATTGCAATAGTACATAAATTTTAGGACAAAAATAAGTAGTAGATGTATGTCTGACCACCTTAATCAAAATCAAATGATCATATTTTTTAATAAGATTCTAGGTATAATAATTAGACTCATTCCTAGATGTGACACATATTTTTGGGTATTTTTATTCTAAATAAATAATCAATTATGAATTTTCTACTATATTATTTCTAGCATAAAAAATTTCATGTCTAACCACCTTAAAAAATTCAAAATTGTACAAAATTTAATTTAATTTTTTCCTTATAGTATAAGAAGCGTAGAATGTGATGCATCTTTTGGATTTCAAAAATGTTGAATCATTTGAAAGTTATATTTGTTTTTCAATCAGTGTGTCAATCAACACTTTATATGTAACTATATTACAAAATAAGTAATAATTACTTACTAAACTCTTAATTTTATAGAAATTACATTTATGGAAAGATAATAACATTCTTAAGAAACCCCTTTTCATTTCATAAAATTTGGGTAAAAAAGAGTCATGAGTTGCATGTTTGAAGTGAAAAGAAAAACATAAGACAAGGACAAAAACATGTTTTTGGGATGTTTTCAAAGTTGTCCACATAGGTTTTGTATCCAAAGATATATTAAGCCTTGTAAATGTATTAATTTTTTGGTTTGGTATCAAGATGGGAGGGAAGAAAGTTGGAATAGATTTTGAAATGCTTGAAGACATTTTAAAACTACATATTTTTGAGATTACCACTTTTTTGGCACACCATGACATTGTACATACCTGGAAGTGTCATAAAAGTTCTTTAGTTCAGTTTCCAATCAGATTAGGTAATCATTTTATGCTGCTTTGATTTCCATTAGCTTATACTTTCACAAAAATGACAAATTTCTTTCATAAAATAGTCGTAACCACATGAAGAAATTTTTTGGGGGTAAATCTAATCATATAGACTCAAAAATTCAAATGTTGGCACCACATCAACAAAATGACTCATATCTATTGGTCATAATTGTTGGATTTTCAATAAATTAGATATATTAATGGCTCTTTAAAATATTTTTCCTCTACCCTTGTCACAATTCATAAATATGTTCAACATAAAATTCACATTAATCTCCTATAGAAGCGAGATTATTCACTTTTTGAATCAATTGGTTCTAGCTTTACCAGAACCTACCCTTTCAACTTTGGAAACTAGAACAAGAGTAGCACGATAATTATTTATGTATGGTGAAGGAAGCATAAGCTTATCTTTTCGTAAGATTTCATTTTTCTTCAATTTGGTATCACATCATGAGCTACTCTCCATTAGCACCTTGGGTACCCTATCACTTTCTTTTCCACATAAATCTTTTCATTTGTATTTCAGCTCATTCCTTAGATAAGTCATCAAATTAACTTTCTGCCTTGAGGGCTTAGACTATTATCTTCTTTAGTTTGGGTTCACACTTCATGAGCTACTCCATTAGAAACTAGTTTTTGTTATTTCCAAGGACTATCTTTGCATTCAGATTTAGCATTTCCACATTTCATATAGAGGCTCTATAATTTGTCTTAGATGAAAAGTATCATCAAAGCATATGCTTTATGGGGACTTGAACAATTAGAAATATTTCTCTTCTTTTCCTAACATTGCATCAGAAATAAACTTGAAGACATTCACTTCCAAGGGGAAAACACTTAGATTGATGGAACTTTGTTCCTCTACAGAAAAATAAACTCTAACTTTCAATTGGTATTGTAGGAGTTCCATGGTTGTGGATCCTTGTTAATTTGATCTTCCCACCATGAATCAATATTAAAAATCACATTGAGATGTGGATATACTTTTCTTCTTCAAGATCTTAACATATGAAGTGTGCCACCAAGAGAAATTTGATAATATGGACCAGAATCTAAAAGGAACACCAAGATAGCATTAGACGTTAGTTGTATAGTAAAAGTAGGCTTCCTTCTCATTGGTAAGATGCTCAAATAGAAACCCTCCAAAACCTAGGTCACCTAAGACAATGATACAAGGAAGAATGAAAGAATCTGACATAGAGGTGTTAGGGGAAGTAGAGCATGGAAAACCTAGAAAGACCCAAAAGGAAAGCTTTAGGGATGCTTGATGAGAAAGGAGCCACCTAACAAATACTTGGACTAGGAATCATAATATATGTAGTGAATGATAACCATGATAGAGGCTTAAAAGTGAGGGATTCAAATTTGGCAATAGTTGGCACTGACTAGGGGCTTAGACAGGCACATGTCTAAGAAGTGACCTAGCATCTCTAATTTCACAAAGACAAAATGACAAGCCTTGGGGGGGACACAAAGAAAAACATATAACACAAAGAAAGTAACACTAGGAAAGTTGAAAAACTATACTAGAGGTAATGAAATAAAGGAAAACTACCTAAACTAATAGTAACTATAAGGATTACTTACTTTCAATTGCCAAACTGATATAACTTCAAGTCCTAGCCACTATAAGAAAATGGTATAACTTGACTAGTAGGATAGGCTAGTATGAAGGAGTTGTTTTGATTTACTTGCACAAATAGGAAAGGACCTTTCGAAAGGGAGTCAAATTTGTGATGCATAACTTTAGGTTCATGTATTTTATCCCGTAGAGTGACTAGATCATTTTCTAAGAACCTTCTTGGCCTAGCTCATTTATCAAATAATATCTTCACATGCGTTTGATGCTATATGATGTGGTCAATCATGTTTTCATGCTCCTATTCTAGTTTGGTCAAGTAAATTATTCATTTCTCTAGCCCAGTTTGAAATACAAGATCTTCAATTATTTGTTACAACTTATAGAATCTAAGAGGAGGGGAACACTGACCTCAAATCCATATACTAGCTCAAATGGGGAGATACTAATGACTCTATTAGGTGTTACTCTATCTACCCAACAAGATTTATATAGCTTCTTGTCCCAATTCTTTTGGTTTTCAAAGACAAGCTTTTTCATGATATTAACCAAATTTTTATTTCTTGATTCTTCTTCAACATTTCCCTAAGGGAAATAATCTAAAGAATGATTGAGGTGGATACCATTATCATAGCAAAACTTGACAATTTCAGCTGAAGAGAAGTATGTAGCATTTTACATGACCAACTTTAGTGGGACACCAAATCTTACAAGGATATTTTCCCTAATGAGGTCATAGAAAACTTGGGAGGTGGTTCTCTTAGTGGTCTTTTCTTCCACCCACTTAGTAAAGTAACCTATAGTAGTGATGGTATATAAATGGCTTGCAGATGAAGGGGGCTAATTGTTCCAACAAAATCAAAAGTCTTTCTTCTAGAGTCATTCCCCTCAAAGCTTTGACTCTCCTTCATCAATTCAATTATGCACTTTTTAACTTTAGATAAATTGAGAAAAAAATGTCTTGAGAAATTTATGTAACCAAAAATGATTTAACTCTAGATTTTATTGCTGGTAGGTTGAGATATTATGTAGCTTTGAGGTGTTTAGGGTCAATTTTGATGCCTTCATGAGACACTATGTGACCCAACAAATTTCCCTTTGTTATACATAGGACAAACTTCTTAGGTTTGAGGGAGATTCCATGTTTCCTACATCTTTTCAACACTTTCTCCAAATCTCTTAAATGATCTTCTCTTCTTTTAGAGAAAACTATCAAGTTATCCAAGTAGATAATAATGATTTTGTCCTTCAAATATACAAAGGTTGAATTCGTGGCTCTATCATTTATTAGCCCAAAGGGAATTCTATTGTAAGTAAAATTTATCCAAAGAGTAGTGAATGCTATTTTAAACTTATTATTTGGGTGCACTTCAATATTATTGAAGCCTAAGATTCCATCCAACATAGACATCATTTCACAACCTTCCACTATTTGTAACAAATGGTCCATGTTAGGGAGATCATAGTTGTCTTTGAAAGATGCTTGATTATGATTTCTAAAATCAGCATAGATTCTTATTTCCCCACTTTCTTTGTTGATAGGAACAACATTAGCTATCCATGTTGAATGGTGTATAGGGTAGATAATCTTAGCTTCTAACATTTTATGAATTTCTCTGAAGATGGTATCTAAAATCATTGGCTTAGAGTTGTGTTGCTTTTTGTTGGAAGGAACTACATCCAACTTAAAGGGGATTTTTTTCTTAAATTCACAATTCCTAAAGGTTTTCAAGTCTTCATAACCCCATCCAAAAACATCTTGATATTAATAAAGTAGTGTATTATCTCTAATCCTTTGTTTGGTTGAACAACTACCAATGTTGATCATTTTAGGCTTAATTTCAATTCCTGCATCAATGGCCTCATAATCACTCGAGGTTCCACTTTTCTTGCCTCTTTCTCACTTGATATATGCATAATGTCTATTGAATAATATTTCTAAAGAGATTAGGTGTCTTGGAATTTTTTTACCTTTTAGTTATTCAAAACCTTTCTCTAAGTCTTTCTTATTGTCTAGAGAAAACTCTTGGTAGGGGCTAACATTCCCTTCAAAGTATAGGTCAGTGAAGGGCTTGATTCCTTCTAGAATGCACTAGATTTTGTCATCACTATTAAAAAATTTCCATGATTCAACAGTATCAAGCACATTAGGTCTTAAGAGGACTTCAACATTGTATTGCTTATTTCTAAATTTTGGATTCGGCAATAAAAGGGATGAAGAGGATGATAACATACCACCCCTTACATTTTGCTCCCTTGGAACAAACTGTATAGAAAAGGAATCAATATCTTCTATGTCATCCCAGACTCTATTCCTATAATTCCTTAGTTTTGAGTTTTTCATAGTGTATTGTTATTATACTTTCTTCAGTATCATTTCTGCATCACCTTGGGCTTTCAAAATTTTCACTCCTCTTTGCTTTGTAACACTAATTCTTAAGAAAAATGCTTCATACTTATAGTGTTGTTCATGTTTTTTATCTATAGCTTCTATTCTAATTATGTAACATCTCCCTTAAGGGAGATGAGAAATACACTTGCTCCTGATCTGGTAGTTGAACAACTTCCATAAAACTCTAAGGTCCAATTTCCTTGGTCATTAGGAGGGTCTAATTCTTCTTGAAGAGGAAAAAAAAATTGGTGAACATCAATTCCCATATTCTATTTCTTGATACAAGATTTGAGCCTTGGGATCATGAGATTTTATTAAAATATTTTTTTCTTTTTCCTCAAGTTCAAGTTTGATCACTACTATATTTGATACCAAATTAACATGGTAGGTCCATCACAAAGTTGTCTTTGTAACCTATCACCATTGTAATTTCAATAATAAACCATCAAAATTGTCATGGAAATAGGTTGTGACACAAAAATTATGATGGACCTACCATGGTGATTTGGTATAAAATGTAGTAATCAATATTTTTGTTGCCATAAAGAATAATAGAATAGGACCAATATAATTTTATTTCACCTCCAATGTCCCCAAAAAAGCTCATACTTAGCAGCAAGGATGTCATCCACAATGATAATCAATTTTTTTCTTTTTGTTGGATGTGTAGCTAAGGCTACTTGGGCATCCTTTACGTGACCTATTAGGGGCACTTGTTTTTCATCCATGGAATAACAATGCCCAAAAGTATTGGTTAAGGGAAAGTGTAAGGCATGATAAAGAGTAGAAGGCATGATGTTTTTTGAGGAACCTAAATTAATTATGCAATTAATTATCTTGTGACCATTGGCATGTAAAGGCACATAGAAAGGATTGGGTTTCTAGCTAGGGGAGGTAGCTAGGACTAAAGATTGTTCTTCATAGAATAACACATGTAGGTATGGTTCTTCATTAGCAAGGGGCCACACACTAGTTTTAGACTCATTGCCATTAGTAGCATTGATATTCAAGTGAGCTTAGCTACTAATCTCACCTTTACAATAATAAAATAGCTTTTTACAATTCAATAGGATTAGACTTCAAGTAATCTAGAGGAGAGACTTGAATACGAGCATATTTATATCATTAAATAATATCAAATGAATAATTTGACTTACCATTTGTCTCTAGCCTTGATAGGTCTTTCTTTGAGGTAAAGGGGGTAGAAGCACTAACCATGGCTAATGAAGTAGAAGGAGTAATGTTCTAGAGGAGAACTGAGGTTGCTAGAGCTTTGTTCTTCTAGCTTTTTGTAGTTATAGTCATTTTTACTCCATCCAAATGGGGAAAATAGTCATCTCCTCTTTCCAAATCAGATCCATACTCCAAATAAAATGTTCTAGAGTTGCCAGGAGCAGAATCACGTCTTCACTTTCTAGATATTTCACTATTAGCTTGTTACTTGCATTCATCTTCATATATCTATTCATTTAGGGCAAGAGTCACCATCATGATATTCTCTCAAGTGGAATACACACATGCTCTATTTTTAAGGGTCTATTAGAAATAATAGTCTACCAAGATAACTGAGTGGGGTTGGGGGGGGTGGGGGTGGGGGGGTAAATTAGTTATCCAATTAAAACATTCATCAGCCTTAATTAATATTAACCTTACAATCAAAGTAAACAAAAACCACAACAAGATACAAATACACAATTACACATAATTTTTTAACTAGGGAAACCCTTGATTAGAGGGAAAGCCCTAGTGGGGATGGTACCCACAAGATGATGTACTAATATAAATATTACTTGTTAGTGGATAGGCCCTGCTAGGAGTCAGTTACAACATTTAGTACATATGAGTCCTTGTTAGGAGACTTTGAATTCCTGTTAGGAGATTCCAACCCTATTAGGAGCTATTTCAACACTATTAGGATTTGTGCCAACCCTATTATGAGTTGTAGAAGGTAGGAGGACCCATTATCCAAATAAATTTTTAGGCAAGACAAATGAATTGTACTATCCAACTGATCTCTCAACTATTCCTTGCTGAATTACTGTACTTCATCCTCTTTCCTCTATCTTGTCAACTAAACCAATCACTATTAGACATTGTAGACTAGGCACAAAGTTAGATCCAAATATCAAACCTTGGATCTCAAAGTGAAACCTTGAAAATGATTTTTTCTCAAACTTTGCTCTACTCTACTTATTCTCACATATCAACCTTATTACTCAACATTCATCTCTTTTCTCCTATTTTTCACTCTTCATATTTACTTTATACTTTCTTCTATAATAAAGGAAAATCTCATTCCTTTATATCGAGTCCAAGAAACAATTCCCTTGAGTTAGCTATTATACATTCTCAATTAATTATTATAGGACCTCATTAAGAACACATTTTACTTAGTGATAACATCAATTTGTCACCTTGTAACTTGAATAAATTTTCATATGTATAATATTATGATGAGAAAACATAGCCTTGTCATCTCCAAAATTTCTTCTACATGCCTTTAACCTTGCTTCTCAGAATAACAAATCTGCTAAGAGATATAACAAATTTAACAAAGTACGCTTCTATAAACTGTATCTCAGAATAGTCTTCACCAAAAATTCCATCACTTCTTTTAGAATTAATATCTTTTTCACCCAAGGTTAGCTACTTATACTATACACTAATTAGTACTTCTCATTAACCTTACTATTGAAAAAATTCAATGATTGATCCATATCAACTTGATCTTTATCATTGTTCTTCTATCAAATTCTACAAAAAATGCTATGTTGACATCAATGACAAACACAGTCATGAATGTAGCATATCATCATAATAATTATCTAATCATGTTTCTACAATACTCCACCATAGGAATATCATCAAAATTAATGCTTCCAACAGTCTCCCTCTTTGGTATTGATGGCAACATAGATGAAAAAAATCTAGTTCTAAAAATACCAATAGTTAAAGACTATTATGCATTCCTCTCAAATCATCTTCATCAATCATACTAGCTTTTGTGTTCGCACACTTCTTCCCCACTGATATACCTCAATGTGCTCTATATAAAAAATAAAATCATTTTGTAATCTCTCCACCATTGACATCAATGTCAAAGGTTTTAGGAACCATCTATCATCACATCCTATCAATCTCTACAAAAATTATCTCTAACCTGTACAAGTGTTCGAAGACATTGTTAAGTAAAACATCTATTAAGAGTTCAAAATGACTCTACCCATCATAGATACTCCCCCATATAGGAAGCATCAACATTCAATTCAGACAAATAATAGCATGCTCTATATTACTGGACTAATGCACTCTTGCATCATCTACTCTGATGTAGTTAGGAGCATAACCCCTAGCATACGTTGAAAATACTCAAAAATCTCTTTGGGAAGAGGCTTAGAAAAAATATTTTCAACCTACTCTTTGGTGCTTACATACTTCAATCTAGTTTCCTTTTCTACAAGTTTCTCTCTCAACATGTGTGATATTTGATATAAATGTGCTTAGTCTTAGAATGCAACACTAGATTCTTATACATATTCACTTTGCTTGTGTTATCACAATATATGATAGTAGATTCATTGAATTCTATCCTTATATCCTTTAGATCCTACTTGATCCAAAAAAATTGATTATAATTGTTTGCTGGAACATATTCTACCTTTGTTATACTCTATGAGACACAATCCTACTTCATACTTTACCAAGAAAACAATATTCCTCCATGAAAAAATGCTCCATCACTGGTGCTCTTTCTATCATCCATTTTGCCTACCCAATTAGCATTAGTATAAGTACATGAAGTGAAATCATTAGATCTTTTATACCACAATCCAAACTCTAGTGTTCCCTTCAAATATCTAAATATCATGTAAACATTTTCATAATTCACTTCTTTGGGATCATCTTGAAATCTTGTAACAATTCCAACTATGTTTTCTATATTTGGCCTTATATGAGCAAGATATTACAATCTTCCAATCATAGATTTGTACTTCTTCTACTCAGCAATATGTATCTCATCCTTTGTAGATAGCTTGTGTCTAGTTACCATAGGTCTTCCAACTAGTTTACATGTTTCCAACCCAAACCTTTTTAATAGATTTTTCAAATACTTAGTTTGATAAATAAAGATTCTTTCTTTATCCTGCACAATCTATAATCCTAGGAAGTATTTTATTTTCCCTATCATGCTCATTTCAAATTCCTTCTCCATTTCTTCTGCAAACTTGTGACTTTCACTATCATCTCCTCTAAGCATGATATCATCAACAAATACTCCAAAAATCATCAAAACATCATCTATTTATTTCAAGTATAGATTAATTTTTGCCATACCTTTGGTAAATCCAAGTTTTGTCAAATGCTTGTCCAACCTTGCATACCAATTTGTGGGTGTTTTTCTTAAGCCATACAATTATTTCTTCAATATACATATGATATCCTTATCATTTGTTAAAGGAAAACATTCAAGTTACTCTATGTATACCTCTTCTTCACATTCACCATATAAAAATGTTGACTTGACATCCATCTAATACACTTTGAATCTCTTATGTGTTGCATAGGCTAAGAATAACCTTACTACTCTAATTCTTTCTACAAGAGCATTGGATTCTTCATAGTCTATTCCTTCTTGCGATGAATAACCTTTACATACCAATCTTTATTTTTTCTTTACAACTTCACCTTGTTCATTCATCTTGTTCTTGAATACCCATTTTGTTCCTATAACATTCTTGTCTACTAGACTAGGGACCAATTCCCATGTCTCATTCTTCACCATCTGATCCAATTCTTCTTTGATAGCTTGCTTCCAGTAGTCATCTTTGCATGCCTCATCTACATTCTTTGGTTCTACTTCAGATATCAAACATGGTTCTTCATTGATTCTAATTCTTGTCATCACACCTTTATCTTTGTTGCTAATGATCTACTATGGTGGATGATTATTTGTCATATTCTTACTAGAAGTAGGAGTTGTTATCTCAACTCTTGGCTTTGTTCTAGGATCCAAATTTTGTTCCTTCCTTATCTCACCTTGATTTTACAAATACTTTTTAGTCTCAAAAAGAACTTCAACATTTTTTCTATCAATTTGAGAAATATTCTCTTCTTCATCATCATCAATAATAGTTACCAAAGCTATCTCTTCCACTACTTCCTCTTCCATAACCAATTTAAAATCGTTATCCTTATCATCACAATCATTTAATAATATTTCCATACTTGCTTCAATTTTTCATCTTTATCAGAAAGAGAACTCTTTCTACTCTCTTAGAATAATTGGATGAAAAATGACCAAACTCTTTACATGTCCAACAAGAAAAAATTTCATACCTTATGGCTCCCTTTTCATAAGTATTTCAATACCTTCCTTGATCCTCATGTCTTCTTTGAATCTGAATCTATCTTTACTTGTTCTTCTACACAATAATCCAATGCTCAATTCTATACTCAATTATGATCTCTCACCAAGAAGCTTCATCTTCTATGTGCTGAAATTCCCTCCATCAGATTTAGATTAAACAAATTAAATTAAACAACAACCATAAAAATGTGCACATGCATAATTTCACCAAATTTTTTAACTAGGAAAACCCTTAATCAGAGGGAAAACCCTAATGGGGATGGTACCCACAAGATTTTGTACTAATATAAATATTCATTTTTAGAGGACATACCCTATTAGAAGTCTATTACAACATTTACTACATAGAAGTCCCTTTTAGGAGACTTTAAATCCCTATTGGCAAATTTTGACCTTGTTAGGATTTTAGAAGGTAGAAGGACCCACTATCCAAATTTCTTTTGGGGTAAGACCAATAAACTTCACTGTCCAATTGATCTCTCAACTATCCCTTATAGAATAATTTCTTTTACTATAATTTATCCTCTTTCCTCTATCCTATCAATAGAACCAATCACTGTCAGATGTTTTAGTCCAAGTCATAAACCTCAAATCCAAATATCAAACCTTAGATCTCAAAATAAAACCTTGACAATGAAGTTTTCTCCAACTTTTCTCTACTTTTCTTACCTTCACATATCAACATAATTACTCAGTGTTCATCTCTTTTCTCATCTATTTCTCTCCTTTTAATTACTTCATACTTACTTCCATAACAATGGAAATTGTCTTTCCTTTATACCAAGTCCATAAAGAATTCGCTTGACTTGTCTATTATACATTCTCAATTGATTATTATATGAACCTCATTAAAAACATTTTTTACATATAAATAACATCGATTTTTCACCTTGTAACTTGAATAAATTTTTGCACATGTAATACTATGACAAGAAAGCTTGGTTACATGTCTTTAAACTTTCTTCTTAGAATAACAAATCTGCTAAGAGATAAAACAAGTTTACTAGAACATGATTCTATAAACAATATCTCAAAACAATCTTCACCAAAACTTGCATAACATCTTCCATACTTAATATCTTTTGTACCCAAGGTTAGCTTCATATTCTAGACACTTTGTAGTGTCTCTCATTAACCTTGCTAGTTAAAATAATCAACTATCTATCCATAGCAACTTGATCCTTACCATTGTTCTTCTATCAAATACCATAGAAAACTAATATGTTGACATCAATGAAAAACATAGTCATGAATGTAACATATCATCATAATAATGATCTAATCATGTTTCTATAATACTCTCCCAAAGGAATATCATCAATGTTCATGCTTCCAATAGGGGTTATCTTAATGGCAAGTCTTTGTTGAGAAGGCGGTAACAATAATGCCTTTTCTACATGTTTCTTTCTAGATATGTCTTGATAGGGTTGTTAAAATAAAGGAGTTGTCTTGCCCATTTTCATTTTCATGGAAATCATCTCACATGACAATTTCTAAAGCACTTCTTTCACTTTGTTGCTAGTGCTAGTAGTAGTACTTGCGAAAGATGAACTCTAAATGCCTCTCTTCCTTATCTTGGCTTCTATCGAACCATCTTCTAATTCTATGGCCAGAGTCTAAATGGCTTGGAGATTTACCACATGCCCTCTTCTAATTTGAAATCTAATATTTGGAGGCATAAAAATAATGAATAATACATTCTAATTATCCATAGTTGTGTTGGAAATATAAGAGGAGTAAATGATAGGGGAGGGGTGAATCAATTGCTACAAAAATAAATCCTAGATCCCTTATATGTCAATACAAAACACAAACTAAAAGTTGAATATTGTTGAAGCTCAATAAACACATACAAAATGTTTTAACTCAGTAAAAGTTTCACATATAAATTTTAGATGTGATTTTTGATTACCACTACTTTAATTTATTTGCAAACACATAAAAAAAAATAGCTTGAACACATTTGACACCAAGATTTAACATGGAAACCCAATTTGGGAAAAAATCTAATTGCAACTAGTTACTATTTTCACTCTTTTGAAGTGAGCCTTGTTAGGAGCCAACCCTATTAAATGTCCCAAAATACACTATAAGGTGTGACCCTATTAAAGGATTTATTCACCCTATTAGGAGTGGCCTTGTTAGAGGTCTTTAGACAATTCAATAGAACTACCACCTTGCTAGAGGATTTGCAAATAGCTGTTAAGCCAACTCTGTTAATAGATTTAGATCACTATTACAATGGTTAGAGAGTAACAATGATATGACCTAATTTGAATGCAATTGATTTCCTGATTATAGATCTCTATTCTAGCTTGTACTTGATCCTTTCTAGTGAAATATAGTTTTTTTGCTTCACAAGGATATTCTTCTTATCCTTCAAAATTGCTTCCACTTCTCATCATTAGATCTTTAATAACATCTTCATGCATTACATCCCCCTTGTACACTAAAATCACAAACTTGACCTTATACTTATATCTTCCACTTTGTCAAGTTGACTCAAATACAACTTAGAATAATTAATATTCATCACCTCAGTTAGCTAGAATCAATAGATGAATCAATTAAGCTTAATATGCCAAAATAAGAAAATCCTTCATTAGCTGACCCAGCTTGGTAGAAACCAACTTATAAATGATTTCCTTTTTTAATCAGTAGAAGTTCAATTAACACTATAGACTATAAAAAAATCCATTGGCAACTGAGTGATCTTGGTTAGCATTGGTTCCATCCAACTTTCCTTCATTAATCAAGTGAGCTCTATTAAAATTCACTTTCTGCATACTTTCCTTTGACGCCCAAGTGAACTTGGTAGACATTGCCTTTTGAACTATGCAATCATAAGAATACTCAATAGACACACAAAACTATGTCCACTGCCTAAGTGAGCTCAACATATACTAACTAATAACAATATGACATTTGTATAACATCAAAGACAACACACAATTAATCAATTGTATCCAACAATCTCCCTCTTTGGCATTGATGGCAACACAACATGTCATAGCACAATGAAATTTTAGATTGATTCTTTGAGAACTCCCTCTACTAGTATGGACTCTTCCTTTCACTAGATATTGTTTGCAACAACTACTACCAAGTTCATTCATAACTTTCTCCCTCTTTCAACAAACTTCTTCTTTGGAAAACTTCTCCCTCTTTGGTTCCTTACTTTATTCTGATTCCAAGAATTTCTCAAAGATATGATAGTAAATTTCTCCCTCTTTGAAAACACTTGGCAAAGATAACAATTCTATTAATACCAATGTACCCTATGTACTAATTCATTTGCAATATGCCTTTGCTAATTTTGCACCAACTAATTGATCTTCAATAGTTTTTGGTTGATGCATCACTGAGCTTCATTTAGTGAACTTCAAATATGGCAATGATCCCTAGCTTAGCTCTTAGATACAAAAATGTATCCTTAGGTAATGGATTGATAAATATGTTTACAATTCATTCCTTTGCATTAACATATTCTAATCTGACTTCTTTTTCTTGCACCGATTCCCTTAAGAAGTGATATTTTCTTGCAATGTGTTTTGTTTTGGGATACATCACTAATTGTTTGATAGGTTGATTGTGCTATTTTTATCATAGTATATGAATCTTCCAAAAATTGTTTGAACCAAACAATGCTAGCAAAATTAACTACTACTACCACATATTCTACCACTACTATGGATTGAGATGTACAATTTTGCTTCTTGCTTGTCCAAGACACTATTCTTTTACCAAGAAAGAATGCTCCACCACTAGTGTTTTTTCTATCATCAATACTTCCTACCCAATCAACATCAGTAAATACTTTCAAGTCCAAATTGCCTCCAGTTTTATACCATAAAGCTTAGTCTTTATTACCTTTTAGATATCTTATGATTCTTTTGATTACCATCATAAGATTTTCCTTGCGATTTGCTAAGAATCTTGCAACTATTCCAACTGCTAGATCAATATCAAGCCTTGTGTGTACTACATACTACAATTTTTGAATCATTGATCTATATGTGGTCTAATCTACATCTTTTGAAATATCATTTATGGAGAGCTTATGTCTAGCAAACATAGGAGTTCCATTTGGTCGTAAATCTTCCATTCCAAACTTTTGTAGTATTTCTTTGATATACTTAGATTGAGTGATATAGATACCATTTTTGTTATGTTGTATTTGCTATGAAACAAAGAATATTATCTCACCAAAAATAGACATCTCAAATTCTTTACTCATTTCTTTTGAAAATGCTTTGCACAAGTCATCATTTCCTATAAATATAGTGTCATCAAAAAATATTTTTCCCAACACAATCTTCTTGTATGGTATTTCTGTGATATATAGACTACTATTATCATTTTTAATTTGAAAGCCAATCTATACCAAGTGATTATGAAGTCTTTCATACCAAGCTCTGGGAGCTTGTTTGAGACCATATAATGCTTTGTGTAACTTGCAAACCATGTCTCTTTTTCTAGGATCTATAAAACCTTCTAGTTGTTCAATTTATACTTCTTCATCAAGAATTCCATTCAAGAATATAGATTTGACATCCATTTAATATACTTTAAATCCTCTATGTGCTTCATATGTAAGTAAAGTTGTAACACCTTTTAGTCTTGCCATAGGAGAAAAAGTCTCACCATAATCAATACCATCTTCTTGAGAATAACCTTTGCACACCAATCTTGCTTTGTTTTTTGAAAATTTTCCATCTTCATTCAACTTATTTTTGAATACTCACTTTGTACCAATTACATTTGTATCCTTGGGTCTAGGAACAAGAGTCCATGTTTTGTTTTGTTCTATTTGTTCTATCTCTTCATTCATTGCTCCAACGTAGCTTTTATTTTCTAGATTATTTTTTACACTTTTAGGTTCAAATTGAGCAAGTAAACATGTACCTTTTACTTCCTGTCATTGTCCAATTAGATTTGTCTCCAATGAGTTGATCAGGTGCATGATGCCTTCTGACAATATCTTTCTAATAGAAGCTCTTTGGGCTTTGAATGAGTTCCAACTTCTTCATCCTGAATTTCAACTTCAAGATTGAGTTCTTCTATCTCTGACTTGAGTCCATTAGGCTTGATTTTAACTAGCTTAGTAGTCTCTGATTGTGACTCAGGTCCTTCTGACTATAGCTTAGGTTGCACTTTCTATAACTCGATAATTTTTGGAGATTTTGGGGACTTGGGAGATGAAGCTTCCATTATCTCAAATAGGTTTGGTAGGATATTAGGTTCTTAGTAAATAAATCTTCTATAATCTTCTAGCTCTATAATGCCCTACCCAAAGATCCTTGGAACAAGGATGAAATACAAGCCAAGATATATATATTTTTTAAACAAGTGTATGTGCACAAGAAAAAAATATACACAAATCACAAAGATTGAAACAAAAGACTTAACCATCATCTTGGAAACCAAGAGATCTCTTGATACCACTACCAAAAATGACACAAAACAGAATAGGAAATTGAAGCCAAAAAGTCAACAAAAGGGTATGTGCAAGATCATGCTGTGCCAAAAAGTGGCAATTTGAAAAATTTGTAGTGTTGAAATATCTCAAACCATTTCAAAATCTATTCCAACTTTTTTCCCACCCACCCTACTACTAAATAAGAACAATTAATATATTTATAAGGTCTACTATATCTTTTAATACCAAAACTATATGGTCAATTTTTAAAATATCCTAAAAATGTGATTTTGGCCTATTTTTATGTGATTTTTACTTCAAGCATGTAGCTAATGACTTTTTTTCCACCAAAATTTGATGAAATAAAAAGGGTTTGTTAAGAATGTTCTTATCTTTCCATAAATGTAAGGTTTTTCAAATTATGAGTTTAGTAATTAATTATTACTTATTTTCTAATGGAGTTACATATAAAGTGATGACTGACACACTACTTGAAAAACAACTATAATTGTCAAATGGTTCAACATTTTTTAAATCTAAAAGATGCATCACATTCTATGTTTCTTCTACTATAAGGAAAAAAATGAAAAATTGAATTTTGTAGGGTTTTGAATTAGTTAAGGTGGTCAAACAAGAGAGTTTTTTATTCCAAAAATACTAAAGTTAAAAATTAATTATTTAGAATAAAAATACCAATCAATTTTTATCTTTTTGAAATAAGTCCTAGTAGTTTAGAAACTAGAATCAATTTTCTAGAGATTATATTCTCTCAACTTTTTGATATAAAGTTAATAACAAGTAGAAAGTTGCACATCAAGTTGACGTAACCCTAAGTTTATAATTTTTTATTGCCACTTAAGAGGATAGTTTGGTTGACCATGATCCTGCACATACCCAAAATGCCAAATCTAAAATCTATCAAAGCATGGTAATTTAAGTTGTCCCAAAGTGTACTAGAAACTCTAAAAATCAATCCCCAAAAACTAAGGGAAATGCCCCTCATTTTCCATATGAGGCCAATAGTTTGATAGATTCTCACATGAAGAAGTACATTCTTGGATGACGAAGTGTACCACAATGTACGAGGAAGTTCTCTCTCACACGAGGAAATGCACCACTGCATGCGAGGAAGAACTTGCTTCCACCCAAAAACTGGTGTGGGATCTCGCATGAGGATGTGCCCCATGCCACACAAGAAACCCCATAATACCATGTGAGAATCCTACTTTCTTGCATGAGAAAATATGATTTTGCATGAGGAAATACAAGTTTGCATCAGGATTCACATCAGCACACCAAAAATTACAAGGATGAAAACCAAGCAAATGAAATCCTCCACACTAGGGAGTATCGAATCAACACTTCAAGGCATAACACTCAGATAATAAAATGCAAGATGGAAAATTGGAAACAACATCTAATTATTTAATCAAACAGTGAAGAAAAATTATAGAAGGGAACATCATAGAGTATAGAAAGTAACATCAAAATAAATGGAAATAACATCGCAATGAGAAATAAAACAAACTGAATGCATGGTTCCTCCTAATTGTCAATAACATCATAAGATCATCATGGGTCCTAGCAATCCCTTGTGTGTAACATCCCAAACCACCAATCAGATCATCAGTACTATTGTAATAAGGACATCACCACTAAAACATGCTACAATCATAAGCATAAGATAATCCTACAAAGTAGGTAACATCTCCTATCACATGCTAATAATAAAAGTAAGGAAATGCATTGGCAAATAACATCATCAAAATATGATATAAAAGAATTCTAATCATAGCATAAATCACAAGATAGCATACTCTAGAACCCGAAGTACCAATTGACAACATCCAACAACGGTCATGCTAGAACAAAAGATTATCTCTGTACACCGGTCACTAGCAGTGGTGAAGGCAGCTATTCCTCCCAACCACATGGCACTCATAGGTCCACACCCACTATGCTAATGGAGATAATGATCAAACCAAAAACACATGCAAAACAACATCCATGGCTAACACACATGCCAAGTAGTATGATGACTGAATCCAAGACAAAGACAATGCATAAACTACAGGTCCTCGTCAAACATATCAATGGCTACAAACTAGGGGATGACATCATGGAGAGTCACTTGGCAACCAAAAGTCCAAGCTCAGATCACATGTGGCAACACTCTCAAGGGACTCCCTCGGAACCATCACATGATTGTGAAACTTTTCATTATCTTAAGTTTTATTACCACCCAATGTTTTATTTAGTTATCACTTATATAAAGATCCCTTTGCCAACCTCTAGTGCCATGAACACTAAGCTACAAGATAGAAGCCCCTCCATATGCTACCCTATTGTATCCATGCTCATCCAATGAATAGTGCACATAGGCATGCAAATTTCCAACCCAACCCCAATGATCATAGCTTCTAGAAATACCATGGAAGGTCGAGACCAGAGAGTCCTCTAATAATCATATGTGCATGTACTCATGTGTGGTGCAACACCATCACAAAGATCATAACACAAAAACTAGATGAGAACATCAAGCAGAAAGTCCCTCAACTAAAAATAGAATTGAGAGGACGAATGCAACATCCATCCCAATGACACCTAAAAGTGCAATAGTGGTCTGACTAACATCCAAATGGATCATCCAAGTCCATGAACCACATCGTGCTAAGAAAACCTAAGAAACTAGGGTGGCACACAAAATGAGGTATAAACCTCAAAATTTGGAATTTTTTTGAAATTAAAACCCATTTGGCCTTTGGGTGCAAAAACTCCAAAAATAAAAAAAAATAAATTAATTTAGACACCTTATACAAAAATAGCTAGCATAATGGCTCAAAATCCCAAACCTCCATCCTGGAAATAGGGAAATCATTCATACTTGACCAACTAGGCAGAACCAACAAATAGAAATGGAGGAGAACACTAGTTCTCAGCCCCCTAAAAAATTGCTCCAAGAAATGAAAGCTAAAATGGAGTGAAAATAATAAAACGAGAAAGCTCTACCTGACAACAAAATGGGTTGAAACTGAAACTCGCATAATAACATGAATCTCCTGCCATATTTTCAAAAAATCAATGCAAAGCATGGTCTACTTGATTTGAATCTAATGAGACCAACCTCATGAAGATCCATGCTCATAGCTCCTAGAAGCAACAAATGTTTAATCCTTCAAAAGAGGATTTTAGAAAATGCTCTCCAAATTCTAAAATCCAAAATAGAAAAAAAGTGAGGAATTAAATTCCTCTTTCAACACGTTTTTTTTTTTTTGAGAGAATAACCAATTAAGAAAAATAGCCAACTATAGCAGCTAGACTCTAAATCAGCCCAAATGAAAATAGGTTATTTTCTATAATGAGAATTCACCTAAGGAAAAGCTACTAGAAATTAAATCCAAAAATATTTAAAGCTCAAAAGCACAAAATCACAAAAAACCACTTAACACTTTTGCAACAAAGCAAACCTCTAAATGCACAAACACACTCACTAGTCTAATCACATAATGCAAATGATTTCAGATTTACTAATCACTGATAGGTTTTACTTAAAATAATTAAAATAAGTATATGTTGACCATACGAGAATGACATTGGTAAAATATGAATAGTTGAATCACTACTCCATAGGCCACTACTAGGGATATAAATCCTACACATTAAAACACATGATCAAGTGCAATTGCATATAATATAATAGTTGAAGAAATTAATGCATTAAATAACTAATTAATCCATTTACACCACTGATGTTTGCAAAAAGTGTAAAGATACATGAATGAATTAAATCACCATAGCATAAAATCCATCACATAACATAATCAAAAAATATGTCCAAAAAACCATATAACTAGCTATCATCATAGATCTATTGTCATCTCAAAATAGCGTCAACATGCAAATATGATAAATTGAATAGTATAGTAGTAAGGAATATATGGTATTGAATCAAGGTATAACATCTGACCCTCAGGTCATGTCAAAGTACATAAAATAAGAGTATCAAGTATCTCTCAAGTCAAAATAGACAAGGTACAAATTGCAAACATGAAAGGCATTACATCCTCCCCCACTAGCATAGGTTTACTCTTGGAAGCCAAAAAAAATATAGGGGTACAATTCCATCAATCATGTAGCATCTTGCCAAGTTGTAAAGGTCTCATTGCTTGGGTCCCATTGGACCCATACTTGCTTTATGTCCTAACCTTACAAGGTCAGCCTCTAGTGTTGTAGGATATGAATGGGCTCCAAAGTAAGCTGCCCATCCACTACTTGAAAAGCATCCCAATTAAGAACATGGGTCACATCCAAAATATACTACCTCAAAATAGAAATATGAAAAACATCATGGATGCACAATAGGCTAGGTGGCAACATTAGTCAATGTGCAATAGGACCAATCTTCTTGAGGATCTCAAAATGTCTAAAAAAATGTGGTGCCAACTTAGCACCTTTCCCATAATGGATGGAGCTATTCCTCTGATGCACTCTTAGAAACATTCTATCAGAAACATAAAAGTGATGATCCAACATAAGGGCATCTACATACTTCCTTTGCCTATCCTAAGCTGTAATCAAATGCTCCCTAATGCAAACAACCTAATGCTCCATATCTTGAAGCATCTCTAGACCCAAAAGGTTGTGGTCCGCTAAATGATCCCAAATCAAAGAAGTATGACATAGTCTACCAGAAAAGGCTTGAAAAGGTGACATGCCAAGAGAGCTATGATACCTATTGTTTTATGCAAACTCAACAAGGTACAAATAGTCCTCCCACTTCACCTACCTATCCATAACATACATGCGAAGCATATCCTCTAGAACCTAATTCACTCTCTTAGTTTGACCATCAGTCTCTAGGTGATTAGCCAAATAGAAATTGAGCTATGCATGAAAAAAATGCTAGAGAGATGTCCATAGTGCATAAGTAAACACTAGATCTCTATCTAAAATAATCCAATGAAGAATCCCATGCGAAAGAGCAATATCCACCAAGAATACATGTGCTATAGAAGAAGCTGTGTAGGATGCTCTCATGGGTGAAAAATGTGCTACCTTGGACAATATTTCCACTATCACCATGATACAATCATGTTTCTATAATGACATAGGCAACCCTATGATAAAATCAATGGATATTGTATCCCACTTCCACTCTACAATGATATGTGGCTACAAAAGACCTGCCAAATGTTGATGCTTTACCTACACTCTCTAGAACTCAAGACATCTAGCAACAAAATCAACAACATTGTGCCTTATCCCTACCCAAAAGTATAGTTGTTTGAGATCAACTTGCATCGTCTTGACTCTAAGATGTATGGAATATGTTGCACAATGCACTTTTGAAAAAACCAAGGTATGAAGATCACCTAACGCAGGTACATAGATACACCCCATGTAATGCAATAGCCCATCAGACTCAAGTATATAACCTAAAAATCTCCCCTCAAGGGTACATCTAGACTTGATCTTTTCCCTCACCTCCTAATACAAAGCAAAGCGTCCAAGATAAAACCTTGCAAATCCACTCCTAATGACACCACTGATACCTCATGTCACCTCCTACTCAAAGTAGTTGCGATGATATTCTCATTCCCTTTAACGTAATGAACAAAAAGTCATACTCGCATAAGAACTCCATCCAATGATGTTGTTGCGCATTCAAGTTTGGCTAGGTAAAGATATATTGCAAGCTTCTATGATTGCTATGCAACTCAAACTTGTGTCCCAAAAGAAAATGTCTCCAATGGACAAGGGCATGCACTATGGTTACAAGTTCCAAATCATGAGTGGGGTAGTTAAGCTCATGGTCCTTGAGTTTCCTAGACTCATATGCAATAATGTGATCATCCTGAACCAACATCACACCCACATCTTCCTATGAAGAAATATATGCAAACCATGAAATCACCTATAGGATTAGGCACTGCAAGGACTAGTGCACTAGTTAAACAGTCCTTAAAAGTATTAAATGTTGCCTTGCACTAGTCTAACCAAAAAAACTTCTTTCCTTTCCTCTAAAGAGAGGTGATGGGATGAGCTACTCATGAGAAATCCTTCATGAAGTGATGGTAGTAACTTGCCAATCCCATGAAACTAAGAAATTCTAAGACATTAGTGGGTACAAGCCAATCCATGATAGCACAAATCTTCTCTAGATCTACTCAAATTCCATCACCTATAATGATCTATCCCAAATACTTCACTTTAGACTAGAAGAACCCACATTTACTCAAGTTTCCATATAACTGATGGTGTATCAAGCACTACAATACCTGACATAAATAGACTTTGTGCTCTTCCACAGTCTTTGGATAGATCAATATGTCATCCAAGAATACAATGACACACTGATCAAGATGAGTGCAAAATACACCATTCAACAAGCTCATAAACAATGAGGGTGCATTGGTTAACCCCAAGGGTACAATCATTCATTCATAATGCCCATACTATATACAAAAAGTTGTTCAATGAATATCAACCTCTTGGATATAGAGTTGATGATATCCCAACTTAAGATCAATCTTTGAGAACACTTGTTCTCCCTTCATTTGATCAAACAAGTCATCTATCCTCAGCAAAGGATAATAGTTCTTCACCATCACCTTATTCAACTACCAGTTGTCAATGCATAAATGCAAAGATCCATCCTTCTTCTTCACAAAGATGACTTGTGCACCCCATGGGCATACACTGGGATGAATATGGCCCTTGGCCAACAATTTCTTTAACTATAATTTGAGCTCACTCAACTCTTGAGTAGTCATGTAGTAAGGAGCTCATGAAATTGGCTTCATCCTTGGTACAAGATCAATCCAAAAATCAATGTCACGATGTAATGGAATACCCAAAATCTCATTAGGAAACACATTGACATACTCATGAAGGAGTGGGCAATCATCAAGTGTCACTGTACAACTCTCGACTTCCTCAAGGTCACTAAGATACACAAGAAACAACTGACAACCTTTTTGCACACTCTACTTCAATTGATTATTTGAGATAATATGAAGTGAGACTAGTCTTGGGACTCCCAAAAGTTTCACCTGCCTACCTATGTCATCAACATAGTGTACCATCTTATGATGGTAAACAATATTCACTTCATGGGTAGCTAACAAATCCATGCCCAACGCAATGTCATAGATCATAGAGGTGGAATGTGTAGATCTATTATGGTGGTGAAGGTTCCCAAATTTAAAACACAACTATTGAACAATGAGTCTATCGCCACTTTGGAACCTATGGCTAACTCAACCTACCACCTATCAACTTGAAGCATTGCCACTAGCCCACATCACTGAAAAAGAGATGGTGAAATGAAAGAATTAGAAGCACTAGAGTCAAACAAAGTTGAAGTTCAAATACCATGTAATATAGCTATAGCCTTGACTACCATACATTGATGATCTACTTGATGGTTATCAACTGTTGCAAAGAATCTATAATTCTCACTTGCATCTCCTATAGTAGGCTTAGATCTTGCTACACCCTTTCTAGGTCTTGAAGATTGTTAAATGGAAAACTCAAAAGATCTATGGCCAGACTATCCACAAGAGTAAAAATTCCTTGAAAATTTGGAACCTATATCATGACCACCTTGGGTAGCACTAGGATAAGGTGTACTACCCCTACTAGAATTCTACTGAGCACTCTAAGGAGGATGATCTTGCTACAGTTTCTATCCTTTATTCTAGTTATCTCCTTTCTTACCTGAGGTGCTAAAATCTTGTCCCTTTTGCAAAAACTTCATCTTATCCTTATGATCGTGGCCACCCTGAGAGGGCTCTAATTGAGTTTGGTTCTTCCTTGAGGATTGAGAAGACTATGCATCTTTCCTTGAATTCCTTGCACTTTGGTTCTGAGAACTAGATTTCCTACCAAAACCTCTAGCTAAATTTTGCTCTACAATATGTGGTTTCTTAATAGTAAGCACAAGAGTCCTAGGCTAATGCATATGAACTTCTTCAATGAGGTCATCCTTAAGGCCTTTGATGAAATAATGAGCTAGGAATAAATCATCATTTTGTAGCATGAATACTATCGAGGCTCAAAGAATTAGATGTTGTACTAATCCATTGACATGTTACCTTGCCAAATTGCATAGAACTCATCAGAATTAGCCTCTCTAAATCAAGGAGATAAGAACCTCTCTTGGAACCTCTCCCCAAAAATCTCCCAAGTGAGATCTGTAACACTAATCTAAATCTTCTAACTCTCAATATTCCACCAAATGGATGTGTGGTCCCTCAATCGCATAATTGCACAACAGGCTCTTATATTGGTTGAATATGGACACATGGTGAAGCATCACTCCATGTCCAAAAACTAAGTCTCAACCTTGGGGCCACTTCCCTTGCCATCAAATAATGGTAGTTTAGATTGCTGAAGGGACTTCATGATGTCCAATCTAATGGAATCTTCACTGTTGTAGTCTTTACCACCATGATGGTGCCCTCTTCCATCGGGTGGAGTACAAGAACATTCACATTCATGTTCTTCCTCTCTATGCTTAGAATGATGAGAATCTCCATGATGAGATCCCTCTTCCTGATCATGATCCTGTTGGCACTCCTCAACACGAGGGTCCAACCAAGCAAGAATTTCCTAAAGTACTAGCATCAATGCTACCTTGGAATTTTTATTATCATTACTCTATTCTCCCTCTCCTTCCTTCCATCCCTCCTCATAGTGTTCATTTCCATGGTTACCACTATGGGTACCACCATGGCCACTATGTCTACTTGTAGGAGGCATCACTATAGGAACAACAATATAATGTCATAACAATCAAATCACAAGCATAAGAGTCAAAATAATCAACAATAAGATATCAAATAATCAAACATAATATAACAATACACAATGAAAAAAAAACCATAGTGGAAGCATAACATAGAGATCCTAATGTTGCAACATGGGCTCTAATACCAAATGTAATGCCCTGCCTAGAGATCCTTAGAACAAGGATGAAATACAAGCCAAGATATTTTTTTTAAACAAGTGTACATGCATAAGAAAACAACATACATATATCACAAAGATCACAATGGAAGACATAACCATCGTCTCAGAAACCAATAGATCTCCTCACACCACTACTCAAACTAACACAACACATCATAGGAAACTAAAGCCAAAAAGTCAACAAAACATCAAATCTCAAATCTATCAAAGCATGGTAATTTAATTCATCCCAAAGGGTACTAGAAACTCTAAAAATCAATCCCCAAAAATTGAGGGAAAGACCCCCTATTTTTGCACGATGCCAATAGTCTGACTGATTCTCACATGAGGAAGTGTAACACGATGTGTGAGGAAGTGTTTTCATGCATGAGGAAATGTACCACTATGTGCAAAGAAGTACTTGCCTCCACCCCAAAACTGGTGTGAGATCTCATCTGATGATGTGCCCCATGCCATGTGAGAAACCCAAAAATACCATGCGAAGATCCTACTTTCTTGCACAAAAAAGTATGATTTCATGCAAGGAAACACAAGTTCATGCAAGGATTTGCATCAACACACCAAAAACAAAAAGAAAAAAAATTAAACAAATAAAATCATCTAGACTAGGGAGCATCAGATCCACACTTCGAGACATAATGCTCAAATAATAAAATGAAAGACGAAAATTTGGAAACAACATCTAATCATTTAATCAAACAATGAAGAAAAATGATAGAAGGAAACATCATAGAGTATAGAAAGAAACATTGTAGTAAATGGAAATAACATTGCAATGACTAGTAAAATAAACTAAATGTGAGGTTCCTCCCAACCATCAATAGCATCATAAGACAATCGTGGGTCCTAGCCATCCCCTGTGCATAACATTCCAAGATACTAATCAGATTATCGATAATATTATAATAGGGACATCACTACTAACACATTCTACAATTATAAACATAAGGAAATCTAACATGCTAGTGGAAAAAATAAGATAATCCTATAAAGTAGGTAACATCTCCTATATCAAAGTAAGGAAATGCATTATTAAATAACATCATTGAAACATAATATATAGGCATTCTAATGACAACATAAATCACAAGAAAACATACTCTAGAATCTGAAGTACCAAGTGACAACATCCACCAATGGTCACACTATAACAAAAGACTATCTATGTACACTGGTCCATAGCAGTGGTGATGATAGTTATGCCTCCCAACCACATGGCACTCAAAGGTCCACACCCAACATGTTGATGGAGATAATGATCCAACCACAAGCACACACAAAACAACATCCATGGCTAACACACACACCAAGAAGTATGATGACTAAATCCAAGACAAAGACAATGCATAAACTATAGGTCCTAGTTATACATCTCAGTGGCTACTAAGTAGGGGCTAACATCATGGAGAGTCACTTGGCATCAAAAAGCCCAAGCTCAGATTATGTATGGCAGCACTTTCAAGGGACTCCCTTGGAAACATCACATGAATACAAAACTTATCATTATCTTAAGTTTTATTACCACCCAATGTTTTATTTAGTTGTCACTTATATAAAGCTCTCGTTGCCAACCACTAATGCCATGAACATCAAGCTACGAGATAGAAGCCCCCTCCATATGGTACCCTACCCTACCCATGCTCATCCAAGGATAAGTGTTTGTAGGCATGCAAATTCCCAACCCAACCCTAATTATCATAACTTCTAGAAATACCATGGAAGGTTGAGACCTACAAGTCCTTTGACAGTTGTATGTGCACATACTCCTATGTGGTGCACCACCATCATGAAGATCATAACGCAAGGACTAAATGAAAACACAAAGAAAAATTTCACTCAATCAAAAATAGAATTGATAGGAAGGATTCTACATGCATCCCAATGAAACATAAAAGTGCAACAATGGTCTAACTAACATCCAAAGTGATTGTCTAGGTCCACGAACCACATTGTGCTGAGAAAACTTGAGAAAATAGGGTGGCATGCAAAATGAGGTAAAAACCTCAAAATTTGAAAAGAATTCTAAAATTAAAACCCATTTGGCATTTAGAAGCAAAAACCCCTAGAATCCAAAAATTAAAAAATTTGGAGACCATATGCAAAAGTGGCTAGCATAACAACTCAAAATACCAAACCCCCATTCCAAAGATAGGGAAAGTGTTCATACCTAACCAATTAGGTAGAAGAAACAAATAGATATAGAGGGGAATACTAATTCTCAACCTCCTAACAAATTGCTACAAGAAAAAAAAGATGAAATAGAGTGAAAAAAATAAAATGAGAAAGCCTTACCTAACAACAAAAGGGGTAGAAATTGAAACTCACACAATTAAATAAATTATCTATTGAATCTGCCAAAAATCATGGCAAAGCATAGTCTACTTGAGCCAAATCCAATGGGACTAACCTCATGAAGATCCCACACTCACAGCTCCAAAAAAAAACAAAAGTCCAATCCTTCAGAAGAGGATTTTGGAAAATGCTCTCCAAACTCTCAAATCTAAAATAGAAAAAAAGTGTTGAATTAAATTTCTCTTTCAACACTTATTCCCTTTTTTGAGTGAATAGTTGATTAGGACAAATAGCTAACTGTAGTAGCTAGACTCTAAATTGACCGAAACAAAAATAGGTTATTCTCTATAATGAGAATTCACCTAAGGCAAAGCTATCAAAAATTAAATCCAAAAATATTTAAAGCCTTGTAACCTAAAATCACAGAAAATCACTTAACACTTTTGTGATAGAGCAAACCTCTAAAAGCATAGACACACTCACTGGTTTAATTACATAATGTAGATGAGTTCATATATACTAATCACCGAAAGGTTTTACTTAAAATAATTAAAATGAGGATACATCGACCATACAAGAACAACATTGGTAAAATATGAAGAACTGAATCACTAACTCCATAGGCCACTGCCAAGAATATAAATCCTAAACACTAAAATGTATATTCAAGTACAATTGCATATAATATAATAGCTAAAGAAATTAATGCATTAAATAACTAATTAATCCATTTAACCAATCACATTCATAAAAAGTGTAAAGATACATGAATGAAGTAAATCACCATAGCATAAAATCCATCACATAGCATAATCAATAAATATGTCCAATAAACCATTTAACTAGTTATCATCATAGATCTACTGTCATCTCAATAGCATCAACATGCAAATATGATAAACTAAATAGCATAACAGCAAGGCATCTATGGTCCTGAATTAAAGTATAACATCTGATTCTTAGGTCATCTCAAAGTACATAAAATAAGTGTATCAAGTATCTCTCAAATCAAAATAGACAAAGCATAGATTTTAAATAGGAGAGGCACTACAGGCTCCTTATTGCTTTCTTCTTCACTCTTTTCTACAAAATCATCAATTCTAAAATGTGCACTTTCTTATTTCAACATTAAGGGTTTCAAGTCCCTTCAAAACCTATTTTTACCTTAATCTAAAACATATGCACTTTCTATAATCTTGTGAGTAGACAAATTCAAAAATTTGTATGCTTTACTTCTATAGTAATATCCTAGAAATACACCTTCATCACCTTTTACATCAAACTTTTCTTCTCTAGATTCTTTTAAGATATAACATTTACTGCCAAATACTTTCAAGCAACTTACATTAGGGTTGTAGCCATACCATAGCTAATAAGGATTTTTGTTTGAATCTTTTTTTAACTATACTCTGTTCAAGGGGTGTACTGTAGTGCTAATAGCTTCCTTCTAATATTTGAGAGCAACTTTCTTTGCAATCATCATGGTTCTTGCACAACCAATGATAGATTTGTTTCTTCTTTCAGCTATACCATTCTATTATGTTGTAGCAAGATTTTGATACTTGTCTTCTGATTCATCTTTCAATGCAAAAATTATTGAATTCATTGGAGATGAATTCACCCCTCTATCTAATCTTAAGCATTTCAACCTTTTTCCAATTTTCTTTTCTACTCTTTCCAGATACCACTTGAATTTTTGAAAGGCTTTTGATTTTTCTTTTAGATATATTATTGCCATTATTCTAGAATAGTCATCAACAAAAATAATGAAAAAGTTTTCTCCACTATAGCTCTCTATTCCAATAGATCCACATAAATATGTATAAACAATTTCCAAGACTTATTCTGAGTGATATCTTTTTCTCTTGAAACTAGCCTTTCCCATCATACCAATTTGGGAATTCTTGCATAGACCCATTTCAAGTTTCTTCAAACTAGGAATACCTCTTACACTTTTATGCTTTCTTTTCTTAATCAGATTATCAAAGTTTACATGACATAGCCTTTCATGCCATAACCAACTTTCCTCTACTTCAGCAATAAAACATGAGCAATCATTGAGATCAAGATAAAATATATTACCTTTTGTTTGCTTGCCAAATCCAACCAGATTTCATTTTCCATCTAGTAGTTTGGCCTATTCATTCATGAATTCTACCTTGAATCCATTGTTATTGAATTGTGCCACACTTAGTAGATTATGATTTAGTCCTTCAACCCAATAAGCATTATCACATACATGTTCTTTAGTCAATGAAATACATCCTTTTCCTTTTATGTTACAAGGTTTATTGTTTCCATATCTCACATTACCTCCATCATAATATTGCATGTGCTCAAATTTTGTTTTGTCACTATTCATATGATGTAAATATCCACTATCAATAATTCATATGTCATTTTTGCTAACATGAGAGATAAGTACCATCTTATCTCCTTCATCATCAAATTCATCTTTCACAACAATATATACCATTTCATCTTCGTTTTTATTAGAAACTTTAACTATAAAACAAGATTTCTTACCTTTGTCCTTGTAGTTCTTGTAGTTTTTGGAATCCTTCTTGCCTTTGTGCTTATCACTTTTCTTCTCAACCTTGATTTTCTTTTTTGGACACCTTGTAGCAATGTGACCAACTTCTTCATAGGAAAAGTAGATCAGAGGAACTTTACCTTTGTACTTTCCTCTACCTTCAAAATACTTCATTACAAGTAAGGCTTCAACAACTTCAAAATCATTGTTCAAAATTTCTTCTGATGTTCCTTCTTCTTCACTTCTTGATTGACTAGATTTTAATTTCTTACCCTTTTCTTTGAGTGAGAATCTAGCATTAAAAGTAAATTCAAAAATTTTTGAACTAGGAACATAGTTATCAAAATTATCTAACTGAAATGTTACAAATCTTACAACTAGAACATCCAAAGATATTTTATTATTTTGATTACATCTCATTTCTTGAATAGAAGATACTCTAATTTCATAAATAGGAAGAAGAGTTCTATGTACCTTGCTTACAACTATTTTCTCTTCAATGTCTCCTCCAGTTGCTTTGATTACACTTACAGTTGCTTTAATTCTTTCCACATATTTGGAAATGTTCTCATCCTCTATCATTCCTATCTGATCAAAATGACCTCTTAGAATTTTAGCCTTAGCTCTTCTTACATTTTCATCTCCTCCAAATATATCCTTTAGTTTAATCCACATCTCATCAGCTATCTTGCAATCTTTGACTTCATCAAATTTAGCATAACTAAATGCATATGCAATATCAATCATCATGATGTTATGATTATTGTTTTCAATAGTATCTTCAACAAATAATGTTCTAATGGGAGTCTTGTATTCAATATCAATATATTTACATCCTAAGTCACTGATGGTAGCCCAAGTTTAACCTCATAAGTCCTTTCCATGCTGCAAAATTCTCTCTGTTCAGTTTGGGAATTTCTCTTCTATAAGACATCTTGATATTTAGCTTAGGTCCCTAAAACCTTCTCTTCAAGCACCAAAAGCTCTGATACCAATTGTTGGAAATATAAGAAGAGTAACTAAGAACCCCAATTTGGGAAAAACCACCAATTCCAACTAGTTACTATTTTCACTCTTCTAAAGTGAGTCCTATTAAGAGCCAATCCTATTAAAGGTTACAAAACACACTATTAGGTGTGATCCTATTAAAGGATTTAATCACCCTATTAGGAGTGTCCTTGTTAGAGGTCTTTAGACAATTCAATAGAAATGCCACCTTGTTAGATAATTGCTAAAATAGTTAGAGAGTAAAAATGATAAGGCCTGATTTGAATGCAATTTAATTACTGATTATAGATCTATGTTATAGATTGTACTTGATTCGTCCTAATTAAATATAGTTTTTCTACTTCACAAAGATATGTTGCTTATCCTTCAAATTTGTTTCCTCTTCTCATCATTAGATCTTCAACAACATATTCATGCACTACATCCACCTTGTACATTGAAATCACAAACTTGACCTTATATCTTCTACTTTTTCAAGTTAGTTCAAATACAAATTAGAATAATTAATATTAATCACCTCAGTCAGTGGCAATCAATAGATACATCAATTAAGCTTAATATGCCAAAATAAAAAAATCCTTCATTAGCTGACCCAACTTGGTAGAAACCAACTCAAAAATGATTTCCTTTGTTAACTAGTAGAAGCTTGATTAACATTGTAGACTTCATAAAAATCCTTTGGCAACTGAGTGATCTTAGTTAGCATTGGTTCCATCTAGCTTTTCTTTATTAATCAAGCAAGCTTAGTTAACACTCACTTTCTACATACTTTTGTTTGATGCCGAAGTGAACTCTGTAGAGACTACCCTCTAAACAATGCAATCATAGGAATGCTTAGTAGACACACAAAACTGTCTTCACTACCCATGTGAGCTTGACATATACTAATTAATAATGATAATATGACATTTGTGTAACATTAAAGACAACACACAATTAATCAATTGTACCCAATAAGTGTTGGAAATGATTGAAAAGATCATGAATGAAAAGTAATGGAACTGGTACAGAATGTTCTCAATCATTGTTTTGTCATTGATGTCAAACTTGCTACTTGTAGGAATGAAAATTGCTTTAGTGATCCAAATACTATCAATTGGTTGATTGACAAGAAGGAGGAAATCAATAAGATGTAACCTGAAAACCTAGAGAAAGGTTGAAGTTATGATGTTATAATGAAGTATAAGGATCAACTAAGCCATTGATGAAACAATGTATTGATGTCATACACTAAGACACAGAGAATGGGCACACTAAAACACATCAAAGATGTAAGGTTTAGCTAAGTCATTTGTAAAGCCTAACTAAGTTCATTAGGATCGAGCAAGCTAGTTAGCATCAAAAAAATTCTCAGTTGAACCTGAGCAAAGCTTAACTTTATTAAGTGCCAAGTGATCTTCAAGTGCCGAGTGATCTTCAAGTACTGAGTGATCTCCAAGTGCCAAGTGATCTTCAAGCGATGAGTGATCTTCAGGTACCAAGCAACCTTCAAGTGCTAAGTGAAGATCATGTGCCGAACATGATACAAGTGTAGAGTAACACAAAAGAAGATGAGCATTAGTAAACCAATGATGTCGAGTTGCTGCATTATTTTGAAAATTGAAGATTCGCCAAATCTGAGCCAACATGGTAGTTATCTAGAATTTGGTGAATTAGATAGAAGATAAGAATGATGAACTGGTGGCATAGAACATTATGTAAAATGTTTTTGGCAAATATAATTGGATTCTAGACAAAGTTTCCAGATAAGAGCAAGATATGGGATAGATACATTGTATCCTACCTAATCTATTGAAACCCTAAAGTTGGAGAGGGAGAATCAAGTAAAAAGGGTATTCCAGATTTCTATTTAAGGAGTCATAAGGTCATGAAGCAAAGTACATGGTCAAGCATGAAAGAATGAAGTGTTGAAGAAGGTGCTAAAGAGAAAGAGAGCACATATACTCTATTTTGATAGATGACCACATATATGATTGCATTGGTATGATGAGCAAGAAGATTCAAGGTGACAAAGCTTGAGAAGACAAGCTGTCAGAGCTAAAGTGATTAAAGTCAAACAAAGGATTGAACTAAAGTGTGATATGTAATATGCAAGATATGTTGTAAGTTGTAGCAGATCAAAAGCCATTATTGTTACTCTCTAGCAATTGCAATAGTTAGTATAAATCCTATGGACTTAGGTTGGTTTAATAGCCATGTTGTAAATCCTTTAACAGGGTGACATTCCAAGTGAATGTTCTAAAGTCCTTTGACCAGGCCCATTCCTAATAGTATGGTGAAATCCTCTAACAAGGTCACATTTAAAAGTGTGTTGTAAGCCTTTAACAGGGCAGGCCTTTAACAGGGCATCACTTTAGAAGAGTGAGAATTGAGTAGCACATTACTGGTGGTTTTTCCCAAATTGGGTTTCCACATAAATCACTATGTCATGTGTTGATCTTGCATATTTTATCCCTGCATGTTGATTTGCTATAACTTGCTAAGATGGTTGATTTAAGCTTGGATGGATGAATAGTTTAATGGGCTCACTATAATTCTATAATTAATGAAAATGTATTATTAGGGCATTTAGACTTTGGATAACTAATTCACCCCCCCGCACACTCAGTTATTATAAATAATTCTAACAATAAGTTGAGCTACTTGCAATGGGAGTTTAGTTAACCAATTTGTTGAACCTTGCAAGGAAATATCTCATGGAAATACTCAATTCCTTATATTAGTTTGTGATGACTAATTAGGAAAGTATTGTAAAGACTCCATAATTCCTTAGTGGGGTTTATGCTGACATGTTGTAACTAATTTTAACTCTAAAGTGGAAAAATTACTTTTATAAAAGGGCTTAGGGTTAAGGATTTTCATAAGGTGTGATGCAAATATTTCTTCTTGTAGTGGTATTGAGCTCTAAGGGGTCACATGCTATAATCAGGTTGTAATCACTAGATCAGAATAATATTAGACTTCTTTTTTGGTGGACATAGCCTAACAATTGGCTGAACCATGTTAAATCTTGGTGTCTTGTGTTCTCTTCTGTGAAATTTATTATGTTATGATATTGTTTTTATGGGCATATAATTTTTATTTTTGTCTATGATTTATCCTAACAAGTGGTATTAGAGTGAGTTTTTTTTCTCTCTATTATCTTCTGTAGGAAAGTCTCATGGTTGAGTTGGATTGATAATAGACAAGGGTAAGATGAAGGTAGAGAAGTTTAATAGATAGAACTTTCAGTTATGGAAGATGAAAATGGAGGACTATCTTTATCAAAAGTATTTATAGAAGCCATTGGAAGGAAAAGCCAAGAAATATGGAACTAGGAAAAATGAAGACTAGGAGATTTTAGATAGAAAGGCACTTGGAAGTATTTCATTATGGAAAACATCATCGATGAAATTTAATATTAGAAAAGTGAAGAGGATGAAATATTTGATGACACCCTATTTAAATTGTATGAAAATCCCTCCACTTCAAATAATGTATTTATCATGAAGAATTTATTTAAAATGAAGATGGAAGAAGGTGGATCTATTGTAGATCATTTAAATATATTTAATACTATTACTAGTTAGATATCTTATGTGAATGTCAATTTTAATGAAGAAATTAGGGCTCTCTTGATTTTGTGTTCTTTTCCTGAAAGCTGGAATGACTTGGCAATGGCTATGAATAATTTTTTCTAGATCTAAGACCCTAAAATTTGATGATATGATTGGTGTTATTCTAAGTGAGGATACTCATAGGAAAATATTAGGTGTATCTACATTAAGAAGTGCTTTGAACACACAAATTAGAGGAAAAAATAGTGAGAAGAAAAAATTAGGAAACTATGGGAAATCAAGAGGAAAGTCAAAAGGAAAGAGGTCTCAATCCAGAGAACCAAGATATTTCTAATACTATGGTAAACTAGGGCATAAGAAGAAAGATTTTTGGACTTGAAAGATAAATGAAGGAGGTAAACCAAAAGGAACAATGGGGAAAATGTGGTAAGTAATGAATCTAAAGAGGATGCTTTGCTTCTTTCTTTAGAAACTATTGATGATTTATGAGTTTTAGATTCTAGTGCTTCATTTCATGCTACACCTCATAAAGGTTATTTAATTGATTATATCCAAGGGGATTTTGGTTCTGTTAATTTGGGGGAAAATGAACCATGTAAGATTATTGGAAAGAGAAAAGTTAAGATTAAGTTGCAAAATGAGAATCATTGGCTACTACATGAGGTAAGACATGGTCCAAGACTAACTAGGAATTTAATTTCAGTAGGGCAACTCAATGATGAGGATTATGTAGTTAATTTAGTGATAGAAATTGGTAGGTTTCAAAAGGTTCCCTTGTACTAGAAAGAGGTGTGAAAATAGGCATCTTATATCTTTGTACAAGTCATAGTGTTCCTTCTACTTTGATTGTTTAAGAAAAAAATGAGTGTTCTAGAATAGTTGTAGTTAAGCAAGGAGAACAAATAGTTGTTGTAGATTAAGATACATAACTATGACACAATAGAATTGGGCACATGAGTGAGAAATGTATGAAATTACTTCATTTAAAAAAAAGTTTTACCAGGTTTGGAATATGTTAATATGGATTTTTGTGAAAGTTGTTTGTATGGAAAATAAAAGAGATTGAGTTTTGTGAAGAGTGGGAAGGGAAAGAAAAGTGAGAGATTAGAGCTTTTACATATAGATATATGGGAACTAGCTCAGGTGTCTTCCCTTGGTGGCTCTCATTATTTTTTTACATTTATTGATGATGCAGTTAGAAAATTGTGTGCTCATTTCCTTATATAGAAATATGATGTATTTCAAGCTTTTAAGAAATGAAAATGCTTGCTTGAAAGTGAGACTAGTAAGAAATTAATATGTCTTAGATATGATAATGGTGGTGAGTATTGTACTCAAGAATTTGAATATTGTTTCTTCACTAATGGTATTTGTAGATAGAAAATTGTTCCAAAGGCTCCATATGAAAATGGAGTGGTTGAATGTACGAACATCACTATAATGGAGCATGCAAGGAGCATGAGGTTGCATGTAGGGTTTCCCTTAAACATGTGGACATAGGCTATGAATACTACTTCATATTTGATTAATAGAGGTCCTTGTACTCCTTTAGGCTATGGTATTCCAGAGGAAGCATGGACTACTAAGAAGGTGAGTTATTCTTTTCTCAAAACCTTCAGTTGTGAAGCATTTTCTCATATAGATTCTGAAAATAGAACCAAAGTGGAAGCTAAGTCAAAGAAATGTGTATTTTTTGGATATGGCATAGATTAATTGGGTTATAGGCTTTAGGATTTTTAAAATCATAAAATATTAAGAAGGATGTCATATTCAATGAGAAAGTGTTATAAAATGATCTTGTTGACATTATGTTGTATTTGTCATTAGTGACAACACTTATTCAATCATGTTGGTTACTAAGATCATCACTCAGTCTACAATTTATACTGAGTAATTTAGTATTAGCCATTACACCAAGCATTCTCGAAGCTACTAAGTGAGTGTATAGTTTAGCAGTGTTTACTGAGCCTATAATGTTCATCGAGTAGATAGTGGTCACCAAGCTTCACAGTGTCTACCAAGCCATCAGTTTGTTTGATGAGAAACCAATGTCTATTGAGTAATGAATGTGTAGTGTTTACCAAGTTATAGCAAGGTAAATTAAGGATTTAGTATCTATCTAGTCTCCAATGGTTACCGAGTTCCAAGCTAAATTTTGTGATTAGTATGGACTAAGCTTCTACTTCTATTGAGTGCATGATGATGCCAAGTAATATACTGGATGCCAAGTATTAGAAGCTCACCAAGTCATCTTGAAGACCCCAAGTTTTCTACTATTTGGTTTACTCATTAATATTTTGTTTACTTGTTTTTTGGTTGACCTTGTATTTGTAAATATTGGAATGGTATATATGTAATGTATTGTATCATTTGCAATATGTCTGAGTATGTCAATGGAATGGATATGTAAAGCTCTGAGAAGAGTGAATGTGAATCAACAGCAGAGTAGAGTATTCAACAAGGTCTACAAGGAGCAATAAAAATATATTAGTCACAAGAGGTGATCTATACTTCAAGGATCTAATTAGCAATCAAGTTATAAGCCAAATCTAGTATTTCATCCTAATAGGTGAATGATTTTTTCAAATCCTTTAACAGGGTAGACTTAACAGTCTTTGTATAAATCTCTTAATAGAGTGCATACTTAATTGTATGTTTGTAAAGGATCTAACAAGGAGAATCTACTAGTCCAAATTTCTCTTAAGAAGGAAGATCATTAGAAGTGGTCAATGCAAGCCTTAGCAAGCCAACTTTATACTACACTAGTGAAGTTTTGTGGGTATCATCCCCACTCTAGTTTTAGTTTCTTTTGGAAGGTTTATGGGTCACCAAAATACTATGTTCACATGTTATGAATGCTTATCTTTTCTCATGCATGCAGTAGATTAGATGAATGAATGGTAAATAATTTATATTGTTAATTGCTAAATTGATTTAAAGTTTTTGAGCTTACTGATTCACCCCTCCCCTATCAGTAACCTAGCTAGTCTTGATTATTTCTGACAATTGGTATCGAAGCTTTTTGGTTCTTAGGATGAAGTTTGACATCTTGAGCAAAGATCAAGGACAATGGAGATATTCATATTTTAAAAAGCTATTGATAATGAAGAGCTAGATCTGGAGATGGCCATAGCCTAACTCAAGGAAGCAAAAGAGCATCTTTCCCAATCCCTAAAAAGAATGAAGGAACTTGAAAAACAAATGAATGACCACTAGTATGTTGAAAAAAATATTGAAGATTTTTTTCCCTTCAAGGAGTTCAGATGAAGCAAATGAGGCAATCAAAGAACTCCTAGAAAAGAATGGCTCCCTATAAGAAGAAGTAAGAAAATTGAAAAGAGAACAAGAAGTTCAGCCAATAAGAATGTGCAAAATCTTGGAACAAAGGAATAAGGCAAGTGAAGACATTGAGGCAAGGAACAATACAAATCAAAACCAATCCCTCTAGCAATAAAATCTTATCAATCAGCTCTCAAATACAAATGAGGAAATCATGAATTTGAGATTTGAAAATGAAAGTTTAAGGAATGATTTAATCACTAAAAGACAAATCAATGAATGATTGAAAGATGATCTAATCTCTAAAAAACAACTCAATCAAAGGGTGATGAAATCTCAAGTAGACATAGATCAATTGAATTAGCAAAGTGAGAAAAATCTTCATAGGCAAAAAGGTAAAGCATGACTTGGATACAAAGAAGAAGGTGAAACTTCCAATCAAGGTGCCCAAAGGAATCAAAGACGTACTGCCAATAACTATGGAAAGTTAGGTTAGACATCAAATAATTGTTGGAGCAATGGAAAGGAAAAATTCAATGGAAAATGCTATAATTGCATTAAACATGGTCATAAAGCTAATGAATACAAGGAGAAACCAAAATTTGAAGGTAAATGTCATAAATGCAAGAAACAAGTTCACAAGGCAACTGAATGTAGATCCAAACCATTTAATCCTCTTGAACAACTTGTCAAGGAAATATTTGGTTGGGACTAAAATACTTGGTGTAGATGTCACTATTGTCGAAAATATGGATAGATTGGCATAGACTATACAAGACATCACTTGAGAAAGAACGATACAATAATAAGATATTATATATTCTCTAAACTTAGTCATATAGCTAAGAGCTACATGAATATAGGAAGAATTGAAGATGAGAAGAAAGACAAAGCTAATAACATTAGGAAGCAGATGAGACAATAGTGGATTCCCAAATCTACTGATTCAAATGATGGCCATGTCACTCAAGAAGTGGGTGACTCCACCATTTCCAATTAGATTCTTTGAAGGAGAAACTGTAATTGTATCTTCAAGTCAAATCTTGATTAGTTCCAAATGGAAGAAAGAAAAAAATCCAAATCACTATTTCAGATACAAAGGGATCACATGAGATCAGGTCTTACCAAGAAAGGCTAGTCATAGACTCAATTGAGCAAGGTGGGGAGTAATGAAAGTCTTTTTTGATCATCGATTCACAAGTTTCTACCTAGCTAGTGAGTGGATGATAGTTTATCATGCACTATGTCATTATGGTACCTAGCATTAATTATGAATTTTCATCAAAAAGGGAAAAAATCAATTTCATTTTTCACTGCAACTTTAGTATACACAATACTAAGTGATTCTAGGTGCATCCAAGCAATTTCAAGAAAATTTGCAGCAAGAAATTTGTTCAAAAAGCTTCTATCATTTATCGAACAACCATGGCATCTTAGAGTAACAGCAGTAGCAAGACAAAAAGAGGATATAAAATGTTGCTTAAAGGTGTAGAGTCAAAAGTGTTGAACTTCAAGTTATTTCCAATGATTTCGAAGTCACTAGACCCTAATGGAGCTCAATCCCAAATTCCACACAAGGTACTTCTAATTAACAACATTTGCAATCATTTTAAAAGTTCTATTCAAGAGATTGGAACCCTAGAATTGGATAGTGCCTTAGAAGAAATGTGTCTTGATGGTTTGTTAAAACTTGAGCATAAGCACCTAGAAACCAAAGGGTTGACTCATATCACACACATGCCAAGGAGCTTTCAGATTAAGTGGATTAGGTACATTCTTAGTCATGTGCATAATGGACAATTGTGGTTAGAATAGTTTGTGTTAATCTGCAAGAAAATGATTCATAAAATTATTGGTCTTCCCATGTTGAGCAAAGCCAAATCTACCAAAACCCTAGGTCTAGATGAACTCTAGAAGAAAACCCTAGCCGAATGGGATAGTAGAGGTCTAAATATTAGGATTGTTTCTAATGTTGAATTGAGATTTAGTATTCATGTAATTACTCATAAGATTTATAGCTCTAGTCATTTGAACAATGTGCTATGTGAGGTAGTGGATTTAGCATTTAAAGTTATGAAAGAAAAAAAAGAAATTTGACCTGTCAGAGTTATTACTGAAACAATTGAATAAAAATATGGATAGTATTAGGACATCAAAGAACAACCCTTGCAAATTTGGTTCTTTGTTGACATGTCTTTTCTTTTATGTACAAAATATTGTTTCTTTGTTGACATGTCTTTTCTTTTATATACAAAAGTTTTTCCCATCCAAAGGTTTTGTAGTATGGAGAAAAGATGTTCCTATTTTGTATTAGATAAATGAATTTATTGTAGAAATGAGTATAAATTTTGATAGCATTATGGATAATTACTTCAAAGATTCCAAGGAAAGGATGAAAAACAAGTTTAGGATTCCTCCTAAGCTTGTTGAGGATTACAAAGATGATGTATGCTTTATGGTTGACTGTGATAGAGTGTGTATTTAGGTAGTCAGGCCCAGAGTTGCAAGGGTGAAACCTCTTCATTATTAGGTAAATATTGATTAAACTAGAGACATCATAGAAGTCCTAGTAAATGAACCTATAGATCCAAAGCTATCAATTTTTGGTACATATGATGATGCCAAAGCTAGAATGAAGCTTGAAATCAAGCTACCTTATGCAATCAGTGAAGGCAAGACGAAGATAGCCAAGATACAAATTGCAAGTGGCCCCCTTATCCTTACTGAGGGTAAAAAAGAAGAAGAAGAAGGAGAAGGAGAAGAATAGGAATATGAGGAGGTAGATCCATCAAAGAAGAAAGGAAGGGTAATCATTACCAAACCTCTCAAGGCCCCCACAACTATTTTTGCAAGAAGATCAAAAGAAAAAGGAGATAGTGAAATTGTCCTTGTGAAGCCCTCACTTACCTTCTAGGAAAGGTTTAAATAGATAGAAGAAGGAGCAGGCATCACAAACTTCAAGGCCCTAAATTTTGAGACTAGGACTGATACTGAAAAGATGCAAATTGAGGAGTTGGTACTCAATAAAATGGAAAAATGGAAATATTCCTTGGATCAAATTGCTCCACAAATTTCAAAAGAATTTTTGGCAAGATTGCAACCAAGATGTTAATTAGCTATATAGACAACAAAAGATATATATATATATATATATATATACAATCTTTGAGAAGGTTATTGCCTAATCTTATAGATGTAGAAGTCAAGGCATCCATGAAATAAAATGAAGGTAAAATGATGATTAGATTCCATACATGTTTGATTTTGATCAAAGACATTGAGCATGTTGTTAGAGATGCAACAAAGATGTGGAAGAACATCTATCATCTACATAAGCCCAATGAAGATCCAGTGGAAATCAAGGATGATGATGATGACAGTGATAATGAAGAAGAAGATAAAACACCATGTGTTACTTTTGATGTTGAAGATTATCAAGCACTCAAGGTTGATGATGAAGAGAAAGAGGAAGAAGCTAAAGAGGAAGAATATGAAGAAGATGATCCAATGAAAATAGTAGCACAAGTCATAGCTTCCCTCCCTCATTCTCCAATTGAAACTGCTACATCATCAAGGCTGGAGATAGCTTTAGTAGGTATGATTGCAACCACCTTAGATATATCATCTATACAATCATTATTTTCTACCCTACAGCTCGAGGTATCTACAATTAAAGTGTTAATCGCTTCATCTATGGAGCTTCAACCCTCTTCATCAACTCTTGAGCCATCTACAACTTCAGCAGTGTGTGAAGCAGTTAGTTCTTCAATTGTGTCAACTTCTACAGTAGCATGCATAGTAAGTTTACTAGTAAGTTCAATAGTCTACTACAACTTTGAAAGCACCTTTTGTTCCAGTTAGTTCATCTATTGTAAGTACTCCAATTTTTGCTCCACCTATAATTACTTCAATCTTGGGTAGCACATTAGCATTGGACATAGTTAGCACTTCTTTCAATTTTCCTTTAGTTGGACCCATTCAAGTTTTTACTGCAAGTCCAGCCATTTCTACTATTGTTTCCATTTCTAAGTCCAAGGAAGTAAGTTCAGAAGTAAAACCGAGGAATCCTTTAAAAAAATTTCTTACTTGTAAAGAAATTGATGAAGATATTGATTTGGACAAGGAAATTTTCATTCCCAAGTTGGATCTGGACACTACCATAGTTGATGAAATAATATTGGTTATTCAACTTTTGGAGCAAAAGGCAAGATAGAACCAACTTAGAGATGAAAGAGAAAAAGAGTTTACAATAATTGAGAATGATAAACATATAATAACTAAGGCTATAGGTGTTGATGTGGATTCATCACAACACATTTTGTTGTAGTTAGAAGAAGCTGTAAATAAGTTCAATGAAGATACTTTTAGCCAAGAAAAGCTTATTGAAAAGGAAGAGAATATGTTTGAAAATAAGGTGCTTGAGCACATTGCCATTAACCAGGTAGAGTTATCTTCAATTTTGAGTGATCTTGAACAATATTTCACCAATGTAACATCACTTTTTCAAAAGCTTTGTGATGTTAGAGAGTTCATCAAGGATATAAAGGAGAAATTGAGTAAGTTTGATGTTGATATAAAGGAAAATGCTCAAAGGCTACATCTTGACCCTAGTTCAAGCTCAACACATCACATCAAGGTGAGATTTTTGTTAGAAATATAGGGAGAATTGTTAAGAGAGGAAGCCAGGATCAGGTCCACATTGATTGATATAAAAGATATGGTCCTTCTAGTTATGGACTCAATGTAGAAACACATAGCATGTTCAAAAACATTGGTCAAGGATAACAATTTTTCCATAGCAGATCATATGATTGAACTTTCTATAGAAGTTCAAGTGGTACTCTCCACTTGAAAAATTTTGCAAGACAACTAGGATAAGACATTGGCTCTTATTCTTAATGTACAATCCAAATTTCTCTCACATTTCAGTGTCTCTATTTGAATATTTTGCATAACTCTTTGGCATTATTGTCAAAAAGGGGGAGTAAGAGAAGATAGTAAGAGACATGGGAGTAAGAGATTTGTGGAGAAAATAAGGGAGAAAATAGATTGATTTATGTACAGAATAAAAATGATGAAAAGCTATGTATATATTATGCCATATGTATTGGGGAGATATGGAAGATATGTATATACAACAACTTTACAAAGATCAATTTTAAAAAATTAAAAATTAGTATGTCAGTGTACATAAGGCTCATAAGTGTTTTTGTCACTAATTCCAAATGGGGACATTGTTGGCATTATGTTTTATTTTTCATTAGTGAGAACACTTATTCAATCCTATATGGTTACCAAGCTCATCACTTAGTCTACAGTTTATACACTGAGTATTCCTAAAGCTATCAAGTGAGTGTGCAGTTCAATAGTGTTTACTGAGCCTATAATGTTCACCGAGCAGATAGTAGTCACTGAGCTTCACAGTGTCTATTGAGTCATTAGTTTGTGTGATGAGAAGCCAGTGTCTACCAAGTAATGGATGTGTAGTGTTTATTGAGTGATAGCAAGGTAAACAAAGGATTCAATATCTACAAAGTAACACTATATCTACCAAGTCTCCAATGGTTACTAAGTTCCAAGCTATGTTGTATGATTAGTATGGACCGATATTCTACTTCTATCAAGTGTATCATAATGCTAAGTAATAAAGTGGATTCCAAGTATTAGAAGTTCCCCAAGTCAGCTTGAAGAGCTTGAGTTTTGTATTGTTTGGCCAACTCAGTAATATTTTGTTTACTTTTTTTTTAGCCAACCTTGTATTTGTAAATATTGGAATGGTATATATGTAATGTATTGTATCATTTGAAATATGTGTGAGTATGTCAATGGAATGGATATGTAATTTTTTGAGAAGAGTGAATGCAAATCAGTAGCAGAGTAGAGTATTCAGCAAGGTCTACAAGGAGTAGTAAAGATATATCATTTAGAAGAGGTGATTTGTGCTTCAAGGATCTAATCAGCAATCAAGTTGTAAGTCAGTTCTACTATTTCATCGTAACAGGTGAATCATTTTTTGAAATCCTTTAATAGGGTAGACTTAATAGTCTTTTTATAAATCTCTTAACAGAGTGCATACTTCATTGTATGTTTGTAAAACCTCTAACAAGGTGGATCTAGTAGTCCAAATTTCTCTTAATAGGGTAGATCATTAGAAGTGATCAATGTAAGCCTTAATAGGCCAACTTTATTTTTGTAGTAGTGAAGTTTTGTGGGTATCATTCCCACCCTAGTTTTACATTCTTTTGAAAGGTTTTTGGGTCACCAAAATATTGTGTTCATGTGTTATGAATGCTTATCTTTTCTCATGCATGCAGTAGATTAGATGAATGAATGGAAAATGATTTATATTGTTAAGTGCTGAATTAATTTAAAGTTTTTGAGGTTACTGATTCACCCCTCCCCTCTTAGTAACCTAGCTAGTCTTTATTATTTTCAATAGATCTATTGGAACAACATGAAAATAAAGAAATTATTATGTAGTGTTGGATGATACTCCAAAATTTGATGCTGATGTTCTAGTAGCTCCTCATGATCTGCAAAATTGAAACAAGAAATACCACACACCCTAGTGAATGTTAGACAATAAAAAAGGCTAAGTATACCTCCAGAAAGATTTTCTCTTTTTTTGCACTATATTTAACTTACTGATGTTGGTGAACCTAAATGTTATAATGAAGTTTTTCAAGTGGATACTAAGATTCATTTGGAATCTACAATCACAAATGAAATGGACTCCTTTCTAAAAAAATAAGACTTGAGATTCCTCCAAGTTTCCTATAGGTGAATAGGATTTATAGAATTAATGGGTTTATTGGTTGAAAGAAGAGGAAGGAAATAAAGAAAGATTTAAAGCCAAGTTAGTTGTAAAAGGATTTGCATAGGAAAAGGTCATTTATTTTGATAAGATATTCTCTCCTATTTATAAAATCATTTGGCAAAGAGATGTATATGGCACAACTATGGGCATTTGAGGCCAAGAGTAAGGAGAACTTAGTTGTTGGAAATGTAATAGGGAAATTAAACTTTGGGGAGTAGGGTGGGGTGGGGTGAATTAGTACTTCAAAACCTTATCCATTAAAAAATTCATGAGACATCCATCGCATAATTTGCATGTAAATTGAATACCAAACAAAACCTATATATCCATAGCATGAAAATAATAAACATTCAACACTTATGAGACAAGATATTTGGTTACTTAGAAACCCTCCAATGAGTAGGTAAAAATAGGATGGGGATGACACCCAAAAATCTTCACTACTATAGTTGTAAAGTGCATCCAATGAAGGTTACAATTATTGATCATAAACTATGATCTACCCTGTGAAAGGTCTACCCTATTAAAGGCTTGTAAAGATTGTTAGATCTTACTGTGTTAAAGGATTTCAACACCCTATTAGAAGTGTGCCTACGTAAAGGATTTCAACTTACAATGAAATACGCACTTGGTTAAGAGATATGTACAAAATTTTGCTAGAATTTGAAACTTTCTAGGGTTACTCTATTAAGAGATTTTACCAATTCACTTGATAGAATGTCTTAGCCTTGATCCTTCAATTAGCACCTCTCCTAGATATTAGATCAGCTCTATCTTAATGTGTACTTGATTTTTTCTGATTAGATGTACCACTTCTATCCTCTCTTTTCTTTCCTCTACTCGCTCTAATTGATTTTACAATTCATATCTCAATCACAACTCCTTAATCACCATGAATGCTCTATCTATGCATGCAAACTTGTCTCTTCACTCATAAAATCTTTAGGGTTTTCCTTCCTTACGAAGACCTAGGTGACCTAAGGTTAGGTAGGAATCAACAATGTGATTCAATCATTTTGTTGATTAATTCATTCCTCAATTTGATTGATTGCATGTATTGCATAGGTATTCTCAATATAGATTCATTCTTATCATCTAGAATCACAAAAAAATCCTTAGGTCAGCCAAAAAATGGTTTGTTTGCATAGGAGTTTGTGCCATTACAAACAAATACATCCAAAATTGTTTACTTGGCACTTAAAACCTCTAATGCTCAACATCGACTATATCTTCAATCCTGTAACATGACCTCTAAATGAATCAACATCTACTATTAACTCGGCATCTAAATCACTTGGCATATACTAACTTTCTTGTCACTAGAGCAACTTGGCACTAATTTTCTACTTGGCACATACTATACATCTTTCTCAACATGCATTATCTTACAACATATGCTCATAATAGACTACTTACTTGGCATGCACTAAGTATTGTTAAGTAATGACTTAAGTGTATTGCCACTGATATGTCAAATCCAAAAGGAGATAAACAATCTCACCCTTTCACATGAGTGGAAATTTTTTTTTGTCATGCATACATGATCTTAACTTGAGCATAACTTAGATAATCTATAATCTTTACTAGGATTGCAAACAAAATTTCAAAATATCAATATTTTGCAAAATTGGTGACTTTCAGTCATACCTCAAAACTTTATAAAACCCCCTAAGTTGATTTTATTTTATTTTTATTTGAACCCAATACTCCCACTAATTAATTTTTCCTCAACTACTGACTTGTTCTTTTTCTACATATATTCTTCCTTTTTGTAATCTCTTCTTTTCTTTAATATCCCTCTTTTACTCAATATCTCCCTTTCTTGACACTTATGTCATGGGTGGTACATGAATAGTGTCTTTGTCCAAAAATGTTTTATGGACCTCCATTATAATATTTAGTGTTTCATCCTAATTTTTGTATGCTACCTCTAGAGATTGAATATGAAAATGCATCTCGGTAGCAAGGTCTACTATGCCCTCATAAGTAGAAATATGACTATATTTCTTCATCAATGTTTTAGTAAAGGCTGGTTCCTTGTGCCAAACCTCCATGCGTGGGGTCAACATCGCTTGAATATTTATCAAGGTAGCCCTAGTATTTGCATATTACTCTTGTAATGTAGCTAATTGACCTTTATTAGATAATAGTCTTTGGAAATGAGTTCGATTATGACTAGGAGAGAACTTATGAATACTACATGTTGTCTTTAAATCTCCCTATAGCTGGTCAATAGCCCTCTGTCCTTCTTGTGTGAATAAATTTGCATTACAAAGCTTTGTGCATAAAGAAAATATATTCTCTAACACCTTTTTCAAATCTTCCATTTTGGTTGCTAAGTCAACTTGTTTGAGTGCAATGGCAGTAGAAATATTTTCATCAACTTTTGTTCAAAAATATCTTCTCAAACCATTCTAAATTTATAGTATTTGTGTCTAGGTTTGCATCACTAATCTTATCAACAAAATTCACTAGTTTCTCAATTATAGGTTTATCCTCAATAGGTGTTGGGTACGTGCAAGATCATAGTGTGCCAAAAAGTGGCAATCTAAAACATCTATAGTTCTAAACTATCTCAAACCATTTCAAAATATATTCCAACTTCTTTCCCACCCACCTTGATATTAAATGAAAATAATTAATATCTTTATAAGGTATACTATATCTTTTGATACCAAACCTCTATGGTAAACTTTGAAAACATCCTAAAAATGATCTTTTGGGGTGTTTTTATGTGATTTTTACTTCAAACTTATAGCTGATGACTTTTTTTTCACCAAAATTTAATGAAATGAAAACGTTTTCTTAAGAATTTTCTTATCTTTTCATAAATGTAAGGTTTTTCAAATTATGAGTTTAGTAAGTAATTATTACTTATTTTCTAATGGACTTACATATAAATTGTTGATTGACACACTACTTGGAAAAAAATCTATAACCTTCAAATGGTACAACACTTTTAAATCCAAAAGATGCATCACATTCTATGTTTCTTCTACTATAAGGGAAAAAATGAAAAATTGGAGTTTTGAATTAGTTAAGGTGGTCAAACACGAGATTTTTTTAATTCAAAAAATACTAAAGTCAAAAATTAATTAATTATTATTTGTTTACAATAAAAATACCCAAAAATATGTGTCACATTTAGGCATGAGTCTGCTACTTATATCTACAATATTATTAAAAAAAATTATCATTTTATTTTGAATAAGGTGGTCAGACATACGTTTACTTCTTAGTTTTGTTCTAAAATTTTTGTAATATTGCATTAAAATTCAAATTTTGACCAATCAATTTTTATTTTTTTGAGATAAGTCCTAGTAGTTTTGATAGTAGATTCAATTTTCTAGAGATTATTTTCTCTCAAGTTTTTGATATAAAGTTAATAACAAGTAGAAAACTGCATGTCAATTTGACATAACCCTAATTTTCTATTTTTTTATTGCCACTTAAGAGCATAGTTTGGTTCACTATGATCTTGCACATACCTTGTTGGGAGGCTGAACAAATCTATCTTTTCTTGTGCTTCCTTCTAAGTATCTCTTTATTGTTCTTCCTTGCTAGAGCTTCTTGTAATATGCTCATTTCCTGTTGAGTATCTCTTTATTCTTCTTCTTATATTAAAGCTTCTATGGTGATTATTTCTAGATCAAACTTTGGAATTTAAATCACCTAATCTAAGTTGACATATCCATAAGATGTGCCTTCTCCAACCATAGATGTATTAGGACTAAGCCTTGATGACTACAATGGTGTAGCATCTACACTTGTCTTATGAAGAGTTTGACTAGGAATAAGATATGTAGAGATTGGTAGGGTAACCAATGTCTAAATTATTATTTGTTCCTCTGGTTTCATAGTCAAAAGTGACTCTTCAATCCTATCCTTCTCCTTATGTGTTTTGTCTTCTTCACCTTATATCTATGACTTAGGTGTAGGCTTTCCTTCCTAATCTATATGTGCTTGTGTCCCATCCTACTTAACTGTCAATACTACTTATAGTGAAGCATTTAGGACTAATGTGTTGAAATTTGATGTCATTGTGTCATTTCTTTGAAATACAACAATGGGCATTGAAACACAATTGTCAATGGTGAGACCATATAGTTCTCTTAGACCTCTTATATCTATATATGTAGGGGGTACACTCGATGTGTTAGTGTTCTATTTCTCCCTTTGTAATGCTTTGTTAATCTCATTTATACTAATTAATATAGGATTAGTGGATAATTTAGTAGCTAAATTGAATGTTGTAGTATTCTTTTCAAACCATCCTCTATCAAGAGATTGATGTGTTGCACTATGCTATTAGAAAATCCCTTTATCTTGATAGTTTGTTTTTTTACTTGCTTGGTCCACATGAGGGGGATGGGCACTTAGCATATGTACCTTAGGTATATTCTAATCTTATTACTGCTCTTCTTCAATTGTAGCCTTTGTATCTACTTCCTTCTCTAAGTCTCCCTCATGTCCATCTTTGATAGATCCATCCATTCTAATCTTTACTACCTCTTATTCATCTTTCTTCTCACCTACTTCCTTGGGTGCTTTCTCAATTTCCTTTTCTATTGTCAACCCATAGATAACTTTCCATATTAGGATGTTTTCCTTAACAACCTCTTCAATGTTATTATGTAAAATGTTAAAGGCTCTATATTTGGGAGAAAATATCCCCTTGTATTTTTTTATGGCTTTAGTCATAGATTACTTATCCAAATATGTCATTACATGAGCTAGAATAGTCTCCCTTATAATCCTTTTAGTTGTTAAACTATAGTGTCATCTCTGTTGAACTCTATCATATAGACTTTTGGGTAAAAAGTTGGGAAGCTCAATAGGTGTGTCAATGACTGTGGTCATCATCTTTTGTATAGATTCCTCAACCTTATTCATTTATATTTTTCCAAGTTTTTCAAACTCAACATGTGTGAACACAAATAAATTTGCATTATTTTTATATTATCACACAAGTTATCTAAATTGGAAGAGGGACTATGGCTTACCACTTGGAATTGACTTTTTTCATCTGGTTCAATTCTCCAATCATCTAATTCAATAGGAGCTATATGCTTCCTCCTCTTTGGTTGATCTTGTAGAGTCTACTCTATAGTAGCAATAGTTCTTTTGCCTTTGGGTTTGTTAGCTCTGTGTCTTCTTTTTAGAAGCCCTTGTTCTAGCCCTAGTAATAGGTACTACTGGATTTTTTTATGTTGGCTTAACAACCTTATTTGGTTTCATCATTATAGGCTCCTTTTCTATTATTTTCTTCTTTTTTGTAGGTATAGGTGCTTCACTAGCTTCTTCTCCCTCAAGACATTCATCATGTTCCACTTCTTCTTGTTGGTCCTCTCCTTGACCTTGTGTTAGTGCAAGAGGAGTATGAGTAGGTTTTTCTTCTTCATCATCCTCATCCTCATCATCATTTTCTACTTCTTCTCCCCCTTCACCAAATCTTTCCTTTATCTTCTACACAATGTTTTTTTTTCCTCACCATAGAAACTACCTTCAAATCTATTGTAATTCTTGATTTCGATTCCTCATAATTGCCAAATGAGGTTGAGCTCTTATCAAATTCTTATAATAATAGTATTGTGATGGATACTAATGCCTCATCCACATTGATTTCATATGGAAATAGCTTGAGCCATCTAACCCTAGGAACAAGTACTTTTACCTAACTATGATCAACATCAACTAGAAAATAAACATCATCATAATATTTGTCTACTAGTGGTACTGGCATCCTTAGTCCCTTCTTTATAGACATCTTAAAGTCTTCAAAATAGCTTGTCATGACTGACTCAAACTTGTCCCAAAGTTTCTCTATGAACTCTCCAATCTGAACTACAATAGACCTATTGGTCTTTGAAGCAAATTTGCTTAAATGAAGGAAATATGTTCTATACATAAAAGAATATGCAAACTAGTAATGAATCAAATTTTCATTGTGCACTCTTTTTCTTCCTTATGAGACCCAATTTTTTGATAACTAAGTAAGGTCATAGGAGTGATCCTTCTTTACTATATTGTAGCCTAAATCCACATCCATACAAGAAAAACTATTGAATCATCTAGCTTGGAAGAACTTGTGAGCAATTATTGTCATTAAAAATGTAATTAGGGGATCTAAAATTATGTCAATTGTCATCCCTCTTTTTTTCCATATAGCATTTGTATTCTTCTTAATTACCTCCTTAGCATCAATTCACATGTTCTTAGGTCTATCTAGTGTAGGATACCTTATTACTCATTGAATGATCCTTTTTATGATCTTAGTAGGACCATTTTCCAACTATATATAGTGATCATGTATTTTTCTTAGTACTATCTTAATCCATTCCATTTTGAATACATTTGGAAAATCTAGGGCATAGGTAAACCCTTTTCTCTCTACAATTTTATTTTCCTCCAGAACTCCATCAACATTTAGTTTTCCATGCAAATCCTTGATAACCATGTCTCCAATACTTCCAATCTTACAAGTGTAACATCTTATATTTTGTATCATCAAAACTTGTGGTGGTATCATCGATAATACACTAGTTGGATCTCCTTTGTTTCCAATATCAGGAACAGCTAAGAAGGGTAGTTATTTAATATCATTCCTTACTAATTTAACATTCAAAACCTCTTTTCCTTCATTCCTAATAGAAATAGAAGAACTAGATTCCATATCAAATAACTAGGGTTTGCAATAATTTAGATAGCATAACTCAGTACACGATAAATACATTATGAATTTGATGGTTGGTGGTGAGTAGAAACTAAATCTTCTATACAATTGATTGAATCATTCACCTAAGTTTACCTTATGCTCTTCATGCTCTCTTCAATCTTGAATTAATCCAAATGAGTCAAAAATTGACCATATAAGCCTTAAATCTCAGCAATAAATGCTTAGTGCTTACACAGTTCTAAGTTTGGCTATCATACCAACTTCAAATCACTCAGCTTACACATTATTTCTTCTACGCTTGGAAACCATGATGAGCTTAGCCAATACTATCACCTTTAATAGCTCAAAATCAATTGAAATTTTATTTTGGCTTAGCAACGACATGAAACTTTTCATGCTTGGAAAAAACATGAAAACTAACAAAAATTATAGATTTCTTCTAGGTCCTAAGCAATGCATTGTTCTTAATTCGTGCATATTTAATTGTTTTTGAACATAGATTCTTGGAACTGATGTAAAATACACCATTGAAATATTAGTCACATATACCTTTTGATTGCCTAGTTGGGGGTGATGTGATCACCTAATCCATTGGATGAAGTGACCTCATTTGAACTTGATGTGGTGCAATCTTCCTTTTTCTTCCATGTCTTGTTCATCTACACTTTGACTTTCTCAATATCAACCTTCTCATTGCATTTTTTAAATTCACTGCTAGGTGTCTTTGACTTTGTTGGATAGTTTCTACTGATGTGACTAGTCTTCAAACAACTGAAACATGTAATTTAACTCAACCAACTACTATAATCACTTCTAAAATGTGTTCTAATGTAATTCTTGATAACAGGTCCATACTCTTGATAATTATGACAACTATACCATGCATTGTAATCCCAATTTTAGTGTTTTTTTATTATGTTGTCACTTTGTCTTCTTGTTTGATGTCCACTTGGCATTAGATCTACATTAATATTCTTTATTCCATACTTCTGACAACTATGGAAATATCCTTCAAATCTTTGTGTTCTTGTAGTCTTGGTCTTGCATCATGTGCTTGATGTCCTTTCTTACTGCACTTATGATAGTAGGCCATGAACTTATTCTTTTAATTTTTATTTTCATTATTTCTCCTACAAACATTTTTTGTAAGTCCTAACTTTCCACAATTATGACAACTAGGAATGTAGTTCTCATCTTTGTTGTTTCTTTGTTAACCACTTTTAGATGATTTTCCTTCCTCAATACTCATATATCCCAATCTAGTAGTATCATTTCTAGATGTATGAGATCTCATCAATTTCTTAAAGTACTTTATGACTTCACTTGGTTTCTTGAAACATTTAGTAAATTATTATTCTTTTCTTAGACCATTTCTCAATTGTTCATTCTGTAATTTCAAGGTTGTGACCTCAATGTCCTTACCATTCAAGTCATGATTGGAAATCATCACTTGATTCATCATTTACAATTGCATGTTGTAAGAATTTTCCTAAGCAAAAAATTCACCCAAGAACTAAGAACTCAAACACAAGCACAACTATAGACCAGAAAGAGAGAGTATGATCAGAATGTTGATATATTCATTCAATATGCCATGCTTAGAGTACACTAGGAGTGCTTGTATATAAAGGCCTCTAAGATACATCTACAATGCCTCCTAATTAGCTACATGATAAGTCATACAACCAGACACATGTCCACGAGAGATGGGTTATCCTCCATTAAGCACTGAAGTAAGTGTGGTGATGAGAGGATAATCTTACTATTGTGCCGTGAACATGACAACTCAAAAATGTGTGCAAGCTCCTAAGTGTCTCACAAAATAAAATATTAAAATAATGCATTAACTTAAGTAAACTTAAGTAAGTGTAAATCATAAATACATATTTACACCAACACCGCCCTTAAGTTTAAGTAAGCGTAAATCGTAAATATGTATTTACACCAACACCCCCCATTAAGTGCAACTTAGGGCAATGCCCCTAAGCATAAAAAATTAGGATGAAGATGCATAATGGGTCCCAACTACTAGGTTATGTTAGGTACCCATGTACATAATGAAATACGATCTCTCATAAAGCAGAGAAAGAGGGAAAACCTCATGGGAAAAACCATCCTCCAAAAAGAGAGATGAATAAGGATGCATGGATGGATGGAATAATCAAGACCCCCCCATTAAGACATATATCCAATTTATAAAAAAGTGAAGAATGAGAAGAACAAGAACCTTAGAAGAGGAAAAATTTCCCCCCATAAGAGAGAAAAGGAAGAGAGACAAGATAGCCTCCCCCCAAATGAAGAATGCTTATTAGTGAAAGCTACTCCGATGAAGAAGTTGGTCCAAGAATGTAGAATGGTGTTCCTCCCCTTAGGAAGAAACAACGAAAAAGGTACAATCCTAAAGATGTATGGTGGCCCTAAAACCTATTCAACTATCCCTATGTTGATGCTGATGTTCACCCCTTCCAACTATGCTGAAAAGAACGAATGCAAATTTGGCAAGGATGTCTGTTCAACTTGTTCCAATGAACCATCTATCTCTTCAACTAACAAAGAGACCTCTGGAACTTTTTGTACATAAGTATGCACAATCATGCTAACCTATGAAGATTGATCATGTAGAGAATGAACATAAAGGCTAGAGTGAGCCCTCACAACAACTATAGAAGGATCATCTCCATCAAAGAGAAGATAAGTCCTCAAGACTATCTCCCAAGTCAATTGAAGCTGGAGCTAGAAGATGAGATGTACCATGTTGTGTTCGACCTTTCACTATGGAAATTTAATAATTTGGAATGTACTAATGATGTGACCTCTCACTAGAACTATTGATAGAACCCCATGTGTCTAAAGCTATTGAAGCACTATCACTGGTGTCACTATCAGTTTCCACTATGTATGATGTGTGGAGAGGATTAGAGGATAAGTTGGGTGAACTTTCCTCAAAATGAACATTCTTCTCCATAAAGATCTCATAAGTCTCTAGATCCATTAGTCTATAAGCCTTTGCATTTTCTTCATACCTAATGAAAGTACAAGGCCTAGGTGTTGGTACCTTGCATCCTTGGAAGTTAGGTTTGCCCATGCTGGACAACCAAAGACTCTAAAGTGACCCACAACTATTTTTCTTCGACACCATGCCTCAAAAGAAGTCTTCTCATTTAAGGTATTATGAGGAGACCTATTAAGTATGTGAGTAGCACTACTAATGGCTTCAACTTCAAGTGTAGGATCAAGAGACTTGGCTTTTATCATGCAACTTTCCATGGTTTTGAGAGTCCTAATCCTCATAGCTACAACATCTATCTTATGCAGACTAAATGTTGGTGGGTTCTGAAGATCAATCCCCTTAATTTTGCAAAAGTTCTTAAGTCTTCTGTCTACACATCTATTCTCATTGTCCACTCATAGTACCTTGATGACTTTCCTTGATTTGAGTTCAACATGAATCTTGAAGTTTTGAAGCTTATGAACCATTTCATTCTTGTGATGAAGGAAGTAGACCCAAGTGAATCTCAAAAATTTATCAACAAATGTGAGGATGTAGTGGCCTTGGCTAACTAAAGTCACTACAAAGGGTCCTACTAAAACCATGTGAACTAACCAAAGAACAAATGGAGCTCTAGAAGATGTCCCTTTATCATACTTCTCCTTGAGATGCATATCCACTAATCATGATGAACACTCTCCCTTAGAAAAGTTGATGTTAGGTAAACCTTTGATGATGTGTTTTGAGCAAAGTTGATGAAGAGAGCGGAAGTCGAGGTGACCAAACTGCTCATGTCATAGGTTGATTTGAGAAGTAGAGTGAGTCAATAAGGCTTGAGGAGTCTTAGGAAAAAAGTGGCAGAAGGAATAAAGCCTCTTGTAATCATTAACTTTGCCCACTGCAACCAATGAATCATCTCTTAGATGACAAACCATTAGTAAATCTAGAAGGAACTCAACTTTATGACCATCTCAAAGGTGAGTGATTTGGTAAACTGATAAGAGATTGGAGCTAAGATTTGGAACATAGAGAACATCTTTGAATTCCCCATTTTCTATTTCCACATATTCTTTACCTTCAACATCCATTTTAGTATCATCTCCCATGAAGATTTGTGGTACCTTTGACTTCTTCAATGAAGAAAAATATCCCTTTGAAGAACCCATATGGTAAGAGGCACCTGAGTCAAGTAACTATTTCGAAGAAGAACTTGTGTTTTCCATTAGTGCTTTCCCTTTACCCTTTGAAGAGGTTGGAGTTGAATCCTTGGAAGTACCTAGCACTTGAATCTTGTTCTTCCTAAGTAAATTTTCTAACTCATCAATTCTTTTAGTCTTGCAATGATGCTCGTCATGATTTGCCTTTTTATAGTATGCACAAAAAAGTTTGTCCTTCTTTTCATTACTTCCGTTCTTGTTGGAAGAAGAATTACCTTGATGTGAGGAGGATTGTTGTGTCTCATATTGTGATTTTAACTTCCATTGCTTCTTCTTCTTGTTGCTAGAACTTTTCCTTCCTTGACTTGAATGGTGCTCATCACTAGCCACCAAGGCTTTGGTCTTTGATGACTTGAGAAGTCCTAAATCCATCAAGTGAGATTATTCAAGAATCAACATCTCCACAAATGCATCAAATGAAAGTTTCTGGTAAGTAGATCCCATGGCCAACCTATGAGTATTAAAACTTGAAACAAAGGAAGTATACTTTAAAGGTTGCCTCTTTAGGATGTGATGAATCAACTTTTAATCCTTCATAAGATTACAACATTCTTTAAGTAGTTCCCTATACTCATTGGCTTTGTTGATGCAATCCTAAATTGTGTCAAAATTCTTTGAATCTAAGAGAAGTAGATCATCTTGAATATGAAATCCCTTTTCTTCATCCACCTTACCATATAATGCTACAAGTTAATCCCAAGCTTATTATGATTCTATACAACTAGAAATGTGAAAGAAGAGATCTGTATGAACAGAACTCTTGATAGCTCCTAAAGATTGTTGGTCTTGTCTTTTCCATTCAATAAGTTCTTTAGCATCAATAGGTTTGGTAATTGTACCATCAACATAAAGACTATATCCTTTTTCCATTAAACTACTCCATGTAATATCTTTCCATGTAGAATAGTTGTGTGAAGTTAGAGGTGGACATTTAAAACCCATGATGCAAAAAATGAAAAGAAAATAAAGAGAGACATAAGAACACAGTACACATCCACCCTTTTCACTCAATCAAAAGACCACCCCAAAAAAATGCTTTTGGCACTTTATAAGTAGTGCATGTACAATGGGCCACTTGCCAAAATGAACAAAGTGGACTTTCTAATTTTGTTTTTAAAATTGCCTTATGAGGCCTAAACTTTTCACAAAGCACTATAGCTCAGATGTACAACAATTCTAAAAAGTAATCAAAGCTTTACAATACTAAAAAAGGCCTACTTCTCAAAGTGAGATTTTGGTCCACACAACCCATAATATGACTATAGATCTCAAAAGCAGACAAAAAAATGCACTTTCAAAACAAACAAAACGTAAAAAAATGATCAAATGTGCCCATACAAGTGTTTGAAGTTGTAAAATGTAGGATTATTTAGGTACAATCACCAAAAAATGTAATTTTTGCAAAATTCTTGCATAAAAACTAGAAAATAATACCACAACTAAAAAAATTAGGAAATTCTACCCAATTTCAAAAGAAATCACACCTAAATTGGAGTCTGGATGTCCAAGTTATGGGCTTGCAAAGTCAGGTTGCCAAATTGTAAAGCAATCTAGAGAGGGGTCTGGTAGGAAATCTACGAGATTAAATTTGATATTTAAACGAATGTCACAGTAATTTAAAAAGGCCTAGTTTTGACAGTTAGATGGCCATCAAATTTTTTGTCATGAAATGCTGATGTCAATGAAAAAATTAGCACTAGGCTAATGTGGTAGGTGACATGGATGTTCGTACCATACAAAATGTGTGAATCTATATGGAAATGGCTAATGTGTCAATGTACGATCATGACTATGCAAGTCTACATGGAGAAAGAATGGGTCCAATGTGGCATTCAGTCTGTATGCTAATGTGGCTAAACACTGGGTGTGTGAGAAGATGACGCATCAATTTAGTTGGTTGTACACTTTGTGCTTAAATGTTTGGGTGCTTTAACTATGCATGTATGATCTGTTGAGATTGCGTCTGCATGGCCAATGCATCATCTAATTCATGTTACTACTACTACCAAGACCTATCTGTAAAGGTTGTAAAAATAGTGTGTTAGAAAAACCAAGCATCATTGGAATATGCGTTTTGCTACTGGTATATACTTTACATCATTGGAACTAGACACCCGAGGCAAAAATTAATTATTGATGCTAGGAAATCAATATCATGCATCTAAATCTTAAAGTGGGTGTCATAGAGGTAAAAAATAGGCCATCAAAAGTAGTAGATCATCATTATTTGCAAAAGATAGTGCCGAGAAAGTGAGGAAGTGGTGGTCAGAATTTAAAATTTCCATAGGTTTAAACTTTGCTATAAAATCACAGTGAAGTTATGTGGGAATTATCCCACATTTCCATAGGTAGTGAACCCTCAATACTTTAAAAGAAAGTGTCCTACTAGAAATACCAAATGTGAACCCAGTAGTGGGGTCTGGCCAAGGGTTGTAGAGGCTAGTCTAGTGAAGGATCATTGGATTTTGTGCGTTGCTCCTACTACTAACAGGTATAAAGTTGATTCGGCTAGTTTTTGATCTGTCGACCAAAAATGGAAATTTCTTGCCGATAAATTAAATGGAATATTCTTTGTAACAAAGATATATTCTCCTATGAAAAATGAAACATAATTCCAAAATGGCAGAGCCAGGGTGTCACTACCTAGTTCAGGTAAAAAAAATTCTTTGTTGGGTACCCAAAGGGAATTTTTTTTTCTAAAAATATAGTCAAAAAATTATAGAGAAATAAAAAATGTAGATTCAAAAATTAATTAAATCTACAAAAAATGACCATACCTAAACTAAAAATTGGTTCCTTGAGGTGCCAATTTGCAAAAAAAAAAATTCCTCATGTTCAACTTTGGACCAAGGTAGCCGAGTTTATAGTCAATTTTCACCAATTCAACATTCCAAACATAATGGTGAGGTCAGATTTGACTCTAGATTTCTATAGTACTGTAGATTTAGGCTAAGGTGCTAAAGTAATAGTGGTCTCGAATGGGTATGTGATGAGAAAATCTCCAAGCTCTAATACCATGTAAGAATTTTCTTAAGGGAAAAATTCACCCAGGAACTAAGAACTCAAACACAAGCACAACTATAGACCAGAAAGAGAGTATGATCAGAATGACAATATATTCATTCAATATGCCATGCTTAGAGTACACTAGGAATACCTATATATAAAGGCCTCTAAGATACATATAGAATGCCTTGTAATCAGCTACATGATAAGTCATACAAATAGGCACATTTCTACTAGATAAGGGTTATCCTCCATTAAGCATGGAAGTAAGTTCCATGATGAGAGGATAAGCATACAAGGGTGTGACATGCAAAACAATATTGTAGACATCATGTGCTAAAATAGAGTTGTGTACTTCTATGTTGTCAACATGACAGCTCAAAAAGGTGTGCAAACTCCTAAGTGTCTCAAAAAATAAAATAAAAAACTAATGCAATATAATAAAATAATTCATTAACCTAAGTAAAATTAAGTAAGTGTAAATAGTAAATACATATATACACCAACAAATGTTAGCAATCCTTTGTAGCTTTGATGTTTTCTCTTCTAGTCTATTTGTCGACATCCTTTTGTCATCCTTAATCATGAATTTTCTTCCATAGATTTCTTTTTTTCTTAGTTACCTCACATAGAAATATTTCTTATACTTCATGTTATATCTTTAGATTCCAGACCTATTCACTTAGGACACCATTCTTTTCCATCAAGTCTACATCTTCTACATGATGCTCACTTGAATTTCCATTTGCAAATAATTTAGTAGTTTCTTCCTCTTGGTAATGTGTGGCATTCACCTTAATAGCGATATATTTCCTTCTCTTTAATGAGCACTTCAATTCATCTCTTGCTTTATTTAGCTGATGTAGGGAAAGTTGGATTTTAATCTTCTAGTTCTCAATGACTTTTCCCAACTTGTAGACTTCCATCTTCAAGATCTTTCCCCAAAGCTACAAAGCTTTCCTTTATAGAGAACAAATGTCTAATACCAATTGTTGTAAATACAACAAGGAAAGTAAAATTTGAGAGGAAGGGGGTGAAATATTACTTGAAAACCTTATCTATTAAAATATTCACCACAAATCCATTTCACAATTTGCTAGTAAGTTGAAATACCAAACTAAACATATATATCCATATCAGGAACACAATAAACATTCAACACTCATGAAACAAGATATTTGGTTACCTAGAAACCCTCCAATGAGAAGGTAAAAATGGGGTGGGGATTATACCTACAAATCTTCACTCCTGTAGTTATAAAGTGTATCCAATCAAGGTTACAATGTCTGATCATAAATTATGATCTACCCTATGAAAGCTCTGCCCAATTAAAGGATTGCAAAAAATGTTAGATCCTACCCTGTTAAACGATTTCAAAGGCCTATTAGAAGTGTTTCTAATTAAAGGACTTCAACTTACAATGAAGTAGGAACTCGGTTACGAGATTTATACAAAATTATACTAGAACTTAAAACATGTTAGGGTTACTCAGTTATGAGATTTTACTAATTCACCTCATAGAATATCTCTGACATGATCCTTTGATTAGCACATCTTTTCTAGATATGAGATAACCTCTATCCTAATGTGTACTTGATCCTCTCTAATCAAATGTATCACTTATGTCCTCTCTTTTCTTTCCTCTATTCTCTCTAACTAATTCTACAATTCATATCTCACTCACAACTCCTTAGTCACCATGAATGCTTTTTTTGCACATGCAACCATCTCTCTTCGATCATATACTCTTTAGTTTTTTCCTTCCTTAAGAAGACCTAGGTGACGTAAGGTTAGGTAGGAATTAGCAATTGATTCACCTATTTTCTCACTTAATCCATCACTTAATCTGACTGGTTGCATGTACTGCATAGGGACTCTAAATATAGATTCATTCATATCATCATGAATCACAAAAAAATCCTTAAGTTGGCCCAAAAATGGTTACATATGATTTTGTGCGATTACAAAAAATTATGTCCAAAACTATTTACTCAAAACTTGAAGCCTCTAATGCTCACCATTGACTATATCTTCAATTTTATAACATGACCTTTGAATGACTCAACATCCACTATTCACTTCACATCTAAATCACTCAGCATATACTAACTTGCTTGTCACTAGAGTAACTCAACACTAACTATCTGCTCAAAAAATAGTAGTGCTTGACATGTACTATATATCTTGCTTGACATGCATTATATGACAACTTATGCTCAACATTCACTACTTACTTAGCTAAGTAATGAATTAAGTTTATTGTTACTGATATGTCAAAACCAAAGTGAGATCAACATTAGTGTCTACATTGTATTAAAGTTTATATGGCTTGAAGGAAGGACCTTGGAAATGGTATCTAAAATTCGATAGTAGCTATCATTTAGATCATTGTGTTTACTTTAAGAGTTTGAATGATTAAATCTATATTATTTAATGTTTATATGTTGATGATATGCTTATAGTTGAGTCTAGCATAAATCACATTAAGGGGCTAAAATGATAGTTAGCACATTCATTTGCTATGAAGGATTTGGGTGTAGAAAAAAAATTGGTATAAGAATTTGCAGAGATAGGAAGAAAAAAAAATTGACTTTATCTTAGGCTAATTATATTGTGAAGGTGTTGCAATGTATGGACAATGCTAGAGCTATCAACACACTTTTACATAGTTACTTTAAGTTGACTAATGAGTTCTGTCCAATGATACATGAAGAGGAGGATAGAATGCCCAAGGTACCTTATGGTTCAACTATAGGAAGCTTCATTTATGCTATGGCATGTATGAGGATAGATATTGTACATGTAGTGGGAGTTGTTAATAAATATATGATTCATCCAAGAATTGAGCATTGGAATGTAGTAAAATGGATTCTCAGATATTTAAGAGGAACATCCAATAAGTGTTTACATTTTGGGGGCTCTACTCCTAATTAATAGGGCTATGTTGACTCAGATTTGGTAGGGGATATTGATACTAGGTGGAGTACTCTAGATTATGTAGTTACTATTGCTGAGGCACTAGTGAGCTAGGTTTCTTAGTTGTAGAAGGTTAATTCCTTATCCACTACAGAGGTAGAATATGTTGCTACTACAGAGGTAGCAAAGGAGATGATATGGCTTTATCTTTTCTTGGAAGAATTACAACACCCTTTGATGGATAATTATTTGTTGATGGATAATTATTTCTTGAAATTTAGTTGGTCTTATATACTAAATAGAATAAAAAAATAGCAGAGTGCAGAGTAGTTTGATCCAATGGGATCTTCATGGAGTAGTAGCATAGCTATAGGATTAGTCTCCAAGAGAGATATTGTTCTCTAGTGTGAATCATGATCAGTCCCAAAGTGGAAAATTGTTAGTTTGTGGTGATTATTCAAGGAAGTATTGTACAATATCCATAATTCCCCAGACTAACATGTTGTAACTAATTTCAACCCTAAATCAGAAAAAATACTTGTATAAAAGGGATTAGGGTTAGGGATTTTTATAAGGTGTGATGCCAAAATTGCTTCTCGTGGCAAGATTGAGCTTTAAAGGATTATAGATTGTAATTAAGTTGTAATCATTAGATCATAATAATATTGGACTTGTTGTTTAGTTGACATAGCCCAATGATTGGGTGAACCATGTTAAATTTTGGCATTTAGTGTTCTCTTCTATGTGATTTATTATTTTCTAATATTATTTATATTTACGTGTAATTTTTATTTCTATCTTTGGTCTATCCTACTACCTTCTTGATTTGAGTGAGATGAGATGATAAGGTATGCTTGTCTTTTGTGCCTCTATAGTGAGCCTCAAGTTGATTTTGCATGTCATCCCAAGTTGTAATACTTCCAATAGGAAGATGTTGGAACCAATAGGAAAAAATTTCAACTAGTATCTCAACAAACATCCTTATGAATATGTCTTCATGTTGAGGGGAGACAACACTACAAGCTACAAAGAAAGAAATAATATATTCATCCATAGAGACCTTTCCATCACCATTGAGCTTGGGAAAATTCTTCTAGGAGGCTCTTGGTAAGTCATTATTAGCAGAAAGGGTTAAAGGACCAACAATGTTACCCCAAGGTACTACTATTGATGTAGGGAGAATAACTAGTATTAAATGGAAAGTAACAACAATAGGGGCTACAAGTTTGTGTAAGGTAAGAATGTTATATAATGATAGAGTTTGTGTTCAAAAAATAGGTGGAGAAGAGGATTGACTACATCTGTCAAAATGAGGACATAGTGGTGGAAATAGGGCTCCATAAATACCCTAGAATATTCAGTCTCTTGAGGAAGCTCACCTTCTTCTTAAAGGGTCCTCTAATATGGTAAAATCAACTTTCCAAAGTTCTTTGAACACTAGATCAATTTTACCATGATCAAGAACACTCCTAATATACCTAGAATCCAAGGTGAATTGAGATATTTATGGATAGGTATCTTTAGGCTTTCCTTAACCTTCTTTGTTGAAGTACACATTCCAAGTACTCAACATTGGCTTCCTCTTCTTCTTGTAAAAAGTTGACTCTTCTATATCATTTATAGATTTTATGCTTCTCTAAGTGAGTGTAATCAACTAGTTGATTATATCTTCTTGTTTTTCTTCTTAGCCATGTTGGGTTGACCTAATGGGATTTGGCCTTCATGAGGTAGCACCATTTTTCCTCATGGGTTTAAAGACATGACTCAAATAAGTATATGAATGCCTAGTTTAGAGTTGTTCTAGTGAAGCCATAGAAGGAAATTATCGAGAATCTTTTATGCGATAATAAACATGTACATGAATTTATCTTTCATGTAACTTTTAATATTGGTCTACAAAATTAGAGATTATAGGTTTGATCCCCACCAAAGTTGCCAAAATCTATTGGTTAACAATTTGAATTCCTTGTTTTGGTTTGTGCCCTAACTCTTAATGTGCCCAACATGATGAAAGAAAAAGTTGTTAGAAATAGAATGGATCAATGTGATTGTTATATCAAGGAAGCCTGAATTGAGAAGGTGCATCTTCCTTATATGCAAAGATTTGAAATGAATGTTAATTTTAGTAGATCAAAAAGGCGTATGCTCTTGACTAGAGAGAAGAAGAGGTGTGACTAGATTTCATAAAGGCATTAAACAACCTAGGCAGTTCTAAGATGTTGACTCAAAAAGCTCCACAACTATGAATGCACATGAGTCCATTTATGATCTTCTACTTTCTAAATGCAATCTATCTAACTAACTAAATGAGAGATGCAATAATTGCAAGACTAATTATTAATGCATACTGCATAAGAAGAGAAAGGATGATCAATTAAGAAATGCTTAGATTTATCAAGTTACTTAAATTTCACAACCACCATTTGCTTCCTATTCAATAGCTCACATTAACTAGATCTAGAAATTCTTGTACATCAATGAAAATGTTGCATGCACTAATTTGCATAGAACAATGGAAATGAGATAACATTGTGATTGATGGAATTAAAGATTATAACCATGAAAAGAAATAAACAAAACCTATTTCATTTGCAATTCCACATCTTTAATTAACAAAATATTTCATGCTTGGGCACCATATAAGAACTAAAACTAAACTAACATGAATGATAGAATCCAAAATATGGATGCATAGTCTCACAGAGTAGTCCTACCTATAGGGGTTTACATAAATCAAGAATTTACTAATCTTATTTACTTCCCAAAAAGTTATGTATGCAGGCTTTTTAGAAATGGCCAATTACATTTCATGATCACTCAATAAAGAATCTATGAATCACTCTAAAAATAGAATTGATCGGTTAGTCATCAATTACAAAACTTTAACCTTCAAGGAGAATGCCAAGCATGGCTATAATATTAGAAAATGTGTGAGAGAGAAAAGGTTACACATGTCATATGTTGACAAGGAGAGTGCAATCCTTTGTTAGAGCATCAATTTTTCTTTAGAGTTATGACCTTATCTCTATATCCCTTCATTATATCATTTACACTCTTCAGCTCATGAACACTTAGAATGAGAATGTTTTTAGCTCTAATCATCCAATAATAATGTATTCCTATCAATTCTTCAACTCTGGAAATCATTGATTCGAGCTTCTCTATTGTACACTTTAGAACATAAACCACTACTAAGAGTTCTTGAATACTTTCCACCTAATATTTTTATGAATTGGTAACCTCTTCAATGAATTCTATGAACTTATTCTTCATTCACTCAATATCTACAAACTAACCATTACTTGTAACATATGATTAAATGTGCAAGAGCTTTAAATGTTTGAATATCTTGTCCATTAATGTATTTGACATCTTTTAGTTCATGTTTAGAATTGACCAAGCTCTCAATTTTGAATTCTAAGGAGTGCTTCTAATGAAGCAATGGTTTTGGCCTATTTTGAGTATCATGTGGGTCATAGCAACATTATTTTTCATGTCAGTCACCTCTTCCAACAAAGAAAATTGCTCTATTAGGTTGTCTAATGCTTTGTGCATCAAATTCTTGTGTCTTAACACTATTTCTCAAAAAAATTTAGTATTCAACAGAAGATTCCCATGGTTCTCAATAAGAAGGGGACCTAGGGCCTTAATTTCATCAATTCTATGCATGACCACTTTGACCAAATTGCATCTCTTACTATCACTTAAGTAGAAAATTATTATTCTCCTCTATACTTGGGTTGAATGTGCTTGTAGAGGTACTTCCAAGTGCATCTCTAATGTAATCCATCAATTATTTGTTTAAGGCTTTTAGTACCTCATTTTTAGACCTTAACTCCTCTAATCTATCCTTAATCTTCTTGTTTTGTTGATTTCTAGATATTGACCATAGAATCATATAATGGAATGCCTATGTCAACTGATCTAATCTAGAATGACTTGGAGTTAATTCACAAAATTTTATCTCCTTCTAAGGTTTTGCAATCTCTACTAACATATGATAGGTTCATGGCTAATGTAGCTATATTCATCTACTTGTTTACCTACTTTGATTTTGGCTAAGAAGAAGTTGCTTGTATAATAAGGTCATTAGATGGAACACATTCCTCACATCTTCTCTTCTTTCGATCAATAGTCTCTTCCAACCACGACTTAGTGACTACAAGGTTTTAGGATCAAAAAGATTCCTCATAACTGGATGTGTTACTTTTCTTTGGATGGAAATAGGAAAGGTAGTTAAATTGGTAGGAAAGGTCTCCTTAATGGGATGCTTCATTCTCTTGGCCATCCAGAGGGTTATTGTCACCATCAAGGTTAATGACTGGCATCATTGAGGAGGGCTTGGATACTAATTTCTCCTTCTCCTTTTCCTTGTCTTTCTCTTCATCTCCAACCTTTCCCTTATTTGGCAGAGATCCTTCACCACATGTTTGGATGATTTTAATATTCTTCTTAGGAGGTTGGTCTCCTCCTTCATAGATAATTTGTTTTTGTTTTGGGTGATGTTGATGTAGAAACAATTCTAGATGTAGTAGCAGTATATTGGGTTGTCCCAAAAGCTACTCCACCAGTAGAACTTATAGTTATTGTTTTCTTCTTCCTTTCTCTTCTACATTCCACCCATTTTTCTACTCTCTTGATGATACCATGCATCAAGAGTTCTACTGTGTCAATAATAGGACCTTCAAGTGGAGTTGACACTATAGGAGTGTTCTTAATTTTCTCATAAGTAGAGGGATGCATGTAGGATCCATCATCTACAAGATCATTACATCAACAATGTTATTATACAAATTAATTTCATCTATTGTCAATCTAGACCACTACCTTTCTATGGTTTGGAATTCATCATAACACTTGTTCTAATAGTCTTCAATATCTGAAACATTCCTATGAGTGTACCCTAGGTTGATATGGTCTTTTATAAAGTTAACATGGTCATAAAGGTGTCTTATCACCTCATAATCAATCAATCTAATCATTATCTCATAGCATTTAACTAAATTCCAGGCATCAAACCTTGAGTCATAAGAATAGGTTCCTACCACTATTGGAAAAGGAATCCTAATTATTTTCCTCACATTTGAACATAAGGTGGTTACCTTTAGTATTTGCCTACACAATTCAAAAAGAACTATCATATCTTGAGGATATCTAGGTAGCCTCTTGGCGAAGCCATCAAATGCACCAATCCTCATGTAGGAGAATATGGAAATTGTATGAAATAACATCTTAATTGAGTTACCATTGATACATCTTCTAGTTAAAACCTCTACTTGAGGCACCCTTACAATTCCCAACATAACCTCATTGTGAAGGCATCATTTACCTTCACATACCCCTCAAAACTCCTTTATAATTAGAAGTGAGTGTAGAATTGATACACCTCAATTTTCTCATTATAATATTTACTATTGGGAAGACTAGGCCAAAGATGATGCATGGCTAAGGCATATATCAAATACGAAGACATAAAAAACTACTTGAATGGCTTTGCCAAATTTAGCTAGGAGGTAAGCTCTTCAAGTATAATCTGAGCCTAGACAATTTTTAGTCCTTTAGTAGAAATGGCCTAGACCAAGTAGAAATAATGGTCAATAAAATCTAAAATATCCTCATTTCCATTTAAGCTTAGCAATAATGCCTGGATATCCACAATTTCCCTCTTTAGGTTAGTTCCAAAAAGAGTCCTTGGCATTTTACTCTTTTTTCTATGAGTCTAAAACCATGTTCTCTACATTTCCTCTCTCCTCATCTTTTTCTTCTCATTAAACATTGATACAGAGGAATTAAAAATGATGTCACGATATTCTTGCTTTACTAGGATTTTGAATATAGATTGCATAAATTCTTTGTTCACCAAAAGCAAAATGGATTGGTTAGAAAAAAATATTTTCATTATCTACAGATTGTATCTTTCAATACAACCATTTACAAATTTTGGGACTTGCATATCCATGGGGAACCCAAAAACCTCAACTAATCTTCTCTCTTTCAATTTTTGAGTAATTGGATATATGGTTTGGGTATTCAGTCTTATGTCTAGATCACATAGGTCATAAAATTTGAAGGAAGTGTCAAAAAAGTTTCCCAATTCACTCCCCAATCTAATCAAGTGATTACAACCTACTTTTATTTCTATTAGCTTATACTTTCACATAGAAGATAAATTGGTTTGATAAAATAGCCATTACAACGTGAAGAACTTTGATTAGGGAAAATCTGTTCATATAGACTTAGAAATTTGAATTTTGGTGTCACATGAATGAAATAAATCATAGAGATAATAGTCATAATAGTTGGATTTGCAATAAATTAGATAGATTAAGGGATCCTTAAAATATATTACCCCTACCCATGTCACAATTTATAAATCCAATCAACATAAAATTCACTTAAATCACCTATAGATGTGTGATTATTCACTTTCAAAATCAATTGGTTTTGAATTTAAAAGGAAGCTACCCTTTTAACTTTGTAAACTATAACAAGGGTTGCATCACAATTCATTGTGTGCGAAGAAGGAAGAATAAGATTATCTTTCCTTAAGCTTTCCCTTTCCTTTGATTCAGGATTGCATCATGAGTTATACTCCATTAGTGCCTTGGGTACCCTATCAATTTCTCTTTTTTGTAGAGATTTTCCTCTATATTTTAGTGTATTTCTTGGAGAAATCAAAAAATAAACTTTCCTCCTTTAGGGCTTGGACTATTAAGTTCTTTAGTTTTGGTTCACACTTCACTAGCTACTCCATCACAAACCACTTTGTGGTATTTGCAAAGACTATCTTTGTATTTAGATTTATTATTTGTACATTTCATATAGAGGTTCCATAATATCTCTTAGATGGAAAGTATCATCGTGGTATATTCTTTTTGAAGACTCAAACAATTATAAATATTTCCCTTCTTTTCTTGACATTACTTTAGAAATGATCTCAAAGATAGTCACTTCCAAGGGGAAATCACTCAAATTAATGGAACTTCATTCCTCTGTACAAAAATAGACTCTACCTTCATATTGGTACTATGAGATTTCCATGGATGTGTAACCTTGTTCATCCAATCTTCCCATCATGAATCAATCTTGAAATCACTTGGAGATGTGGATATACTTTTCTTCTTTGGGATCTTAGCTAATGAAGTTTTCCAATATCATGCCCAAATTTTAAGCAAGACACACACATACTATTCAATAATAATAATAAAATTAAAATTTCAAACACTTTAGGAAACCATATCAAATCATTTATAGACTATTCTATAAATTTTAAATGCATCTAATCATATTCTAGGAAATATTTAAAATGAAATATATTCACAACTTGTATAGGTCTCTTCCAATACTACAATCACATCTAGATCTTACAACAAAACAAGATTTACATATATGAAGATCTACATGTGATCTTTTATAATATAGAACTTTTACAAATATTCATAATAAATTATCTTGAAATCTCCAATAGAAAATTAAATCTTCCAAGCTTTTCTTCAACACAAACCCATATGAAACCTATAGAAAAAAACACTAAAAACCATCGAGAGCTCACCTCCCAACCTAGGTCTCTATAAAACCACCCACCAATCTTGGAGAACCAAGATTGACTTGGTAACAATCAAACACAACCACACAAAACAATAATTACATGATACAACATTTAACACCATTTTTGATCTTACGCAACATGTTACCATAGAAACCAATGTAATGGGTTAAGGTGTGACTAAAACCACAAGGAGAATCCAAATACATAAAACTAAATCTTCCTTCATAAGGTATACAAAATAATTACCAACTCTCACAAAAATTTCTCCACTTATCACCCCCAAAGTGCATAACAATGTATTGGCACATACAACCCATACTACATGTGTATCCCTCTTCCTTCCAAGGAAGAGACTTTCAACTCAAGGGAAAGGCCAAACTAACCCCTTCACCTAAAGGCCACTTATTTCCTCCCAAGGGTGAAGGGGTTAGTCGGGCCTTTTCCTTGAGTGCAGAGTCTCTTCCCTGGAAGGAAGAGGGATACACATGTAGCATGGGCTGTGTGTGCCAGTACATTGTTATGCACTTTGGAGTGGATAATGGGAGAAATTTTGTGACAGTTGGTAATTATTTTTTAGGCCTTGTGAAGGTAGATCTGGTTTTATGTATTTGGCTTCTCCTCAGGGGTTTAGACACACCTTCATCCATTATATTGATTGCTATAGTAAATTGTTCTGTAAGCTCAAAAATGGTGTTAAATGTTGTATTGTGTAATTATTATTTTTATGTGGTTGTACTTGATCGTTACGAAATTGGTCTTAGTTCTCAAAGCTCAGTGGGTGATATCATAGAGACCTAGCTTGGGAGATGAGATCTCCATGGTTTTCAGTGTTGTCCTCTACAACTTTCATATGGATTGTTTTGAAGAAAATCTTGGAAGATTTCATTTTCTATTGGAGATTTCAAGATCATTTATTATGAATATTTGTAAAAGTTCTATATTTTAAAAGATCACATGTGGATCTTCATATATGTAATTCTTTTTTTGTTGTAAGATCTAGATGTGATTGTAATATTGGAAGAGATGTGTCAAAGTTGTGGATACATTTCACTTTAAATATTCCCTGGAATATGATTTGATGTATTTGAAAATTTATAGCAATAATCTATAAATGATTTGATATGCTTTCTTAAAGTGTTTTGAATTTTAATTTTATTGTTATTAAGTAGAGTGTGTGTGTGTCTTTTTCAAAATTTGTGTATCAAAAATTTAAAAATACAACAAAGATCAATTTGATTATTATTTCTAAATCACAATCAAACTAGTTCAATTTTGACTTATGATTTTTCTTATTGAAAAAAAGCTTTCAATTTAAATTATTACGATTGGTAAATTAGGTTGCAGTTTTATCAAATATTAAAATGAATAATGAATTATTGAAAGAATAGTGTGTTAATATATTTACCATGTAATTGGATTGTGTAACTAATGTAATTTTGATGAAAACTATGACCAACCTTATTAATGTTAAATCAAGTTTCTCTGGAGTAATGAAGTAAAGAAACATTGATTAAAAAATAATAAAATTCTTAAGTGACCTTTAGATAGTGGTAAATAAACCTAGATGATCAACCATAAACCTAAAGACATTAATCTTTATTATTAAGGGTTAACAAAAAGTAAAAAGATTTGTATGATTACTCAATGTAGTGTTTATCTAGCATATAACAAATTTTTTAATTTCTTTGTCAACATAGTAGTTCCATAAAAAATAAAATCATATGTGAACATTGAACAACGGTAAACACTTCATTAATAAATTCCAATCAAGATTATCATTAACTTAAACATGATCTCTTAAACATACAACTCATATTACCAACTTCCACATTGAAAATTTTCTTCAACATAGTAGTATCAATCCAAAGTCTTTATATATTTTCCTTATCCCCTAATATAGTTGAAAATCTTTAGACTTCTTGATCTTATATGATTTAAGTTATGGAATATGTATCAGTAAGCATGTCAAGCATAGTGGAATCAATAACTCAAATTTTATATTGTATATAATGGTGAGTATTGGTCTTAGGGGTAAAATATAGGATTGGGAAATTGTAGTGCCTACCCTCGTTCACATCTTTTCTAGACTTATTGTTATTAGACTATGTAGACTAGTTTTATGTTGATGGTTTAGTGGTGTTGTTTTGACACTATCAGATATTATGATATGGATTCAGTTGATATATGATGAGATCATTTAGACTTTACATTTCATGTATGTATGATGATCATTACATTGTTTTCAGTTATTAATGATGATTACTTAGATGGTTTATTATCTCATGTGTTTTATTGTGGTTACTTACCCCATACTTGCATGTGTATGGTGTGCGTTTTTTCTTATTGTATGATGTTTTTGATGTGGTTAAGGAAGGGAGTCATAGTCACCTACTTAGTCGGGATCTACACGATGCACCACTTCTTGCCATTGTCTGTTTAGCTTAGTATTATATATTGTATGTACATGCATGGTTTTTCTATAGGTTGTAGGTACCAGGTATCAACTTCCCTAAATTGCCAGGATGAGCATACCCTATTATACTATCTCAATGATAAGAGAAGGGAGATAAATTCTCAAGTCCAAATCCCAAACCTAAAAACCATTTGTCCTAGTGAGTTAGGACAAGTATCAAAGTTGAATACCCACCGAATGTGTCGGATGACATATTTCATGATTTTTAACCCTTTAGATTTATTGTGTATGATTTGTTCTATGATGGGTTTTCATATTTTATCTTGAAGGTCTATGGTGAGATTTCCATTAATTAAGTCTTAATAAATAGATTTAATTAATAAATTATTTATTTGGGAAAATTAATAAAATATCATGATCTTTGATATTTTGATTGTGATTAATTAAATGTGAATTATTGAGGAAAGAAATTAAATAAAAGAAAACTAGAAATTAAAATTAATAATAATTATAAAATAATAATAAAGTAATAAATAAAATAACAATAATAAAAGTTATAAAAATTAAAATGAAAGTTATAAAATTTAAATAGAAATTATTTAAAAAGTAAATTGGAGTTATAAGCTTGCATGGGAATTAACATGTGTCAACAACACGTGGTTTAGTGCATCAATTAAGCACAAGGTATCTACAATTCTATGACTCATCAAAAAGAATTGGAGAAGACCCATGCTTAGTTGGTGACACCTTTTAGCGGTTTCAAGAAGCATTCCAAAGGTTTCTTGAGACCTCTTTATATTCAGGCATTCATAGAAGCTTAAAAAAAAAAAAAAAAGTGGAGAGCAATTGGAGCATTGGAGGACTTGAGAACTCTGAAGAAGGGAGGAGCTTGCTCTACGGGTTTCAGAGGAAGAGCCATTTAGCATCAGAATCCGGGTAGATTCTTGTGATTTTTCTTATGCTATTTCCGCATCATGCATTCCTGTCTTCTTCATGTCTTCCATATGTCTTCTAAGGAATTTCATATTTTTATGGTATGCATTCTCAATATGGGCAATTGAATTTATGTGGAAATCTTTATATGCATAGATCTGAAAAAAAAAAAATAGGGCTAGGGTTTAAATTCATAGCCAAACCCATTAGATTATTTATTGGAAAAAAAATTTGGGATTAAAAGTTTATAAGAAAATTCTGAGAATTAGAATTTATATATATTGTGTATATGTATGTTTTTATCTGCATACATATATATATATATATATATTACACACACACACACACACACACACATATATATGCATTATTTATATGCTGTGACACAAAATTCGTATATACATACATACATACATACACATATATATATATATATATATATATATATATATATATATATATATATATATATATATATATATATATATATATATATATATATATATATATATATATATATATATATATACATACATGTGTATATATTTAATTGAGGAATCAAATTTAATAATCGCAGTGAAAATTTATATACAAAATCGCATTGCGATTTGTATTTGCGTTTTTGAAAAAGGCTATAAAACTAAACATTATATGTATTGACCATGGGTTGGGCGGACGTACCAACCCGTCTGTCCATCGTATGCAGACTCGTGCGCACGACACCTGCACTTGGCAGAGTGTCGGTGCTACAGGCCGCACGGCTTATGTGTGGCGACAGTGTATTAACCATTGAGTATGGTCACCGCCGTTTGTAATATGTGAAGCGCTTAAATTATAATATATGTCATCCATTGAATTTGTATAATTCGATTTTTATATTTCATTTTTTTAAAATGCGATAATAATAATTATTTATATATGTACATATGTATGTATATATATATATATATATATATATATATATATATATATATATATATATATATATATATATATATAATATGTAATATGTAAATATGTAATTAATAAATTTTAATTATTATTATTTGATAAAAGATTTAAGAATTCATATTTTATAGTGATGAATAATTTTATAATTTAACTATTAAGATTTAATTAATTGTTTTAAATTATAAAATATAAAATATATGAAATTTAATTAAAAGATTGGTGGGGAACGATTTCTATAAGATATTATAATTGAAAATTGGATTTTAGACTTATAAAGGAGAACTTTTATCCATCCAAAAACAATACATGGAAAAACATACAAAATGTTCCTTCAAATTCTTTCTCTAAACTTCAAAATGTAAACCGTGACTTTTGCATTTAAGTTCAAGTTGTAAACTTAGCAAAACCAAAACATGTGTTTACATTGTGTATTCCTTATGCTATTGTTTTGAGTTTTGGGTTGACTAGTGTTGACCAGTATAGGACGTCTACCAAAGGCTTGGGATTTATGTGATTGTGATGTCATAATGATGTTTTAATCTCGATCTTTATAAACCCAACCATTGTTATGTGATGGAATGCTCTATGTATTGGTTGTGATTACTGATTGTTATAGTTGAAATTCTTATGTATGAGACACTTGACTTAACCATTATTTTGGTCATTGATTAGTTATCCTTGGTTACTTTCTAGTTGCCATGATGGGACTGAGATGTGAATTTATTCTTGATGATGTCATGTTGTTACATGTTTGACTCAACCATTTTTGGAGTCTTTGATTAGTGTGTTTGAGATATATTTTGGTTATTGAGAACCATTGGATACTTTTGATTATCAGTGATGCTTCAGTTGCCAATAGAGAGCTGTTGTGGTCATGATTTTCTATGGATGTTTGCTCATGGATATTTGATGCTTTTATGCATATTTGATGATTTCATTATGGATTATTTTTGTGATTTTGAGATTTATGATTCCATGAGCATTAGGGTAGGATATCTGCATGTAGTGATGAGAAGTGGCTTGCAATTGGGGCCGGGGCCCTAAGAGGCTACCAGGGCAACTCATTATATATTGGATTAATAAGTGATAACATTCACACCTAATACTAACTGAATGAACCTAAAAAGATAAGAGCTTTGGTTCTCACCCATGTCTTGAGTGCTTGTATAGGCTAGGATGGGAGTAGTGAGAACACATGGTTGTGACCTTGCATTCCATAGTATGCCTTGTCAGTATGAGAGGATACTAGTGGCCGCATGAGATCAGTATGAACCCGTGGAGTTTAGCTAACTGCCAGGGTAACTTGTACATGATAAATGCGATGACACTTTCCCGCTTGCATAGTAGGTTCCTACATGTCATTGTGTGCCTCTAGGAAGTAGATGTCAGTTTCGAGATTGGAACCTTTGAGTTAGTATACTTTTAGGATTCCTGGACTATAGAGATTTGTGCTATGTGTTATGGATAGCCTGTTTGGGACTTGAGATTATCTCCTCAGCATGGTGGGAGTGGACCACTTAGGTACCACGCGATTAGGTGGTAGTGTATTTTCCACTCTTATCATTTGAGATTCATTGAGACATCGTAGCTGATCCGTCCTTCGTGATGGTGGATATGTATCCTTTCAATTGATGATTAGCATATGTTAGATGATGTTATCTTATGCTTATATTTTCATGTTAGATTACTTTCTACATATGATGTTGTATATGTTAGGAGTGACATTCTTACTATGTTAATACCAATGATCTCTTCGATAATTTGGGATGTTACGCACGGAGGGATGGCTAGGGCCCATGATGGTCTAATGATGCTATTAACGGTTGGGAGGAACTATACACTTAGTTAATTATGTTTGATCTTTATGATGGATATATATGTATTCTATGATGATGTATCATGTGTATCATGTGATTGTTTTTGACATATCATGGATTAGAATATGATGATGTACCTTATTTCACATATGTATATTCTTTTAAGCCTTCATACCCTGTGACATGTACAGTGGATGAATGAGCATTTGAAATGTAATATTTAAACATTGGACTTATCATTATTATTTCATGTGGATGTTGTACTAGATGGACTCATGTATGTTAGTTAATTTAGATGTAACTCAACGTTAAGGGATTCTTAAAGAATGTAGTCTGTTATGTATGTTATGTTTACTTTTTAGATGGACATTGCTATTGCTTCTGTTATTGTGAATAAGTTATGTATGGTATTTAATTTCATGTAAAAAAAAAAAAAAATGTTACCAAACATAGTGAAATTCTAGGTTAATTCTTTGGATCCCTTGGCGGGGCATTACAGAAATACTTGCATCAATATGTGAGTTATAGTGAGATGATGATGTTAGAAAATTATATGATATAGTGATGGTGTATATTATATTTATTTGGTAGTGATTCCCTAGCTATTGCTTTATGAAGCACACATCGTGTTAAGAGGTAGAGTTCTTTTCCACTATGAGATTCATAGTAGAAAAGAATAATTTACTTCATCTACTCATAGGTTGTGGACAATGCCTATCAAGATAGTTATACTAGGGATAAGGTGGAGGTTATTTTGGCCCTTTAGATTTAACATTGTAGATTCTTTAGTCCTCTTACACTATGTAGACCAATAATGATATTATTAATAGAGTAGGTGGAACCCTCAATTGAGTCATAAGGAGTCCTCCTTTTTCTAAGTGACCCTAGTATGGCCACATTGTGAAAGTGATATAAATTATGTAATTAGTATGATTTAGTGTATTTTATTTCATGTTATAACTTTTTTATTTTTTTTCTCCTTCTTTCGTGTCAAAAATGTAAAATGTGATGTTGGGCTACTTAGCCAAATTTCTTAATTATGTTCCTATCTTACCTCTAGGACATGCCTTATTTTCTTGATTAAAATTTTTATAGTGTGGTGACTCTTGATTTTAATTTTTTTTTATACATCTAATTTTTTTATTTTATCTTCAATTTGAATTTTATTATGAAGCATTTTCTTGCAAATTATCTTGGCAAAATAACTTGTGAATGGGTAGACCAGAAAGAGATTCCTAATGAATTAGGTGGGAAGTAGAGCATTAGGGTGTTAAGTTTAGTGGAGCTATATGTGCTCACCCTCTCCTATATTTTAGTAGGAATAGCTAGCTCCCTTTGACTATTTGCAACTAGGGGTCAAATCACCACATAATATTAGTGTAGGATTATAGGTTAACCTAGTATATTATAGATAGAAGACTTTTGTAAAGTGATAATAGGTCAAAGGGAAGATTGGGAGGATGTAGGAACCCTCCTCATTAGTACATATTTTAACATGTTTTGCTATGGTAATTTTCTATATAAGATAGTACTAGATGATTTATGATTAAGGAACCTTTGTATGGACAATGTGCTTATATACATATGATATAATTGATAAAACCAGAGTATTAAAATGAGAAAATCTTCTTTTCCACATGTGTTAATAATTATCAATTCAAGTGATCATTTGATGAAGGTAGGAAACTATTTTATTTTTATTTATTTATTTTTGATGTTATTTATTTGAGTAATAATTTTGATGTTGAAAAATGAATTAAGGTAAATTTGATTTTATGGAAACCTTGCCACCTATATTCTTTTATATGATTAAAAACATCTCAAAGCACATCTTCTCTCTCTATTCTACACCCAAAGATGATAAGAAATTAGACTAAGGTCTGCTCTAAATTAGGAGAGAAAGAATTATATGGACTCCAACCAAGAAGGCAATCTGTAGAACCAAACTCATTAACGCATGAAGTTTCAAGAAAATAGATCAACAAATTCAGGAGAGAATGTGGTTCAATGAGGTTGTAGTACCCTTATCTTTTTTATGAACTCTAGGAGGAGCTTCATGCTTGGGAGGGAGGATGTGAGGCCTCAACCTAGCCCATCATAGTAGTTTATTTGCATTTTAGATACTATATATTTTGAGACCTTGTTATATGTTGTACCATTTTGGATTGCTATTTAGACTATTTGATACTACAGGACACTTTATTTTATGGTGATTATTTATGATGTTGAAACTTATTAATGATGCTTCATGATTATTTAAATTCATGTACTTTGTTGGTCCTTTCATTAATGGGTAGGAAATTATGTTTTAATGCAAATATCAAATGGATTATATATGTGAAAATCATGACATGTTATAAAATAGTCATATCATGTTTAGTTCAATTATGTTAGTATTCTATATGCACAATAGCTTACAAATAGAAATATTTTATTTGAAATTTAATTGGTAAATATTTTATTTTTTATTAAGTTATGAATATAGATTTGATATAGGATCTATATATGCATATGATTTACTTATCTTGGACTACCGATATGTGGTTTGAGTGTGCAAGAAATAACTATGGTAACTGGAGAACGGAGACTATACCTTTATATTACTTGAGAATGGCAAGGTTAGATATAATGAAGAGATCTTAACCTCATTATTAAGTATTTTACTTTATGAATGTAATGTGAATGAGTGTTTTAGATTACATTCCTTCTGTGAAATTTGATTTTCCACTTGTAATGTTAAATGTATATTTTATAGTGTCACTTGACACTTGTGTTGTTATTTTTTCATGTGGCAAGTCACATTGAGATATTGGCAAAAGACACCCAACCTTATTCCTAGCCAGTTAGAAATGTTTAAGTTTTTATTCCCTTGCATAAAAATATCTTATAAAGGCTTTTATTAGATTAAATTTGAATTTTAAGTTTAAGGTGACTTTAGAGGGTTGTATTTGAGTCCTAAGGTATTGTTTTGCTAAAATTAAGTTACCTACATGTTATTACTATATGTTAGGGCCTTAATTTTGACTTTAGGTTAAATCACTTTCTAACCCTTTTAAAATCCCATTTTTCAAGTATTATGAAAATGGAAGAAATTTAACCCAACTTCTCACCTTATCTTTAGTGAGTTCAAGTTCCAATCAAATAGGGAAACTTAGGTGGAATAAAAGGGATTTTTCTATTTCATAGTGGAGGAAAAGGAGTTTGAGTTTATTTTTTATTAGAGGGGATTTTGAAAATAGGAGATTCATTTACCCACTCTCTAGGTTTATAGATTTTCTAGTTTGGAGATTGGATCAAGGAAGGATAGAGACCTCTTCTCAAATTGTGTCTTTTTCCATAGCTTGGAGAAAGGTTGGAGATTTTTCCATGTTTTAGAAATTAGGTGTTGTATTATTTTTTTGAATAAAAGATGTGTAAATTTTTCTACAGATGCATATGTGTGTTGTTCATTATCCTTGTTATATTGTTGGGTGTGGATGAATTCCTATTGCCTTATTTTTACTTTTATTTTGAGAGTATGATGTTATGGGTGTGGAATGGCATCACCTATCTTTGGGAGGGAAGAAGTGGCCTTCAAGTGAAGGGGTTAGTTGGGCCTATCCCCAGAGTGTAAAGTCTATTTACTGGAAGGAAGAGGAATAAACATGCAGTGTGGACTACATGTGCCAATAAATTGTTATGCACTTTGGGGGTGATAATAGGAGAAATTATGTGAGAGTTGGTATTTATTTTGTATGAATTGTGATGGAAAATTTGGTTTTCTATATTTGGCTTTCCTTCATGGTTTTTAGGCACACCTTCACCCATTCTATTGTGCTCTAGCAACCTACTTTATAAGCTCAAAAAGGGTGTTCAATATTGTATAAGGTATTGTTGATTTATGTGTCTGTGCTTGATTGTTACCCAATTTGTCTTGGTTCTCCAAGCTTGGTGGGTGGTCTCATAGAGACTTAGGCTAGGAGGTGAGCTTTTCATGGTTTATAGGGTTGTTTTATATAGGTTTCCAAATGGATATGTGTTGAAGAAAAGCTTGGAAGATTTTCTTTTTCTGTTGGAGATTTGAAGATGATTTATTATGAACATTACTAAAAGTTATGTAATGTAAAAAATTCAAAAGTAGATCTTCATGTAATATTTTTATTGTAAAGATCCAATTATGTTTGTAACATTTGAAAGGACTTTTCAATACTGTGAGTATCTTTTAGTTTAAATATTTCTTTAAAATGAGTAAAAGTATTTGAAAAATTGTAGCAAAACAATTGGTTAATAATTTGATATGTTTCCTAAAATTGTTGTCAAGAATTTAAAATTGAATATTATGTATGTGTGTATATGTGTGTGTCTTGTTCAAATTTTGGGTATGACAGCCAACGACATGAATTTGATAGCATGTGTTGAAATTTGAAAGGAACACCAAGCTAGCTTTAGGAGTTAATTAGAGAGTAAAAATAGGCTTCCTTCTCATTGAGGAGATGCTCAAACAGAAAGCCACCCAAACCTAGATCACCTAAGACCTTAGTGCAAGGAAAAAAAAGAATCTCACATAGAGGTGTTGGAGGAAGTGGAGCTTCAAAAACCTAGAAAGACTCAAAAGAAAAATGTCGGGGATACTAGACAAGAAGGCAACTGCCTAGGAGATACCTAGACTAGGACTGAAACATATATGCATTGAAAGATAACCAAACTAGAGGCTTAAAAGGGTGGACTAAAATTTGGCAACATGTTCTTAGATTAAATATTAATAGGAATTTCATTTTTAAAATTTTAATTTGACTTCTATTGAAGTCCAATATCAATATTTAGTTTTCACTTTATTCATAATGCAACTACAAATAACTCAAACTTAAAATTATAATTATAATTAAATTATTTTCAATTTCTCTCACAATATTAAATATTCATAACTACATGGTTATAGACTAAGCTCCACTATAACTTCTCTTAAAATATAACTAAATGAGAAATATATAATATATAATAGGCTATATCTAACTAAGAATTTTAAAAAATTATTAATATTAAAATTTTACTTATAAGAAAATAATTAGTATTTATTTATTTAATTTTTAAAATAAATTTAAATAACACTATTTATAATTTTTTTAAATAATTTTCTAATTTCCAAATATTAAGTTATGTTTTCATAAAATAAAAATAAGCATGAAATAACTATTTTTACATGTGTGAAATCTTTGACCATATAGCCATAATTTTTTTAGTTTTCTATCCTAAATGTATTTATTTTCTACAAATATTTTCAACTAACTATTGTGTTTAAATCAAAGCCGAATACAAATTTTATTTAATGAATCCTTACAAGAATATCTATTAAAAATTTTTCAAATAATTTTAATTGAAACTCGAATTATTCTAAAATTATTACTTGAAAATTTTAATATTGAATTTTGACTAGTTTTTGAAATTGGGGTTTTCTAATTTTAGCAACATAATTCTATTGTTTAGATTTCATAGAGTTTCAAACAACACAAGAATCAAGTTCTATTTTTTAATTGTAAATCATAATTGTTCAATAAATTTCATTCAATAAGTTCAAGATATAAATTTTAGCAATGTTATAGACAAAAGGTAGACATATATTCTAGAATAATTTCCACAAAGGTATGCTCAAACCCTACCTCAATCTAAGAACTAAAATTCTAGACAATCTAGTGCATACATGCAATAAAAATACTCTTAAGACTTCAATCATTCTTTAAATTAAATTTGTTAGGTGCTCTCCCAAAATCTATGTGTTCAAATGATGAAGAAACCTCTTATAAAGATCCCTAACCCTACCTAGGGTTTATGTTCTCTAATTTTATAAAAACCCAAAAAATAATAAAAAATAAAATTATTTAATTCTATCATGCACACTTGAAATAATTTTGCATTAATATAATCTTTTTTTCCATAATATTAGTTAGTGTAAGCACTTTTAAAATAATAATTTATTAATTGAATTAATAATAATTAAAAATTATTATTTAAATGAAAATCTAATTTAATTATTATTAATTAAATAATTATAGTAAATTAATATTTAATATTTAATATCTAAATTCTCTTTGTCCAATTTTTCAAATTAGACTTTTAAATAAGTATTTTAAATTAAAGTACATATTTAATTTAATTTTCAATTAATTAAATTTCATTATATTTTGATATTTTCTCTTTAGTCAAATAATATTTAATAATTCTAATATGATAAAATTAATTCAAAAGTCATAGCTAAGCCATTTACTAAGTAAATCACATGGTAAAATCCATATAAAAATAGCATAAACAAAACTGACCAAAGCCAAAATCAAACAACACATGCAAAGATATATTCATGAATTCAAAAGGGTAGGTAGTCACATATCATCCTTGTTAGGACAAGTAAGTAGACTATGGATGGGATTGGACTTGAACATTATCTCTCCATTCTTACCATTCAATTATTGTGATAGGACATGCTCATCCTAGTAATTTAGGGATGTTAATGTTCGGTACCTACAAAATTGCATAAAAATAAGCATGTACATGTGCATATATATGTAAAGTAAATAGGTAATAGTGTGAAGTGGTGCATCATGTAGATCCTGACTGGTAGGTGGCTACAATTCCCTTTCTCAATCATATCAAAAATGTCAAATAGAAATGTAAAAATGAACATGCACACAATACACATGCAAGTATGGGGTAAGTTTAATAATAAATCCTAAATGTACATAACATCACATTCTAACATGAATATTTCATCACTATGACAATATAATAAATATGATATCAGCATGATGGTAATTTCATTAACTAAATAAGAATAATTAAAACATGACCATTTAAAAAGGTAAGCATTACTACCTAACATAATCAGTTACTCAACATATCAAAGTATTGCATTTGAAATATCAATTAGTGGCTGAAAAGTTCCACAAAAGAGTCAAATAGATCTTTAGTAATGAATATTACAATGATAAAAAGTGATGGATATTACACCCTTCTCTCCTTAAAATTGGCTTACTCCTAGAAGCCAACTATTGCTACTAAGATAACTTAAGGTTAAATGGACTACCCATAATGTCATATAAGAGCGATCAAATAGATGTTGCACATCCATCCACTAAGAGAAATATAGTTCTAGTTCAAGGGTCAGTGCAAGAAGTTGGGTTTTACTTTTGGTCAAAAAGTGGACGTGTTTTTACCATATTTGAAATATCTTGTCAATTGATGCCAAAATTTGAGGCATCTAGAGATTAAGTATAAAAAAAACTTTAAAAAATAAAATAAAATTGTAGTGCCCAAAATCTCCTTTTTGAATATATGATTTATTTGTATACCGATGTGATAGATTAATTTTTTGGTATGGATCTTAAAAATCACTTTTTCAAAATGTCTCATTTAGGACCATACCACAATCATGTATAGACACCATAATTTGACACAACTAAATGATTTTTTGTGAATCCTTTCAAAATAAGTTATCCGACACACCAAACATTAATGAGAATAATTTTCTTAAAATTTTAATGAATATTTATAAAAAAAAAAATTTAATTGACAATGAAGCTGATTTCTAAAACCTCTCATGTATAGACACCATAATTTAATCAAAATTTAACTTTTATTATTATTTTTTAACTTCAAAATAATTGTGTGATGATTGATGACATGTAAGTTAATTTAAGTAATATGGAAAATTTTAAAAGTTATTAAAATTTTAGTGAATCTCACTATTTTATGTTTAAGAGACACTTTTGATTAATAAATAATACAAAAATAGTAAATGAACTCATAACACAATTATGAAATTTATATTTTTTAAATCAAAACAGTAAGACCTACAATTGATTTTCATTTTATCAAAAATTTAAATGGGGATGACCATATAAAAATTATGACAATTCCTAAAATTCTTGATTAAATGCCTTAGTCAAAATTTTGTTCATAAAGACATAGGCTTAGTTCGACCAAGCCTATGCCATGTCTTTACCCAAGGAAAAACATGGTGCAAATTCCTACCCATGGAAAATTCTCACCCATGGCATTAGAATTAGGCACCCAATTCACAATTCAAAAATTAGGTGCCAAATTCTAATTTAACCATTATCATAATTGGGCACATAATATTTAAACAATTAGCTACCCAATTATTAAAAATTAGGTACTCGACTATTTAAATATTAGGTGGTTGATTTAAAATTGAGTACCTAATTGTTTAAAAATTAATTATTCAATTCAAAAGTTCCCATTGGGCCCAAAAAGCTACCCCATAAAGCACTTATCAATCATTGCAATGATTTAATGACAATTTCAAGCTGCAATAATGAAGTTTTATCACAATTATTTTGTTTTCTTGTCATCTTCTACAATTTTCAAGCTATTAATTTTAATTCAAAATTGGTGCAAACATGGGATAAAAACAATGAAGAAAGAAGAAAATAAAAGTTCTAACAAATGAGAAGATTGCAACAAATAAAGAGAATGAAGCACAACATCAACAAGAGGTAAGAAAAATAATTAGACAGTTGAGCAATATTTCAGAAGAGAAAGACATTGAGGATATCATGATGGATGAAGAGGCTAAAGAAGAAAACCCAATACAAGGAAATTTAGGTGCACATTCTAATCAAACATTTAGTATAGGTGTGATTCCAAACCCTTGATTTCTCATGATGAAATTGGAGCTTTTGTAGAAGTAGGTTATGATTTAAATGATTTAGTTTTTCTGCATGAGAATAGATTCCCAAAAGATCATGCACAACCAACTCAAATGGAAATTCAAGCCTTGGAAGAAATACCAAGATAAAATAAAAATAATATTCAAATTCCAAATAACACAGAAAATGAAATGCCAATTGAAAAAGCAATGATATGAATTTAGACATGGAAGCACCAACTACTAAAACAACATGTATGAATGATACTAAAGTGTGTGAACATGATTCTCATTTTTCTAATGATGTCCTAGATAATCTTCATGGATTGGTTTCATAGAGACAGATTAGGACACATGCTAAATTGCTAATAGATTATATAAATTTTTTAAATTATAATAAGAAATTTGGGTTTCAATGTCAGTTGATGTTTCAACTAATTAAAATGTCTAAAATGCTAAAAGTAATGAAAAGGTTAGAAATGGATGAAAAACCCAAGAATAAAATTGAGTCTTTAGAACAAGTTGTATACATTGTTGTTAGTGTCTTTGATGTTATCAGAAAGAGAAGTCTCTCTAAAAATAAGAATGTAGCACAACGAGCAATAACAATAGCTATAGTTAGCAAATCAACTATTGACAAAAGAATGATTAGTAACATAATTGGATATATTAATGTGAATTGTAAGACTTTAGAAAGAGTTACAAAGATAAGGGTTAACTTTGAATGCAATGCAAAAAATAGTTTATGGACTTCTAGTGGTAGACTCCCAAGATCTGATATGAAACTTACTAGTGAATTCCAAAAGTTTGGTTGAAAGTTTTTAACATGACAATACATCAGTATTACCTAATTCAAGAGGTGTTCTTAAATTTAGAGTTGGCTTAAAAATATGTGATCCACATCCTAAACACCTTTTGGACATGACTCAAACTAAATTGTTCAAAAAAGATTATATGATAAGGTGTTAACTATTACTATTAGTCAAAGATCTTTTGAAAAGTGTAAACCATGGTATGTAAGGATTAACAAGGAAAGAATCACATGGTTTTGTAAAAATCATGTTCAATTTAATTACCATTATGATATATTTTGATCTATACGTGATACTATACATAGTAAAGAAATGTTGCATGAATGTGGTGTAAAAATGTCACCTCAAATTAGAAATGATTTCATATCAAGTTTATTTTGTAAGCCACCTAATGACCAATATTTTCTTTTCAATTCATGTCTTTTTGGTACGTATGATATGTATGGTAATCTTTCTTTGTTTGATGAATGTTTACATGAAAATTCTTTGACTACTTTAGAACAACAATTAGTTCATGTAAAAAGATTCAAAACTATTGAATATCTATTGAAGGATGTAAAGTTTGGAAGGTGTGATCAAGTTACAGATAAAGTTAGTTGTCATGCATTTATGAATGAGTTTAAATGTGTTCAATCGTACTAAAATATGTTTAACACTCTCAATATGCTAGATGTCTTGATGGATAATTTTGCATATGTAAGAATACATTTCTAATTGGTACTATACTTTTAGTTGTTGACTTTGTAGAGAACTACACACTTGCATCACAAGATGAGGTACAAAAACAATATTACAATTCAATGCAAGTAATAACTTATGTTCATATAGTTTAAAGGCATGTACTTGATAGTACAAAGGAAGATTTAAAAATATTGAGAGAGTACCATTTCTATATATGAGTTATAAGAAACTTCATTCATTTGAGTTTATCCAATATTGTTTCAAGGTCTTTTATGATAATTTAAAAGAGAGACAAATTCAAATGACACAACATTAAATAATGCTTAGATAATTATATAGGACAATTCAAAAATGGTAGAATGTTCTATTGGTTGAACAAGACACATAAGAAAACTAATATCTAACATGTGTGGAGTTTTTTTGAGGTTGGACATGGTAAAGGAGAAAATGATGGTGTTGGTGCATGTATGAAGAGAGAAATTAAAATTTGAGGAAAAAGCCAAATTCAAAAATATACATGAGATTGTGGAATGGTGTAACAAATATTTATGCATATGATCAAGAAAGAACTCTACAATCAGACATTTCTTCTATCTAGTTGAAGAGAAGAATATTGTTTCAAGATATGACTATGACCCAATTAGAGGGTTAGCTAAATGACATTCATTTAGGAGTTTAGATTCTAACATTTGGACTATATGGACTAGGGATCTTGCTTTTTTGTTGTCAATTTTGTCTTGTAGGTAAATGGCAATAATGCAAGAATATAAAATGGGTTGGAGATTGGCAACAAAAATCATTAGCACCTACTAACACACATTTTCAAGATGTTATAGTAAATGAAGGTTGGAATGTTACTTTTGCATTAGAAGATTGTACTCATATTTTAGGCCTTGTACAACATGGTATGCAAAATTTAATTAAATTTTGTTGTGATCATGCTTCAATTTATATTATTTTTAGTTCATACTACAAGTATTTGAGGTTGTTCCTTAGTGATTGATAGATCAAGACTTGTATAAGTATCAGACTATGTAATAGACAAAAATCCCTACAAAATAAGATAAATAGAATATATGAGCACATGTTATTAAATTGAAGTTCCAATGCAAATTATTTACAATGTAATTCAAAGTGCATGCCATATGAGGGATGCCAACAACTGAAGGTTTTTTAAAAAGACTATACTACCTCCTAGGTAGAATAGTATCATCCATCCTCTGTTAATTCAAAATTAACATAAATTAATATGGCTAATTATATAATTATACATATATGTAAAAATTAAATAATTATGTATGTTATAAATTTTAAAATTAATTTTTTACCTATTTCTCTTGACTCTCTCCCTCTTGACAAAGAAGGTCAACAAATGACTCAACATCAATCTCATCATACCACCATCATGAGTAGCATATTCCTCATCATCAGAACTAGCACCCTCAGTATCATGGTCATCCTATTTTGCATCATCATCACCTTGGGGGCCTCTGCTTATACCTCCACAACTAGTAGAAACATGTTCAACTAGAAAAATATGTGTCACCTATGTCCACTTCTCTACTAAATTTCCCAAAAGGGTACTTAATGAAGTAAGAGAAGATGACACTTCTTGATGATGGAGAGGCACTGTGAAAATTGGTGCAGGAAGTGGTACAAGAGGCTAAGGATGTCAACGAGTCCTCAAATTATTTTTGAGCTTTTCCTTGGGCCTATCTGGAGGCATCCCTCCACCAACGCCATAAAATTCTCTAATATCAAAATAATTAGGTTGCAAACCCAATTCAAACACAACCCATAGTTTTTTAAGGAAGTACATGGGAACCTCATGATTAGTGTGTGGTGGATGGTCAAATACAATCCACCACTACTCCCAAAAGTGCACCGATATACGTAGATGTGTGAACCATCTAATATAAATGAGAGTCTCTATCTCACTAATCTTAAGACATTTCTTAAGGTTTACAAAATATATTTTAAAAGTCCCTTTATTTATTTTGAGTTGATAGACATCTCTATAAGATAGGCCATTAGAATAGAAGCCACACATATTATTCTTCCATATTTGAAAGCTATCAATGTCACTATCCAAATCCTCAATAGAGTGTATAATGCCTTGCATATTATCTTCAAGGTGAAGTAGGTGAGGTAGGGGGTGGTGGGCTTCACTTGTAATGGTCGAAATATCTCACATGAGGTCAAGAAGGTTGTGCCTCGTGCTCTCCCTCAAATCCTCTATAGTAGTTGGTGGAGGAGGACGAGGTGGTCATGGAGGTGGGGGTGGACGTGGAGGTGGAGATGGAGAGGATAGGGGTAGGGGTGGGTGTGGGGGAGGGGGAGGGGGAGGAAATGGGTTGATCAAATATAATCTTCATATAAGTAAAAAAAATAAAAATTCACAAAATTAGTATTTAATAAAATCAATCTAAAATATCAGTTATATAAATTTACATCTTTAAACCATATCAATTTACATCTAATTCAACTTTAACTACTTCAATATAATAAAAGAGGATCTCATACATTTGGATTAAATAAATATTGTCGACATCATAAACATACAGAATGGTTGTAAGGTCCCTCCTTGTTTGTACATATTAAATAAAAATCTATCTATTAAATTCATTATAGGAGATTAGAATGGATATGGAGTAATGTTGTATGTTTTAGATGTCCTAATGAAAATTGAGATCAGCTGATACATTCATGTTTTAAATACTTAGTGATTCAAGAACTACTCCATTATCTTGACTATTTCAATATTAAGTTGCACTAACAATGAAACCAAATGTTTACACCTAATGATGATGTTCTTGATTATGGTACCTTGATGATTAGGTTATGTGCATTCAAATAGCTCAGTATTCCTTATTGGTAATGTTTATGATGTTTAGGTATATGCATGCCTAATAATGATTACTCTAGTATTTTAAAGTGAATCGAGGAATAAGTTATGTTATATTTATTATGTAATTACTCGTGATTAAATATATGAGTAGAAATGAGATAAAAATTATTTATATGAAAATTTGGTGTTTTGATTTATGTGATTTTTCAAATGAGTTTTCAATATGTATGCATGTGATTTTTCTTGAACTATTGATGTGTGAAATGAGTGTGCATGATTATTAGCCAAGAAATCTTACATGTACCATTTTTGAAAATTAGGGTTGAGTCTAATGAAAGATGCAAACCCCATCATTTCATATTTTATTTGTATCATGAATTAAATGTGTGCATCATTTTGTAATCATTTAGTATTAATATTTTGTAATAGTGATTTTATAGTGTTGCTTGACACTCGTGATTTGTACATACATTTCAGCATGATAGTTAGGGTTAGCCAAGTAATCCAATAATATGATTTAGATTAGGTTATTGACCTAATGCTAATTAGTTGGTAATTGGGATTAACTATGCAAATTAGGGTTTAGTGATAATTTGCATTCTTAGGGTTGTTAGAAAGTCCAAATATTTCAAGCATTTAATAGGTCATTAAGTAGTCCTAGAGGCCAAAAATTATAAAAACTAAGTACCTAGGGGGTATATGTATGGGTTGAGGGCATTTTTTGTTGACTTTGGTGATCACCTGTAGTGCCTGCCCCTAGGTCACATTTTGTTTTCATGATCAAACTCTTTTAGGGCTAGTTTTATGTTGATGGTTAGCAACATTTTTTTGACACTATCAGATATTGGGCTATGGATTCAGTTGATATGTGATGAGATTACTTAGACTCTACATTTCATGTATGCATGATGATTATTACATTATTTTCAGTTATTAATTGGTTAGATGGTTTATTATGACATGTATTTTCTTATGGATACTTACCCCATACTTGCATGTGTATGGTGTGTGTGTTTGTTCTTGGATGACATTTCTGATGTGGTTAAGGAAGGGAGTTGTAGTCACCTTCTAGTTAGGATCTACACAATGCACCACTTCTTGCCATTAATTGTTTAGCTTAGCATATATATATATATATATATATATAGAGTATGTACATGCATGGTTTTTATGTAGGTTGTAGGTACCAAGTATCGAATTCTCTAAATTGCCAGAATGAGTGTACCCTATCACATTATCTCAATGGTAAGAGAGGGGAGATAAATTCTCAAGTCCAAATCCCAAACCTTTAAGCCATTTGTCCTAATTGGAAATTAGGATAAGTATCTGAGTTGACTATCCTCTGAATGCGTCAGATGATGTAATTCGTGATATTAACTCATTTGGTTTGATTTTATATGTGTTTTGCTATGGTGGGTTTTTCATATTTTATTTTATGAGTCTTTGGTGTATTTTCTATTAATTAAGCCTAATTAAAAGATTTAATTAATGGTTTAATTTAATGGAAAATTAATATGGTATTTTAATATTTATTTTATTTAATTGATTGGAAAATTAATTAAATAAAATAATTAAATTTGAAGATAAAAGTTATAATTTTAAAGTTGGAATGTGATAATATTTATTTAAGTTAATAAATATTTTATCAATTAAGTTTTGAAAATAAATTTAAAAGTGGAAAAGATATTAAAATTATTAAAAGATTATAGGTTGCATGATGTGTGCATGTGATTAAAATATAAATATATTAAGATAAAACAAGTGGATTATTAAAGTTAGTGCATGATATTTAAAAATTAATAAATTAAATTGGAAAGAGTAAAGTGAATATTAATTTAATTAATGTGCATTATTTTAATATTTAGGGTTTGCGAATTCTCAAGAGTTGTCATGTAGACAACACAAGAGTTTGCACTATAATTATGCACGTGTTGTCAACAACACAGGAGTTAGCACACAAATTAAGCACATGGTGTCTACAACCTTATGACTCATCTAGAAGATTGGAAAAAACCCATGCTTAGTTGTCAACACCTTCTGGTTGTTTCTAGAAACATTCTAGGTTCTTCTTGAGAGTTCTTTATAATGAGGCACTCTTAGAAGCTTAGGTGAAGCATTTGGAGGACCGAGAACATTGAAGAAGGAAGGAGCTTGCTCTGTTGATTCTGAGGAGAAGGGAATTAGCATTAGTATCTAGGTGCACTTGTGATTTTTGCATATTCCCTTTTTGCATGCCTTCTCTTCCTATCTTTCTCATGTCTACTAGATGACTACTTGGATAATTCTTGTGATGAATGATTAATTCAGATTTGCATGTTGATTCACTCCTGGTGCAAAGAAATCAATAGAGATCTCAAGTAGGATAAACCCTAGTTCCAATTAAGAAAGAAATTAGTTTTAAATCGGGTTTGGGTTCAAATTGTAATAGAATAAAGGATTTGATTGGACGAGGATTTGTAGTTTAATAAAGAATTCTATGTCAAAATTTATAGCCAAATTTATTTGAAAGAATCAATGGGTACAATTAGAGAACAATTACTATTTAGGAGAAATTTTCAATTCATCGAATTGGAAAGCCTTTTTTTAAAAATCTAAGTATATGTTCTCTTTTTATATATGTAAAATCTGCATACATATGTATATATATGTATATACCTATACATACATATATATATATATATATATACCTATACATACATATATATATATATATATATATATATATATATATATATATATATATATATATATATATATATATATATATATATATATATATATATATATATATATATATATATATATATATATATATATATATATATATATATATATATATATATATATATATGTTTATTAATAATTATATGTAATGTTTATTAATATATATATATCTATACATATATTTATTTATACATATATATACATATACATATATACATATATGTATATAGTTGTTTAAAATCGTAGTGGAAGAAATCAATTTAAAACAATCTGAACCACGCACGACACAAACGTTTTTGAAAAACATTTTTTAAAAAAAATAAAAGAAAATTTATCAAGGGGTGGGATGGACCCATTCCCCCACCCCTGGCAGTGACTGTGGTGCAGAGTACCTGTGTGATCGCAGTGTACTTGCAATCTGCAGTGTACCTGCAATCTGCAGGTCACTTATATTAACACTGACTGTGATTTATGTATATTCGCTTTGGGTTATGGGATGTTATAATGTTATAAAATAATATATATTATATTATTTAAAGTTTAATATGTTAGGTTTAAAATTCAATTAAGGTTGTAATTAATATTTATTATCATATGTTAACATTGTTATTGTATTAACAATGTAAAAATAAATAGTAGTATAAATCAATTTTGTTTATAAATTGATGGTATTAATTATTAATTAATGTAAATTGAATATATTTAATAATATATATAGCTATCAATGGTAATATATGTTATTATGTAATATGCATATAAAGTCATGACTTAACATTAATATTTGTAAAGTTACAAATATTAAATGTTATGGTCAATATGTTACATTGGCTAATATTATCATCACAATAATGTTAAATATGGATTATTAATAAAAAATCTTTATTTATTACTAAATTGGAATGAGACATTAGTATTTGTAGTGATGAATCTAGTACAATAGAATTTTCAAGAAGAAAACTTCTGTAAATTGTTATTGAACTATCAGTATGAGTATTTGTGAGTTAGATTATAGTTGACTTTTAATCAACTGATGTTCATTGGGTTGTTAATATGGATATGTAATTATTAATTACATTAATTAATTAGAGTTAATTAAATTTAATTAATAATTAAGTTATGTAATAGAGTTTTAGGAAATATGATTCTTTTAATGAAGTTGTAAAGTATTTACATCGAAGTTGATAAGTCTTATTCTAATGACTTGAATAATGACTTTAGATATTTTAATGGATATTAGTGATGATTTAATTATTATAACGATTAAATCAAGAGACTTAATTTTTAGTCATATTTAATTGAGTTTTAATTAATTATTGTTAGAGTGATAAAGGGTCATACCTATGTTCATTATTAATATGAATTAATTAAGATTAATTAATATGAGAAGTGGCTTAATTGAAGCCTTAAAATTATTAAATTTTATTTCTTTGGTATATTCTAGGAAAGTTGATCCAACGTATATAAGGGTAGTTTATTTGATAGATGGTTAATTTTCCTTTGATTATTTTTGGAGAAATTGTCGATTTATCTTAAAATTGTAATTCGATTAGATGGGAAGCACTTATTTGAGTTAATAAGATTTAATAAGTAGCTTGCCTCTAGTTTACTTTAGAGAATTGATTTAGGTGAAGGTGGGTTATTGGGCTTAAATGACCCAATTTATATATAATTAGGTTTTAATTAAGATGTTATTATTATTATATTTTCAATGTTGAATATGGAATTATTAACTTAATAATAATTGATAATTATTATTAAGTTGAGGGGAAATCTCAGTACTCATGAAAATAATAATGAGATGGGTATTATATGTTCACCTTTAACATAATTTTTTATTCGTGATTAACGAGTTACTATTAAACTGTTAATTTGAACGTCAACAGATTGGATTATTATTAAATGTAATTTACAAGATCGATTTAAATCGATGAAGATTATTGCTAATTAATGATAAGGGAGAGTTATTCAATTAGTAACATTGATCTTAGCAAAATAAAGTGCATAATTTTATTAAGTGTCAAATGATTTAATGAGTAAATATTTATCCTTCAGTTATTCTTAGAATGTAATTTTAAATAATGGAAGGATAATGTTATCGAGAGAACAAATGGGTTGACTTGTAGGTCAAATGATAAATCTTATACTCTTGAAGTATATTTGCCAACATAAACTAAAACCTCCATACTCAATTTAAGTATGTAAATTTAGCAAACCAAAACATGTGCTTGCATTGTTTTTTATCTATGCTTCTTGTTTTGGGGTTTTGGGTTGACTAGTGTTGACCAATCTTAGGACGTCTACCAAAGGCTCGAGGGTTATGATTGTGATGTTATGATGATGTTTTGATCTCAATTCTGTATAAACTCAACCATGGTAATGTGATGGTATGCTATATGAGATGTTTGTATTTACTAATTGTTATTGCTCATCAATCTTCTTGAGTGAAGCTGAGTCATATGTATTTGAGATACTAGAGTTAACCATTTTTGAGTCATTGATCAGTTATCCTTGGATTACTTTGCAGTCGCCTTGATGGGACTGAAGTATTGATTTATTTCTTGATGATGTCATGTTGTGACATGTTTTAACTCAACCATTTTGGAGTCTTCGATCAGTATGATTTTGAGATATATTTTGGTTATTGAGAACCAATGGATACTTTTGATTATCAATGATACCTTTAGTTCCCAATAGAGAACTATTGTGGTCATGATTATCTATGGATGCTTTTCATTTGCTCATGGAGATTTGCTGCTCTTTTTATGGATTTTATTTTGGTATTTATTTCCAGTTTCTTGTATAGGACTATGATGATTTTGAGATTTATGATTCCATGAGCCTAGGGTAGGTTATCTACTTGTAGTGTTGAGAAGTGGCTTGCAATGGGGGCCAGGGCCTTAAGTGGCTTCCAGGGTAACTCATTGTAAGTTGTTTTAATAAGTGAAAACATTTACACTAAATGGGGATTAAATGAACCTAAAATAATAATTGTTTTGTTCTCGCCCATGCCTCGAGTGCTAGTACAGACTAGGATGGGAGTAGAGAGAATGCTTGGTTGCGACCTTGCATTCCATAGTATGCCTTGTCAATATGAGAGGATACTAGTGGCCGCATAAGGATCAATAGGGACCCTAGATTCCTAAGCTAAGTGTGAGGGTAACTTCTACATGATTTATGCGATGACACTTGTCCACTTACAAAGTAGGTTTCCTACATGTCTTTGTTGTGCCTCTCGGTTTTGATGTCATTTTCTGATTGAAACCTTTGAGTTAGTATACTTTTAGGATTCTTGGACTTAAAGAGTATTTATGCTATGTAATTTTGATAGCCTATTTAGGACTTGAGATTATCTCCTTAGTGCGGTGGGAGTGGACCATTTAGGTTCCACGCAGTCGGGTGGTAGTGATTTTTCACTCTTACCATTTGAAATCCATTTGAGACACCGTGGCTGATGTATTCTTTGTTGGCATCTATCTTCATGGATTATGATGGTGGACATGTATTCTTACATTGATTATTTGCATATGTTAGATGATGTTATCTTATGCTTTACTTTGCATGTTAGATTACTTTCTGCATATGATGTAGTATGATTTATAAGTGACATTCCTACTATGTTAATACCGATGATCTCTTCAATGATTTGGAATGTTATGCATAGAGGGATGGCTAGGATCCATGATAGTCTAATGATGTTATTTATGGTTGCGAGGAACTGTGCACTTAGTTAATTATGTTTGGTGATTTATGGTTATGATGATGTATCATGTATGGTTTTTAGTTTCATTTATGTTATTGTGTCATGGATTAGAGTTAGTATGATGATGTACTTAATTTACATGGATGTATATTCTTTTAAGGCTTTCATACCCTATGCCATGTATAGCGGATGATTGAGCAATCAGAAATGTAATTTGAAAACATTAGACTTTTCATTATTATTTTATGTGGATGTAGTGTTAGATGGAATCATTAGTATTAGTTGATTTAGATGTGATTCAATGTTAAGGGATCCTTAAGAATGTAAATTGTTATGTATGTAATGTTTACTTTCAGTGGAATGATGTTATTGCTTTCACTACTATGTTGTGAATGGTTTTACTTTCATGTTTAAAAAATAAATTAAAAAAAATGTTACCTAACTTAGTGAAATTTTAGGTTAAATATTTGGATCATTTGGCTGGGCATTACATCACCCAAATATCTCATTTTTACTTTATTACGAAAATTGACAATGCACCATGAGTTTGATAACTTAAACTGCACCATGAGGTTTTCCTTAATGAAAAGATTGAGCTAGAAGACTCTAGAAGCCTTTAGTCAAGTGGGGGAGTTATTGCATTTTGCAGATGGTTGAGTTGGGATCCTATTTAGTGGTAGATTGGAGAGTGGAAGAGTGTTTACCCAACTCTAGATTTAGAGAGAGAAAATTTTGGATTGAAGGAGAAGGAATGATAGCTCTTTTCAAATTTCAATTTTCCATAACCATATTGTGAAGGTCGGAATCCTTCAAGCTTGTGTATTTATGTTGTGTTTCATGTCTTAAAATAGGTTTTTCTGCATATGTGTGTTCATGTGTATAATGAACATGTTAGGGATGGGATTGTAATGAGTTTTCTTTAAATATTTTCCTTCATGTTTTAATTTTGATTTTTTAGAGAAATTTATAAGAGATGTATTGACATTACTCACCCTTGGATAGGGTAGAAGTGGCCATATACGGGAGAAGGGCTTTAGTTGGACTCCAGAAGTGTAGATTCTCTCCTCGGGATGAGGAGGGGGAGAGAGTAGGATGTTACAGGCTCCTACTCATCAGTATAAACCATGTTTATGTTTTGGGAAAATGAGAAGTGAAAGAACAAAACTTCTTGTGATATTATCGAACTGAAAGGGCATCTGTGAAAGAACAAAATTTCTTTTGATATTATCCTTGAAAGGACATCTATTATGGTGTTGTGATCGACTTCTCCTATCTGAAAAAATCCACCTTCTCCCTAATTTTGTTTGATGATGAACCTATTGTGCAAAATTGGGATGGGAGTAAATGGGTTGAATGTGTTTTCATGTTAAATCTATCTTTCTCCAGGTCAATTTCATTTTCTCCATGGTTACTTTGATGAAATTGCAATTTTTGTAGTGGGTACCTCATTATGGAGCCAAGTAGAAATTTAGAGTTGATGTTTTAATTCAAATGTGTTGGTTGTTTTCTCCTCAGGATGATGATCCTATAATAAAATTTTATATGTTAAGCTTATTTTTGAAATAGCCATGATGACAAGTTTTCTTCCCTAGTTCTTTCCCAATGGAATCCTTGAATCAAATGATTGAACAAAAATAATAAGAAGTGGCTAGCCCATGTATGTTGAAAAAAAATAGTATTTTCCTTTCTTATGATATTCCTTATTATTTAGTTTATATGCATAAGTTTATTCGTAAATAGATGTAATGATGTTTTACTTTCCCTATGGTATTCTTTAATTTAAATTTGTATTCATATGATTTTTAGTAATTGGATACAATGAAGTTACTTAAGCTATGCAATTTGATTTCAAATATGGATTAGAGGAAAGTCAATTTATATGAATGGTACTTCATTTTGTATTTTGTAATAATTAAGAAGAAAAAATAATCCTATTTGAGTGCATCAATATAACATCAGCATTTATGCTATTAATTTTCCTAGGAATTTAAAAATAAAAAAATCCCCCTTACCATATAAATTAAATTGTATTTGCAAATCTTTTAGTTTAAAAAAAAAACTTGAAGAAAAAACACTTATTTTAAAGAGCAAAAAGCTCACTGCCCTTTGTGTGGGAAAATAAATTAATTCTTGTGTGAACAAAGCATCTCCTTCAAGATTCTTTTTAACATTCCTTTAATTTATTTTATAAGTGACATAAAAAAACATTGGAACAAATAAATAATAAATAATAAAATAAATATCTAACTATCCTATGCCTATCCTAAGATTTCACCTAATAAACTTTACTATCATAATTTTACACATAGGCAAGGCATTGAAGAAGGTGATGCCATCACATGTGGAGGTGGAAATTATTATTATTTTTTGATTGATTTAAATGTGTCAACTTTAAGAGTAGTGCCTTAGAGTTTTATGGGTGAGGATTTTTGTGGGGAGGATAAATTAAAATAGAAGACTTGATATTTATATTTATATTTATTTTATTATTATTTTTAGTAATGAGTGGTACTTAATTTTAGTAAATGATAAAATAAAAAATGAAATATCTTAGAATTAGATTATTAGTTGTTATTTATTTAATTTAATTGTGTTGTTAAATTAGTATTGTTTTAGTGAAGTTAATAAAATTAAAACATAATGATACCATTAAATAAATTTAGTAAATTATTAAGAATGTTTTAGTTTAGTTTTATTGTTGCTTCTATCATTAATAAAAAAACGTTAAATTTTATAGTTAGTTGTTTGTTAGCTTTAGTAAGTAAATAAAGTAAAGTTCAGAATAGTATAGTTTAATTTAAATTTAGTTTTAATGTATGTTTTTAGTAGTTGGTTAGTTAGTAGATATAGTATATTATTGTTTATGGCTGTAATATTTTTAAAGGTAAATAAAAATACTATTAATTTAGATTAATTTAATTTAATTAAGATTTTTTTTTCATGAAATATTTAATTAATATTAGTAATGTTTAGAAAGAAATTGATAAACATTAAATTAATTGATATTAAGATAGTAGATTTAAGTTTAATTTTTAAAAAATGAGATATTATGTTAGTTAAGTATTAATTGGATTTTTTTTTTAAGGCAAAAGTGGCAAGCCACTGTAATATTTTATTAAGTCTGATTCAACGAGGTCAACTGGGAAAGAACTAGTCAAGAAAACCTAGCATCATCCCTGATATATACACAGATTTATATAGTTTAAATGAATATTTACAAGGGGTGTATCAACTACCACCCAACGGTGAACTAGAGAGTACCTTGACATTGATTTCTTTGGACTGTTCCAAGCACTATCTTCATGACAAACTTATCCTAGCAATTAGCACTTATCTTACAAGTCTTCCCAATCAGACACAAAACCACCTTCAATTGACCCAAGCCCACCAAGAATAGGTCCCTAGCCAGAACATAATTCTAAAGTGCCATGAATCCCATTCAAATTCAAGTTAACCTCATCAATTAAATCCAAAAATTTTATTCAATCAGTTGCACAGAAGAAACATTCATATCCCTGGAGATTGAAACATTAGATTCCTTCTACAAATCAATCATAGCTTGACCCACCATCTTTATTTGTTCCACCAAATGAACACCCATTAATCTTGGTTTAGGTGACAAAGCATGTTTTAAATAAATGAAACTACCAGTGTCAATAGCATGCTTAAGCACCTCAAAAAAACATTAAATTCATGGTAGTGCAGGAGTTGAAACTGTGAGAACAAACCACCAACTAATGCCACTCCATTTCATAAGTCATACTTTTGCAAAGCCAAAATTAATTTTTTATCACCTAGGAAGTGAGGTCAGATTACCCTATGGGCCAAAGCTTGAAGCATTTCAAGAGACTGCAAGAGATCCATAACATTGGAAAGGAAAATTGAAATGAGCTAAGATGGATAGAAAAATAGAAGTGCCAAAGCATATAAAAATTCTTCGCCGATGATATGTCGAATAGCTCTTCAGACTGTGAGTAAAGAAATAAAAAATATTTGATCCAATACCTCATCCAAAATAATACTCGGTAACATAGTTTCCTCCAATGTTGTTGGCAAGCATATATGAAAATTCTTTGGTGTGATTGAAAAATGTTGTTTATGACACATTCCACAAGCCAAAGTGATATCCCACCCAAAACTCATCTTGTAACACAAAACACAAACACAGATCATAGAATTGAGCTCTTGCATATATATGTGGAATTGAAGATGTCATTCCTCAAGCAATAAATTACACAGTGCAACATGATATAAGCCATCTATGCTCGCACAGAAAACATCATTGAAAGAGCTAGAAAAAGTACTAATGAAAATGCATTTTAATGGCTTGGATTTAGCCACATGAGGAAATCAAATCACAAAAATAGAAATTAAATTTTTTCAAAGAATAATCAGATTTGAAACACTCAAAATATATTGTGCATGTCATGTCATCATAAATGCTTCTAATAAAATCCTAAGAAATTAATGAGCTTTGAATCATGCTCTATTTCTAGGAAACTTGGCATCTAATACATATGACCTTGACTCAGCATCTAAAAGATCTACTCTACTCAGCACATCAAACAATCCTTCTAAACTTAGCACCTTAACTCGGCACCTTATATCATTCTGCTTCACTCGGCACCTAAATCAGCAATACTCCACTTCAATTACCTACAATAATACTAATTCTTGGCACCATCTATTCTAGATTTCTCAGCATCCACTGTGTTTCCTGGTTGCTTGGCTCCTATAGAATTACGGTGTCACTCGACACCTATAGAATTCCTATGTTACTCGACACCTATTAACTTTACAATGCTCGACTTCTGTTGGATCCTGAGTTACTCGACACATATTGGTCTCATCTACTCGACACCTACTAAAACTTGTTTGAAACTATCTGTGACTAGGCACATAAATGGATTCAAGCTCAACTTCCATTGTGTACTCAACATATATGATGAAAATAGGATCAACTATGTTTTCTGGGAAATTCAGCAGCTAATACAATTTTTCTTCATTCAGCACCTTAACATAGGCATCTGATGCTTATTAGAATTACTCCACTTCAATTAATTTCTTATTGAACTTGACAACCAACTATGTGAACTGATCAATTTGACACTCGATATAATTTTTTTTTACTCAGCACCAGAACGTAGCTTACTCGGCACCAAAATACAAGTTGCTCAGCTTGGCACATAAAGACTTTCTCGGCACCTAAACTTGGCACCTAAAGGATATCAAATATCCTTGGCACATGTTATTTTTCACTCAACATATATCACATTCAAAATAGAACAGGATCAGCACCTTAACTCAGCACTTGAAGGATATCAAATATTCTCAACACCTTCTTGATGAACTCAACAACCAACTATGTGAACTAACCAACTCGGCAACTGATATAATTCTGCTTTACTTCATGTTAGAACATAACTTACAAAGCACCAAAATATAACTTGCTTAGCTCAGCACCTAAAGACTTTCTCAGCATCTAATATTAATCTACATTACTCAGTATCAATTATCTTCCTATTGGACTCGACCTCTACTTGACACCTGAAGCATGAACTTTAGATGCCAAGCAGATAGAGGCTTCCAAGTCATCTTGAATAAGATTTTGAAGAACCTTGTATTTCTCAATAAAAGGTAAAGGATGAAAAGTAGAAGTAGTAACCTCATCACAACCCAAATTTCATAAAAAATATACAACTTTATTCCCTTCTCGATAAATATGCGAAATGCAAATATCTAAACATTCATCGAGAAGTATCCAAATTTGGTTAAGAACATATTTTAGCTTCCAAGAAATGATGTGCCTATGAATACAAGTGTCAATAATAACTGAAGAAACCCCTTCTATATGTAACCTATGGAAACAACCTTGTTTAGCTAAAATAAGCCCGACCAATAGGGCATGAGCCTCTGCTATGTTATTAGTATCAATGGGCAAAGGAGAAACTATGATCTAGCCACAACCTGACTAGAAGGATTTCCAATACATGCTCCAAAATCCGATGGACCTGGATTTCCTCTTGAAGCTCCATCAAAATTCAACTTCCAAAAACCATATGAAGGGGGTCTTCAAAAATTCTTTCTAGGTAAGAGATATGAGGGTGAGAGGCTAACTTTCCACCCATTTGGTATGAATAATTGTTGCCATTGTTGGAAAATTTTGGAATCCCAATGGGTCACAATCAGGTAGAATTTAATCCCTTTTAGATTAGAATTAGTCACTTCCAAGATTGATTTTTCAATACCAATCAAAACAATGTCTAATGATAGGGATTCCTTTTTGAAAATACACTTATTATGTTCCCACCAGATAGCCCAAACTACCAAGGTTGGTATGCATTTCTAGAGATTTGCAAATAATTCTTTTTGATAAAGAAGTGGCCAGGCTTGAAAGAGATCCCAAAGATTTTTTGGCAAAGGAGGAAGGTAATTAAGTTTACTCAAAATGAAGAACCAACATTGATAAGAAAATGAACATGTAACAAACAAGTGATCCACAATTTCTTCTTGTTCCTCACAAAAGACACATTTAAAAGGAGGAGCGATATGTAGTCTATTCAATCTATCACTAGTTAAAATCCTGTGTTTAAGTGCTAGCCATGAGAAACAACATACTTTAGGAAGAACAACTAGATTCTAACAAAATGGAAAAGCTCTAGAAGTAGGTTTATTCAAACCATTCTGTTTTAAAATTTGGTACCCCTCTTTCACTAAATAATTTCCATCCTTAGCTAGAGCCCAAAAAATTTGATCATGGGCTTCAGAAAAAAAGACTTGCCTTGAATTCAAAATATTTTGAAATTGAATGATTTCCTATGGTGACAGAGGTAATTTAGTAGGATCCTTCCAAACTGTTTTCTTTGAAAATTCACAGACATATTCCACATAATGATTAAATTGGGATCCCTAGTGAAGCTCAACAACTTGGATAACGTTTAATGAGATTCCACTCTTAGAAAATAGAAAAGTTATTAATTGGATTAGTTAATGTTTGATTTGTTTTTTATAAGAAAATAGGTTTCAAAGGGATCCTGAAACCCAAAAGTTAATACATATCAAAAGGCTTTAAAAAAGCAACAAAAATCTAGTCACAACACTATGGCTAACCAAAAGGCCAAGATGAAAGATAGGTAAAAAACCAAAAACCAAAAACTACAGAAACCAAATAGACCAAAAGAAAGGTAGTGAAAAATGTTTGTTACTCATTTGTCTTTCTTTCAAACTCCTGCACCATTTTCACTACCTCATAGGCTTTCTAGATCTCCTTAACCCTATGCTCCTATTTCTTTTGACCAATGTTCATAGTCATGTTCTCATCCATCCTATCTTTGGATCTATCCTTTTCCTCATTATCCTCTAGGAAACCCCTCGCTTTCAACTTTCTAGCAAGAGAAGAGATGTTATCATTTAGAGAAGTTAGAATTGAAATCATTTGGTTTGCCAAATTATGATTGTAATTTTCTAGATTCTGAATTCTTTTTTCAAACAGCCTGAGGCAATCCCCTTGATCTATGAAATTTCCATGTTCTAACTTCTTCCCTTAGTTTTCTAGCTAACTCATTCTTTCTTTGACCTCCTCCAATTCATGTTAGAGCCATTTAATTGACCTGAAATTGCCAATCATACTATTTCTAGCATTATTAATCAAATTCATACCAAATTCCCTTGCATTATCTCTAATAGCCACCAACACCGGATCAACGAGTTCCTCCATCTAGATCTTTTCCTCTTTACCTTAAAGGATTTGGGGGTTCATGGTTTCTCTCACAATTCCCATTTTTGAGGTTCTAACATTAAAAAATTTCCAGGTCATGCACCTATCTTTTATAACCACCTCTCAACTCTCATCCTCTATTTTCTCCTTACCATGTTCCTCAGGGGGAATTGGGGAAAGATGAATGATGATGATCTTCAGCCCAGAATCCATTTTTCCCTCTAGGGGAATCTCCTCCTCCTTAGACCTCCTCTATTTTTTAGCTACTAGCTCCTCCCTCGTAACATCCTCATTCTCCTTATTCTCTTCATCAGTATCCATATCATCCCCTTCCTCATTATAATCTTCATCTCCTTGACCAAAATTTTTAAAACCAAGCCACCTGGGGATTTTATTGCATGGGAGTTTAGTTGATGAAGGTGATTTCTTCTCAAAAAACTTATCCTTCTTTCCAGACAAAGGATTAACATCTTCATCCTCCAAACTTATACTCTTAACATCATCTGTGTTAGATTAGAAGTTTGAACTCCTTATGTCCTTGGATGTAGCTACTGCCTGGGTGAGGGTTTTACTTCTAGATTAAGCCTTGAAATTATCGCAAATTAAAAGTAGTAAACCCTCATGTAGGGCCAGATTAGAGGTATGTTTTTTCTTGTACATAGTAACATTCTTATCCATGGAAGTATATAAATAAAAAGGGAAAGAAACTTTAATCCCATAACAAAAATAATTGATCAGAACAAAAAGATGTGTTCTAATCCTATCAAATATCATATCCATAGATATATACTCAATAATAGCCCTCAAAAAATACCTCCATAGTTTATTTATCAAGTCCATCTCATAGTATGTCTCACTTTGGACCAGTTCCTTCTTTTCTTCTGCATTTTTTGCAAAATCTTTCATAGTATTCATAGACACCTTCTTATCCTTGTAAAACTTTAGTCCCTCATCCATAATTTTAGTTATATGAGAAATGATGTCTATAGTCACCTAATATGAGACTCCATCAACTTTTACCCTTCCATCCTTCCACAAATTTACCATAAGATCAATAATCATAGCTTCATATCCATGGAGCTTCGGTATGTAGTTGGAAATTCCTCCCTTTTCTAGCTTCTCCCATAGTTTAGTTCTTTGCTTCCATTTTTCTACCTTGTGTATTGGTTCTTTCTTGCTTCTTTCCCCCATCATCTTTGTAATCTTAGCACTTACTATTCTCATAAACTCTGTCCTTTGAAACCCTTTCTGAACCCTTTGTATGCTCTGATGGAAACTGCTTTGATTTTTGCCAATTTATCTTTCAATACCACTAAAATGGTACATACAACAATCAACCCATAAAACATGTGAATTTGTCACTAATAACATCATTTCCCCATTCCATTCATATTTACCATTATTGTATTTACTTACACCAATACTCTCATTTATATCCATAATTATCTTTGGATTTCACCCGTACCAGTATTCCAAATCATTGCCATATCTTTCTTTACTATATCATTGGCAAACCAATCAGCCATTGAGTTTGCCTCCTTATATTCATGACTAACATGGATACTATAAAATTATGAAGTGTTATACGAATTTCATCAATGATGTTAGCTATTGTCCATGATGGTTGGAGAACCTCTTTGATACATCTGATGATGTTATTTGAGTTCCCCTCCAACCACAACTTTTGGCTCCCTTATCTAAAGCTAATTTCATTATGTGGAGAGTTGCATTGGCTTTGACATAATGGTTTGTCTGATGTCCCAATGGATGAGAGAGAGCATCAATCCCTTCACCATAGTAGTTTCTTATAATACCTATACATCCTAAAGGACCACGATTCCCTTTTTTTGGACCATCAAAGTTTTCTTTATGCCAGCCCTCAGGTGGTAGCTTCCGTTTGACCTCCTATCCTTTTCCTTCTCCTTTTTCTTACCACCATCTTTAATGTTTGCCCCCTTTCTAATTTGGTAATTTTCCTTCATATGACTAATGATTTTATTTGATAGAACATAAGCAGGTTATTCCCTATCTCTGAATATTCTATTGTTTCTTTCCTTCCAAACACCCCAGCACAAGTGAGGCAAAGACCAAGTGCTTAAATCTTGCAGATTTGTGCCTATATACATGCTATTCCATTAACAAAAGAAATCTAGCACATTACCCGACTTACACCAACTGATTTGAAAATTATTTCTAATAAGGTCCCAAACTTCCCTAGAATAAGGACAATGGATAAACATATGATTAACCAACTCCTCTTGATTCTTACATAGAATACATCTATTTAGGTTATAGTGGCATTTATTCATCAAGCTTTCTAGCATAAGAATTTTATCTTGTAAAACCAACTAGTAAAACATATTAATCTTAGGAGTAAGGCCAGGCACCCAAGCGGCCCAAGGAGTTTTCTCCTTCAAGCTCCAAAGAGAATTATATCCTAAAGAAATTGAGTAAAAACCATTAGGATTATCTTCCCATATTATTTCATCCCTCTTATTATTAAGAATCATTGAGTTTAGCATCAATATTATCAGCTTGAGGTCATTTGAGATAAAAGACATGTCTCTCCAACCCTAGTCAATTCTATAGTCTCTAACTTTTAATTCGAATTGCCTGATACAAATATTTTCCCAATTACTATAAATAGGATTATTAGTTAGAGGATCTTGAATCAACTAGTTATCATGCTAGAAGAGAATGTAATCACCATTACCCACTTTCCACTTAGTCGTAGCTTTGGCTAGGTGTCTTACCTTAGGGATACCATTTCAAATGACTAAACCATTAGGTATGTCAACATTATTCAGCAAGAACTTTAGAGAAGGCCTTCTAATATACTTCTCCACTAAAATATCTCTCCATTCCCCTGTGTTGTTGAAAATGCACCAATATCTATTTGGCAAGGAGAGCCTTATTGAGAAGTACTAATTTCCTTATACCAAGATCACCATAGCTCTTAGGGAGGAAAACATTATCCCAAGCCACTAGTGGATATCTTTTATGTTCCTCAAGACCAAACCATAAAAAATCTCTCTAGATCTTTTCTATTTTATTAGAAAATTTGGCTAGTATGCAAAAGAGGCTTAGGGCATACATTGGGAGATTCTAAAGAGTGGGCTTAACCAAAAGACATTTAATTGCTTGGCTTAGTGTGGCTCCTTTCCACCCAACCAAATTATTTTTGAACCTTTCAAGAATCCCATTCTAGAAAGAAATAGGAGGCTTAGTTCATATTAGGAGACCAAGATAACTTGAAGGTAGCTTACCAATCTCACACCAAAGAATCCTAGCAATCTTCATTTGTCTGCAAATAGGAGTATTGATAAAGAAAATTGAACTCTTCTTCTAGTTAATTAGTTTACCTAATCCTCTAATAAACACATCCAGAAGATCCTTCATCACTTTATCTTCCCTAACTGAAGCTTCCCCTCCCATAATAGTGTCATCCGTAAATTTTTGATGGGCAAAAGAAACATTCCCAGAAGAGGGCTTGATCCCTCTTAGTCTCCCTTCCTGTCTTTTCTTCTCAATTAACCTACCAATACACTCAGCCATAATAATGAACATAATATGAGAGATAGGGTCACCCTACCTTAGAAGTCTTGAAGGTTTGAAGAAATCAGAGGGAGCCCACTTGACCATAATGGCAAGTGATGAAGTAGAAATAAGTTTAGAAATAAGCTTGCAAACATCTTGATCAAAGCCAAAAGCCTGGAGAACAAAACCCATGAAAGGACAGTCCACTCGGTCATAGGCCTTTGAAAGATCTAGCTTTAGAAAAAAACCTTCTTTTTTTCGTACTTCAAGGGAGTGAACAACTTCATGACCCATCATGATAGAGTCCAAAATCTGTCTATTGGAGACAAAACCTGTATGTTGCTAAGAAATTACCAAAGGAAGAATATTAAGAATTCTAGTACTTAACACTTTCAAAATGATCTTGTAAAAAGAATTATAGAGACTTATAAGCCTAAATTGATCCATAGGATCAGCCCTTGGAACTTTGGGAATGAGAACTAGGAAAGTAGAATTAATTTCTTAAAGAAGGCTTCTAGCCCCAAAAAATTCTTGAATAGCCTTAACCACATCTTCCATAACCACCTCCTAATAAACTTGAAAATAGAAAGTTTGAAAGCCATCCAGCCTAGGGGATTTATTAGTTGGTAAGTAAAACAAAGCTTGTTTCACTTCTTGAGCTATAGGAATCACCCTCAACATTTTATTGTGATGAGGTTGGACAATCTAAGCGAGACAAGACACTATTTCATTTTGATTCACCATGGATAAGATGGGATCCCAAGAAAGAAGAGAAGAGAAAAAAGAAGTAGCTTTAGTAAAAATATCATTCTCCCTAGTCAAAGTAGCCTGGCCCTTTTTAATTCCTTAAATCCTATTATTAGATCTATGCTTTAGAGTGGAGAGGTGAAAAACCTAGTCTTCTGATCACCCTCTTTAAGCTAGTTAATTCTTGATCTTTTCTTCTAGAAAATCTCTTCTTTACGTATAATATTATGCAAATCAATAAGAATATACATCTCAATATTCCTATTCTAATCATTATACCCATCCTGTTGAACTAAATCTTGAATTGAGCTGAGTTTATCTGAAATATCCTCTTTTTCCTAAAAGATATGGTCAAAATCCATCTTGTTCTAGATTTTAATCATCTATTTCACATTACTCAACTTCTTAGTGAATCTAAACATAGCAGTTCCTTCCACTTCCATACTCCACCAATAGGATATCCTATTTAATAGATCTGGATGAGAAATCCACATTTTTTCAAACGAAAAAGGATAATTCCTCCTGGGCTCAAGAGAAACAACCAAGAGAGATATGGGGGAGTGGTTTGACCCTACTCTAGGGAGAAGGGAAAGCTTGCAAGAGAAAGACTTCAACCAATCTAGAAAGATGAGAGCTCTATCCAATCTAACCTGAATACACTCACTCCTAATTCTTTTATTGGACCAAAAGTAGACTCCCCCTAAGAGATCAATATCCAAAAGAGCCAAGGTATTTATGAAATTAGAAAGATCCAACTTATTTTCCAAATCCAAGGCTAAACCTCCTAAGTTTTCTTCACTAGTGAGTGGAGTATTGAAATCCCCCATAATAATACTTTTACGAAGATTACTATTCTAGACCATAGCCCCAAGGTTAGTCCAATAATCCTTCCTTTCCATTTTTGTATTTGCATAGAAATTCAAAAGAAACCAATAATCATTGGTATTCATATGAAACACTTTACATAATAGAGTATTGCCTTCATTATACAAGGGAGTAACTTTGAACTGTTTATTATTGGAAAGAGTAAGCAAACCTCTCGATGCCCCCTCATAATATGTAGCCTCACCAACCATAATATTACTAAAGGAGATCTTACCTAAGGCCATATTCTTCATTTTTTTCTATTGAATCAAAATTATATCAGATCTTTGATCTCTTATCATATTCTTGAGAACTTGTTGTTTACAGAGCCCATTTAGTCCCATAATATTCCAACATATTATCTTCATTTCTAAATAGTTGAACACTCCAAGATAGTTCTTTAGCTCCCATCTACCAAATTCCTTTTGACCTCCTCTTCTAAGATTTGGTTTGCATTCTTCCTACTTAGTTTCTTTGGCTTGACTCCCACATTGATTTACCATGGCTCCTAGTCTATGCTGGTGAAACTAGGGAGGGCTCCCTATTATTCTTCTTTTTAGTCTTTAAATAACTTCCTTTGTTTTCCTCCAATCATTCCTCTATTCTTGCCTTCTTACTAGGAGAAGAAAATTTATCCATAATCCCAAATCTCACTTCCAAATTACAAGAAATAGATTGATCCTTCCAAAGAGATGAAGGAATCTCCATGATTCCCTACTACTTTTGAATACCCTTCCTAGACTCCACTTTCTCTTGATTTTCCCTCACCACCTCCACTTTCTTATTTAAAACTTGTTCCTCCTTTCTCTCCAAATGAAAGTGTAACTTTTTGAATTCCTAAAGCTAAATTTCATTCTAAATCCTATCCTTCTAGGTTTAGCTTTTAAGTTCTCCTTATTCAAATCTACATCACCCCTAGGTAGCCCACTTACCTGAGGTCCATCCATCTCTAAATTTGCTAGAATATCCTTCTTGATGATCTGGGAACTAGGCTACTTGGCCAAGATATCCACCTCTTTGACCTTAGAGGCTTCCACCTCTATGATTTTAGAGCCAGGAAAAACTAGTCCATCCATCTCTAAATTTGTTGGAATATCCTTCTCGATAATCTAGGAACTAGACTACTTTGTTGGGATATCCACCTCTTTGTCCCTAGAAGATCCAAGTATCTTAACTAGTACTTCCATCTCTATGACCTTAGGACCAAACAAAACTAGAAACACTTCCTTATCAACCTTTGATCCATTTTGTTCTAGTTTGTTCTCTCCTTTAATAAGGATTCCTACTATTGTCTCCTGAATCTTCTGTCGATCCTTAAATTACTTTTTTTCTAGATCTTTTTCTCCTTTCCATTTTTGGAAAATGTGGATTTCCTTGTCTTTTCATCTTTTACCTTAGGACACTAATTTTCCTTATGAATTGATTTCAAACAATGAAACAAGCAAAAGGAACACTTTCATATACCAACTTTTGTATACACATTCCAAGCTTATAATGAAAGCACACAACCTCTAACATGTCATGCCCTTCTTGAACTCCAATATAAATCCAAGTATACATTAGTCTTCTTCTAGAAGCAATTATCGAGTCTATTGAAAAAAAATCACCAAATGAGTTTGTAATTCCCACAAACACATCCTCATTCCAAAACTCTAGAGGTAACTCTAGAAGTCTAACCCAAATTGTAGCTTGCATGAAAAAGGAATAATTCAAATCCAGCTTCGAAGACCACTTCTAGAGAACCAGGGTCGATTGACCTATAATAGGAGGTCCTTGACACAAAATGCTTGAAATGTCCTCACTATATAAAAAATCAAAAGATAGGAAGCCTTTCGCCATTGCCATTATAGTGACTTGTCCCTTTAGGGTATGATCTAATAATATCTATATTCAGCCTTTGCCAAATAAACTTATCCACTAGAGTAGAATCCATTATACCAATCCTCTGATCTTCCAACTCATTCGATATTACAATCACACAAGAACCCTTCTCCAAGCTAGAGAGTAATTTAACTGATGGAAAACAAGACTTACTAGTAGATTTGACTCCAAAAAGAGATGGCCATTTGGTCAAAAGTACCCCAGACCGATCCACCTTGGATGGCAAAAACTACTTGTCCAAACTTTTTCCCTTGACACATGGGTCCCCATCTCGATTCTTTTTTGTATCTCTAACCTCTGCAGTCCCCTAACTCTCTTCTTCTCCTCATTGTAATCCATGCTTTCGATCCCATCCTCCGAGAGGATTTTTTCTCAAGATAGGTTTTGAATTTTAAAAAGTTGTACTTCCCCATCCTCTCCCCTATCCACTCTCGCTCATCATTTTCACTAAATTTTTGATTTTTTGTTAGTATTAATTAATGGTATTTAATTGTGACAATGTTATCTCTTACAATATCACTTTTTTCAAATATAAATATAAAATTGATATTTTATTTTACATTTAATTTAGAAGGGAAATATGACTCATTAAAAATCACAAATAGAATTTAAGATCTAGTCTAGGCTTATGTAATAATTAGGGCTCAAGATGTGTTAAGGATTTGGTTATGATTGTTTAGGACTAGGGTTTTCATTAATGTTAGGATTAGTTTGGCTTAGGATTATAGTTACATTCATGAATCTAGGGTTGAAAATCAAAATTTTGCACTCATGAATCAATATTTGGGCTTAGGATTAGAGTTACATCCATGAATTCATATTTTACAATTTCAATTGTATTGGTTTAATTTTTTATTAATTAATATTCACATCAAATATATTGGATCTTAAACTTTAATTAATTTATATTTATGATAATGGTTTTAAATTTTTATTTAGTAGATTGTTATATCAAAATTAGATTTAAATTTGAATTTGAATTAATTATATATTTAAAATTATAGTTATTGCAATATCACTTTGTTCAAATTTATAAATACCAAATTTATATTTAATTTTACATTTGATTTGGAAGGGAAGCGTGACTTAATAAAAATGACAAATAGAATTTAAGATCTAGTCTAGGTTTGTGTCATAATTAGGGCTAAGGTTGTGTGAAGGATTTGGCTATGATTGTTTAGGATTAGGTTTTAGTTAATGTTGGGATTAGAGTTGAGAGAGAGAGAGATTCATGAATCAATATTTTACAATTTCAAATGTATTGATTTTATTTTTAATTAATTAATATTTATATTATATATTAAATTTTAAAATTTTAATTAATTTGTATTTATGATAAAGGTTTTATATTTTATATTAATTTTTATATAGTAGATATTTATATCAAAATTACATTGAATTTGAATTTGAATTAATTATATATTTAAAAGTATACTTATTGCAATATCACTTTTTTCAAATATAAATGTCAAATTTATATATATAATTTTACGTTTGATTTTGAAGGAAAAAACTACTTATTGAAAATAATATTTAATTGAATTTAAAATAGAGTCTAGGTCTATGTCATAATTAGGGCTAAGTTTGTATTAAGGATTTGGTTATGATTATTTAGGCTTGGGGTTTTAGAAAATGTTAGGATTAGAGTTGTCCTTAGGATTAGAGTTACATTCATGAATAAATATTTTACAATTTCAATTGTATTGATTTTTTTATTATTAATTAATATTTATATCAAATATATTGAATTTTAAATTTTAATTAATTTATATTCATGATAAAGGTTTTAAACTTTTATTTTTATTTAGTAGATATTTATATCAAAATTACATTTTAATTTTAATTAATTATATATTTAAAATTATATTTATTGCAATATCACTTGTTTTAAATATAAATATAAAGTTGATATTTAATTTTACATTTGATTTGGAAGGGAGACATGACTCATTCAAAATCACAAAAAGAATTTAAGATCTAGTCCAGGTTTATGTCATAATTAGGGCTAAGGTTATCTTAATGGTTTGGTTATGATTGTTTAGGACTATGGTTTTCATTAGTGTTAGTAGTAGATTTTGGCTTATGATTACAATTATATTCATGAATCTAGGGTTGAGAGTCAAAATTTTACACTTATGAATCAATATTTTAGAGATGGGCTTAGGATTAGGGTTACATCCATGAATTAATATTTTACAATTTCAATTGTATTGATTTAATTTTTTATTAATTTTTAATTAATTTTTATTTATGATAAAGGTTTTAAATTTTTATTTAGTAGATAGTTATATCAAAATAGATTTAAATTTGAATTTGAATTATTTATATATTTAAAATTATAGTAATTATAGTATCACTTTGTTCAAATTTATAAATACCAAATTTATATTTAATTTTACATTTGATTTGGAAGGGAAACATGACTTAATAAAAATGACAAATATAATTTAAGATCTAGTCTAGGTTTGTGTCATGATTAGGGCTAAGGTTGTGTTAAGGATTTGGTTATGATTGTTTAGGATTAGGGTTTTAGTTAATGTTGGGATTAGAGTTTGACTGAGGATTACAATTACATTCATATATACTTGTTCATAGCTCTAGATCATTTGATATAAAGGTAAATTACTTAGATCATCTATTTATTTGATGTATTTAATTTAGAAAGTATTTATTATTTATTATTTAAAAATTAAAATAATTTCTAACTTGATTTTTTTATATAATGAACTATCAATTCATATATGTGAATAATTGAGAGATTCCAACACTTACCAATTTTTTAAAATTTTATACATCTACATAAAATATTAAACTTGCATTCAATTCAAACATATATACATCACCTTAAACTACATGATCAAGGTTACATGGTTAAGTTTTAGACATTATATTTTAGGGTGTGAGTTCATTAAACATGGTTAGGTTTAGTGTTAGGCTATATATATGGGTAGCTAATATCATGGTTTATGTTTACATTTAGAATTTAGTGTCTACATGGCATGGATAGGAATATAAACATGTATTAAATATGCACAACAAAATAATTTACAATTAATTACTATTTAGTTAAAACAAATCTAAAACATCAATTTAATTACATGTTTAAACAATCTAAACATCTATCTAATCATTCATCACTTTAACTTTTATTAAAAGCATCAAAACATTAAAAATAATAATTTTTAAATGAACGACTAAAAAAGAAAATTTAAATGAACAGATACAAAACTATTTAAATGAATAGATACAATAAACTAAATATAAAACAATTAACAATGGATATGTAGAATTTTATGCATTGAAACTATTAGACATACCAAAAAAATTAAAAATTATTTGAAGGAATTATAAAGAAAAAGTCTATAAAAAAAAATTAAAAAAATTTAAAACCTAGTAGAGTAGAAAACAACAACCAGGGGTAGTAGAAATGAAAACATGAACTCCTGTTTCCAAACTATAATTGGGCTTCCATTCACAATGAGGGTGATAATGAACAAAAGCCTCCAAAAAATTAGATTTTCTTCTTTTTAAAAATTGGGTACTTGATTTGTTTAAAATTGGGCACCCAATTCTGAAATCATGGTTTGAGTACAAATTAGGTACCCTAACCATAAAGGACACTCATTTCTAAAGAGGTGCACTTCTACGAAATTGACTTCTACAGAATTACAACCTGACTTTGTGCATTCACCCTTAAGAATAAATGAAAAGCCCATTGATCAACATACATACTTTAACAATTTCTTAAATAAGTTTAGATTCATATTCAATAAGCACCATAAAAGACATATAAAATTTATTTTAACATTGAATAATAGACTGAGAATATCATGGACTCCAAATTAATGTGATAGTTAGTGAATCATAATCAATGACAATACTTATATAAACTAAGTGAACCAAATACTTTTCCTTTCCACATGCAGTAATTATCCAATCCCATAGTGTCCTCCCTTATAAATACTATCATAGTTCCATAATGAGCATGACATAAATAATACTTGCCATATGATAAGGCTAAAAATATCAAACATTTAGATAGTAACCATAGAATTCAAAAAAGAACCTGAAGGAGGTGAATTTTTTAACAGTAAACAAAAAAACACAACAATGACTTTCAACAGAAAATCAAGTGTTACCAATGTCATAAGTAAGATAGAAAAAAGAGAGTGGGGTGAGTAAACTAGGCTAAAAAAATTCCCAACATCAATGCTATACCATTTACAACAAAATTTTTTATTATCAATAACCCATATTTTCTATAAGAACATATTTCACATAACAAGGTGACTAATGGTAGCCACACTCTAACAAATAACTACTTCATGAAATCCAGGGGTCTAGTGTGCTAGATGTGTTAGAAAATGCTTTTAGATAAAATAAATAGGTAGATCATTAATGATTGTTACAAATATCTTTCATTTCATTCCATGCAATTATAAGCCCTAATTACTAGCAATCATGTAATATTTATTTTAATTCTAAATAAGATCCACTCAATGTACATGCATCAAAGAATCAACTAGAAATCAATGTCACATAACTAGGTGCAAAAGAAAAGAATAGTCTATCATACTAACTCAATATGAAAATCCAATTAATCCACGAGATATGAAAGGTGAAATATATAGTCACCAAATAAGAGTCGGAAAAGATACGTGTTGTAAATACAAGTTTCATTTTCAAGAGTTCTATTGTTTCAGATTTTGGTGTCTAAACTTTATTGTCTATGTTTTCTCTTGATAAGTCTTGTAAGTTTTACCACCTATTAACTGATGGGGGCACAATATGGTTTGAGTTCCTAGTATAGAAACTTGGGCTTTAATACCAAATGCAATGCCCAACTTGAGAACCCAAGAGAAATTAAACTATTATGCTACAATTTCTAGTAAACTATGTTTTTCTTGAATATTTATGAAACATCATTATAACAATGTAGAATCAATATACACATATACATGAATTACACATAAGCCATTACAATTACAATTTCCATTCCTTAAGGGTTCCTTTACATTGAGCTATATTTGAGAAATTTTTACTATTTATCTTTAATCTCAACTATAATGTCTATTATCATAAAGGAATAACATATACATAATCTCATAGGAAAATACATAAGTACAAGTGATACAATGAAGAACATCCAAATAAAACATGAACTATACATGTCATAGGGTATCTAGCAATAATATAATTACAAGAGTACAATACATCGTCCCATAGGTCTCAAGATACAAGATATATAACTTACATAGTTACAACATCTAAATAAAAATTTCCAAGATATGAATAAGAATGACAATGATATAACTCCAACAATGAACATCCAACATCTACCAATTTGAGAGTGAACCAAATGGTAAGAAGTCACTACCTCCAGACCTTGTGGTAAACTAATCAAGGTCCAACTCCTATTGCGTAGGGGAGATGATGTACAATCCATATACATATATTAAATCATAAAAATCAATCATAAAAAAATGAATCCTAATAGCCACATCTACCTCAAAAATAAGGTAAATACTTCATAAGGAAAAAATAAAATGAAAGTTTAACGGATAATAAATCATTGAACCAACATCACATAACAAAGTCACTATCTGAATACCAAGGATAATTTAAGTATCAAACCAAAGAGATACAATACTGAAAGAATTTCTACTTCCAAATTATATGTCAAATGTCAAAAGCATAATAACCAGTAGATTAAAAAGTGCCATCAATAAGAGTAAATTCACAAACAATAAAACCAACAATAAAATACTATGAGAGGGGGGGAAAAAATCTATGAAAGAGACTAGTGCTAAATAATAGGGACTAGTATTACATGGTCAAACTACTTGAGTTACCCTGTGATGTAGCCCAAACCCTTCACAAAACCAACTTAGAAAATTACTCAACTTGGAACTTTTAGAATACCAGATTCTTCATTCAAATTTTCCAACTTGTACTCTACCTTATAATGAAAGAAAGTGACTCCTTATTACAATTTCACAAATTACCATATTTGGCAGATTTTTGGGAAAAATAGGTTTTTCCACTTTAGGTAATTTTCAACACCCATCCTACGAATCCTAGATTTTCCCAAGAAAAGACCCCAACTAAGTAAAGATGAATTTCCAACTAATCTACAAAATCAAGAATATGATTTCAGATTTATTACAAAACAACTTTCTAAAAAAATAGAAAAAGAAACACAAACATCCAATTTTGAAGGTCAAGATGATATTTTAGAATCTTGAAAAAATGTTAAAACTGCCACTAATTGAGTTGTGCTCTATCATAAATCCAAATAACACCTCCTCATGAAGTGCTTGTAAAATTTCAGCCAAAACCCATATCTGAGTCAAAAGTAATGAGTCCCAAAAGTTGATGCATCACCATGGAGTAATCTTTCACTAGACCCTAGATCCACAAGCACTAAGTTACCTTGGATTGGTGACTCTAGACCACAAACCCTCAACATGACACATGTGGAACAAGAATACCATCTTGTGAAGATGAGAAACATATTCACACCTTTCACTAGGCATTATTCTACTCCCATCCTTTAGCTTATACAAGCACTTAAGGCATAGGTGAGGCAATATCTCTAATGTATCTTTATAATGTGAATTTAAAGATTTTAATAACTATGTTATAACGTATTACAAAAATTAAAATTAGGTAATTTGGTACTCACTTTGGGCCCTAAACCCCATTGCAATCCACTTCCATAGAATGTAGCTAGACTACCTTTAGAAAAATCCAAAAATCACAATTCTATCGCATATCACAAAAGCATTGACAGTTGAATTTGGTTTCATTACAAACAACTTGAAAGGCATTAGTTCTCAAGACTCAATTCATCACAAATACTCATCAAAATAAATCTCATAAACACAAATCTAATTTTGAACCATTTAATACATCATGACATCTAGTCAAATAATCAGAAAAGAAATATCAAAATCCTCTAGTGCACATCCTATTTTAGTGAACTTTACAAGTCCAATAAAACCGTCATACGATAAATATCCATGAATTTAAACAAAACATAAAGAAGCATGTAGTTTTCAGCCATATTTTTTTGAGTCCATCATTTTCTATTTTTAGATTGAGCCACAAGGATGTGTTTAGCAACAAAGTAAGAATATAGATGTTTACATAAATTTGTAGACTAATATACTTATTTAAATGAGTAAGTATTTAAATGTCAAATCTCATTGTGCATATAAAATGCCATGCAATGTTATCATGTTATTAATTTAAATAATCTTATATTATAAATGACTTAATTACTAAGATAAATATATATTTTGTTAGATTAAATATTAATATCAATTTTATTTTTAAAATTTTAATTTGACCTCTATTCAAGTTAGGTATTATTTTTTACTTTTTCTTTAAGTCATATTCCACCTACAAATAATCCAAACTTGAAATTACAATTTAATTGAATTCTTTATAATTTCTTTCATAATATTAAATATTCATAAGTAGATGATTATATAGTGAGATCAACCATATCTTCTCTTTAAATATAACTAATTCAAAAATATATTTATTTATTAACTTATAACTTCATTTGCATTAATCAATATATAATAAGTTATATCCAATTAAGAGTTTTAAAAAACATTAATATTAAAAATTCACTTATTAGAAAATAAGTAGTATTTATTTGTTAATTTTTGAAAAATAAAATAACTTTTTTTTAACTTTTAAAATTATTAATTTTTTATTTTTTTTTGGTTTTCTATTTTGGATTGATAAGAGGCTAAAGGCAAGATTCATTACAATTATTATGTGTTTTAATTAATTATTATTTATTAACCTCAAGTAGATTCGAACCCAAGACCTTCTAGATATGAAGCTCAAAATTTACCATTGCATTGTAGGTGATTTCCTTACTTCTAAAATTAATAATTAATAATAATAAATTTTTTAATAATCCAAAAACAATATTATATATTTATTTATAAAATTCAAATAAAAATGAAAATATTATTTTCACGTGTCTAAGATCTTTGAACATTGAAATATACTAGGTTTTTAAATCTTGAATGTATTTATTTTTTAGAAAGATTTTAAGCTAATAATTTTGTTAAAATCTTATGAAAATATATATTTTATTTGATGAACCTTTACAAGGATTTCTATTAACTTTTTTTTATAAAAATATTTCTCTTTGAAATCGTAGCTGGTCTAAACTCATTAGCTCCATATTTTAAAACTGAATTTTCATTGGTTGTTCAAATTTGGGTTCTAAATAAACTTTTAGTAACATAATTCTACTATTTATATTCTAGAGAGCCTTTCAAACAACACATGAATTGAAATCTATTTTTAAATTGTGAATCAAAATTGTTCCAAAATTTTGATTCTGTAAATTCAACAAATAAATTTTAGAAATGTGGCAAATACATAGTAGACAAATATTGAAAAATAAGTTTCACATAGGGGTTCTTAAATCTTGTTGGTCTGATTTTTACAAAATAAGTTTTTCCAAATCCTAGGTTAAAAAACATAATTGAATTCATTATTTTCCTGATTAGGGTTTTTGATTCTTTGGAATTGCATTTTAAAAACCTTTGAATAATCTATAAAACCATAAGTTTGCATTCCTTTTAAATTTATTTAGGCATGAAGCTTTTCAAATCTCGAATATTCCATGTCCCATTTAAATATTTTTTGCACCCAAGTGCCTTTTTGTTTTTGTCTCCCACCATCTAATCCTTACAAGATCTATGGTAGTCATGACATCGCCATGTGATGATGCAAGAGTTTTATGTATAGCGACATAGAAAACAAAGTAAATAAAGGAGGGACCCACCACTCTGATACTAAAAAATGCATTAAAGTGTTTGCCATCAGATTTAGATAAGGTCAAAGGCCAGTGGTTTCCTACATTAAGGATGTGCAAGAACTTTTCTGTAGAGTTCTCAGTGCTCATCAACCTATAATCCAATTTTTAGTGATGTCATTGGCTGGTGCATTTAATAAGGATGACACTTTGCATTCAATTTTTTTGCACTGTTGATCAATGTTAAATCAATGGCTAGCACTTGTCCATTTTGTGAAGATAATCGACAAATAAGAAAAGTGGGGAAGTGCCTATTTGATGTGTGGCAAAGGCTGACATTATGGACCCACTTCTCAAAAGATAGTAAGAAGGTTTCTTGTGTGGTAGTTGTCAAAGTGTACTATTCTATGTGGAGATTTTCTATTGGTCAATGCTGTTGACTTGGTATTATAACAATACAATAATCTATGATTGTTGATTTAACCATAATCAAGGATGGGTGCTTGCCTGCATTCTCAAGGTGCAAGGAATATAAACAATGTAGGGAAGCACCAACATGACATGTAGTAGATAATGGCATCATGCATCCACTCTTCTCAAAGGTAATAAATGAATTCTCTATCATGGCACTTGTCAGAGCACGTGGGTTTGAAAAGGCAATATCTAATTGGTGCAACAAGATTTTATTTCATCATCAATCTTAGTAGGATCGACAAAGGGCACCTACCTGCTTCATGAAGGTGTAGAGTTTTTAACTAAAGTGGGCAAGAGCCCTAGTGACATATGTCCTAAATGACATTACAAAGGATATTCATGTAGTTCAAAGGACATAAGATCTACATGACCATCAAATTATCAATAGATGGTGCATGCCTGCTATAAGAATTTTCTCAATGTTTATGTGATGTGGGTAAGCACCTAAAAGACATGTGGAATATGATTAGGTCATGGGACCATAGTCTTTAAGGGGTAATATTATAATATGAACAGTTGGGAGCTGTCAGCTAGTTGCCAATGAGAATTTGACAAGTGGCAAAGTGAGAATGGAAAAGGAATCAAAATTAAAGGGTCAAAGTTTTCCAAAATTCATATTTTTAAAGTTCAAGTTGTTAAAAAGAATATAAGTTTAATGATATTTTATAGATTTGACTATATAGTTTTAATTTTTCAAATTTAATTCTTTTCTCTTGATCTAGGGCCTAAAAATTCAAATGGACCTTAGAGGCATGATTTATATCCAAAATATGAAGTATGATATATTGCTAGAATCAGGAGAGGATACTATTCATTTTTGAGATTGGATTTTGTGTAGGTGTTAACCAGAAGTAGCTATAGGTGGATTTGTGTTTCTAGGGGCTGCTTAGTAAAGGATGTAGAATTATGTTTCTATATGAAATTCCAATCTAAAGTGATCAGATTTTCATCATATGTGATTTTATCATTAGTTAATAAGAGAGAATTGATGGTTTTAAATATAATTGGTTTCAAATGATGTTTTTGACAACAACACGAGTTGATTTCATGGAAAAAGAAGAAGTGATAGGCCAAGATCAGATTTTAAAGCTTCAACACAGTTTATGAGGAATTCTTGATATTTCTCCATAAGATATTTTGTTGATTATTTTCAATGGGAGATATATCAAATATTTATACATCATTTATGTTTTTTCTATTACAGGCAGATGAAGAAGATTAGTTTCAACAACTTCAAATTGAAGACATTTTTAGTGGGACTATATTCTTCCTCTCTGCTCTTTGTAAGGGTACAAATTCTTTGGAGATTTTCTAAGGATTTTGAGACTAGTCTAGTTCTGATTTTTATGACTAATGAGACCACATGGTTGGCTCCAATTTTAGGATTGTGATATCATTTTGCTCAATTTCTAGAAGCAATGTATTTCTTGTGAGGCATTTCCTATTATACAATCATTCTTTGTGTATTTTTTGAGTTTTTCCATATAGATGATGTATTGGTTTCAAGGAAATTAATGCAAGAGTTTAACCTTCTTAGTTTCATTCTGATTCTCATCTCCTTCTTCCATTATCTATAATGTTTTTTATTTGAGAACAAAGATCTTGAACTCAGTTGCAATCCCTTAAGGTTGTATGTCATGATGAATTTGCTAGTGGAACACAGATCCATGTAAATGTTTGTTTACATTGATAGGATTGTGGATTTCATAAGGAGTATATTACCATAAGTGTGAGAATTTTTATGAAGACAAATGTCTATTTGCAAGTTAGATAGATAGATCAGATATCTAGATATATGAGTATGTTAGGATGTCCATTGTGCGTTAATGTTTGGTTGATGCCCAATGGATAAGGGACTAGTCAACTTAGGTATTCCTTGTCCTCTATTGTTGCATACCTAGGTTATGTTGAGAGACCATATTATCAATTAAATATCTTTCCCTTTCTGTATAAGAGTTAAAGAGTTTTCCCTCACTTAGTTTATCAAGTTCATGTGCTCTATTATTAGCTATTTCACCCATGAATGCTTGCATAAACATAAAAGATTAAGGGATTTTATCTATTTTCCAAATTTAGTTATATGCCTTTACACTGGTACCATATAAAGAATCTAAGGTCCACCCACCTAGGTCTCATAGAGCCTAAAGAAGAAAAAGGAATTATCCTTATAGTTGGCCCAAGACTACAATCAAGTGCATCCACTATAGGAGTTTTCTAACCTTAGATGTATTGGTTTAGTTTCTTGGTTATTTTCAAAACTATTAAATCAAGAGCCAACAAATTGTACCTCAAGTTAGAGTTGAAATTCTATATTTAATCTGGTGAATAAATGCAAACCAAATGTTCTCGAGCCATAAATTATTTTCTAACTTCAATTCTCAAATTGCTCTTACAAGCCCGTGTGTTTAAATTACCAAAACACATCTAATTAAGAGCCCTAACCCTACCTATGGCTTATTTTCTCTAATATTATGAAATGCCTCAAAATAGTTATTATTTTAATTTATTTAATCATTTCATTCAAACTAAAAGAACTTTTTCATTAAAATAATCTATTATTCTATTTTCTTTCACTTTATTATTTAGTGAAAATAGTTTTAAGAGAATAATTTATTATTTGAGTTATAATAACAATTAAAGTCCATTATTTAGATGCAACTCTAATTTAAATATTATTAATTTATCTATAATTATAATAATCTAGTATTAAATATTAAATATTTTAATTCTCTTTATCAAATTTTCTAAAATAAACTTTTAAAATAAGTCTTCTAAATTGAAGCATGTTTTACCATCTTAAATTAATGCACTGGCCTTTGAAGACTGTTGTGCTCCATTCTCTTCATGATTCCCTCTTTGGACCATGGATATTCTCATGCTTGCTCTCTTTTCCTCTACTCAATTCCAGCTTTCCACCTTATATCTCTAGTATCTTCCCTAGCTTTCTGTGGTACCTAGGCCCTGTCATCCTGAACCAAGTCAACTCGGGTCAACCTAGTCTCAACTAGGTCAACCTAGGTGGTTCAACAACACTCACATCAAATGAGGAATCTAAAAAGTCCTATGAACTTATAGGATAGGTTAGATTTAACATCTAAAGAATTTGGAGCTATTTGTAATGCCTAGTTCCAAGATTGGCATAGTTATGAGTCCTTGGTCAACTGTGGTAGAATGTGGTCAAATGACACAAAAAAATAGGACTTTTGTTTTTTCATGTTTTAGCATGTTTTGATCCTAGTTGGATAATTTACTTAAGGTTTAAACATATTTGTTCACAAATTGCTCAAAATTTGTCAAGCAACTTTTCAGCAAAAAATGCAATTTAAACTTGTATTTTTATCCCCAATAACCAAAAATGGTTTGAAAATTTGTTGTGACCATTGGAGATTCTTGCATTAGCCCTTTTAGGAGGGTGGTAGGTATCATGATGTACTTTTACATTCAAATCAATAAAAATAACTTAGATTCCCTATAAATTTGATGTTGTAGCAATGTGTACAGACTTGTACAGATGCATCAGTGTGTCTAACCCACATTTTTAAAAATTTGAATGTATCATATTTCCAATGCACTTAATTTGAGTTTTTGATAAATCTCCTAACTCAAGATATTTAGATATTTGAAAAGTTGTTCAGTTAGTCATCATACCTTTGGTTTTAATAAGAAATTTTCATATCTTAGGATTTCACCATGGGAATTTGAGGGCCTCTAGTGAAATACAAGTGCAGATTATGTAATTATTGATCAACATCTCTCATAACTCACTCTAGAATTAACACTAGGTCTTGAAATTAGGTTTTCTATCTTTTTATACTTTCCTCTTAACATTCCAATAATTGGTTTAAAGTTTGGGCTGTTTCAAAGTATATCTCGACTTTGTATTTGGAGACCTAATAGGGCTAATAGCCTAGTGAAGAAATTGAGAAAAAGACTTTTTTTTTTCTAACTCCCTATCTTAGTGCTTTGTTATGTTTAGAAAAACAAAAAAGGTTACTTGAATATGTGATTTATGCATAAGGTTATGTGGAGATTTCTGAAATTAAGTTAGAGTTTCATGAAAAGAGGCTGCAAGCCTAATATGGTGGATTTCTTAAGCTATCATATGATAGATGTTTCATAGGTTGATTTTAACCATCATTCCACTTTATTTTATACCTAAATAGACTATAAGTTCATCCATGAGTCTCCTTTGGTCTTATTTTATATTTTGGGGTCTTGTGTCAAAAATTGTCAATATGTACAAATTTGGGCAATTTGTGATAAGTTGTCTAATTTGAAGAGTATTCCTTGTGATTGGGATTTCCTTGTTTGGGAGATTGGTTTTGATAATCTAACATCCTATTTGAGTATTTTTATTAGTGGGTAATTAGATTTACCATGATAAAGGATACTTTGTTTGGCACATCTTCAGTGAACCAGATCTAAGTACGTGTTGTTAATCAAAGGACTACTCAACTAGACTTCATTATATCAAGTGGTATTAGAGTCATGCCTCTTGCTGAAGAAGAAGAAATATCTAAAATGGTGACTAATTTTGAACTTGTAAATATCATGAGAGAAAAAAGGGAAACTAATGTTTCTCTACCAAAGAGGTTGAAAACAAGTTGGATAATAACAAAGGGGCACAATCTAAAGAAGACTAGAATGATGAGGCTAAAGATCTTGAGGAAGATGGTGAAGCTCCTATAGAAAAAAGACCTCTATTGAATTTTCCCAAGTCAACAGAGATGAGAACCATGGAGGGGAAGTTGGAATTACCAACTCTCAATGGAAAGATGAATGCTAATGTGTCCTTGGATTGGATTGAGGCCCTAACTAGTTTCTTTGGATGTGAAGAAATACCAAAGAGGCAAAGAGTAAAAATGGAAAAGTCCAAGTTAAATGGAGTGGCCCTAACTTGGTGGAACTTCATCCTGATTGAAAGGGTGAATAAATAAAGAAACATGATTTCTTCTTGGGTTAGAATGGTCGCACTAGTCAAAGAAACCTATGTGCCTTAAGACTATGGGGTACAACTCCATAGGAGGAAGCAAAGTTTCAAAAAAAAGAATATTTATATCAGTTCCTATGCAAAAGAGTTTCTAAAATTGTGTATGAGGACTCATATAGTGGAGGATGAGGAATAAAAACTTGCAAGGTACATGAATGACCTCTAGGTACCCATCCAAGTGGAACTAAGCCTTCACACTCCCATTTCTATCAATAAGTGCTATTAGTTAGCCATAAAAGTCAAAGAGAAATGGAAGAGGAGGCAAGACCAAAATAAAGGAAAATATAATAGTAATAACAAGAACTTCAAGGGAAAAAACAACTCAACAATGGTAGTAAAACTTCTAATTAGAACAAGGATCAAAGTTAGTATAGTTCCAAGGGAACTAGAGAGGAGGAAAGACCTTTAGAAGAGGTAGAGGAAGAGGTAATGACCCTATAAAGTTCTACAAATGCAATCAGTTAGGTCATTATGTAGGACAATGTCTTAAGAAGAGGAACAACAATCAAAGGGAGAGGAGAAATTAATTTATTGAAGAAGATCAGCATGACTGTAGGGATCTTAAACCTAAGGAAGGTGGATTTTTAATGATGAAAAGAGCATTCTTAAAAATACCTTAGATCGAAGATCCACCCTAAAGGAAAAACCTATTCAAGAAAAAGATAAAATGCCAAGGCAATGTATGTATTTTTTTACATGATTGTGGATCAACTGAGAATTTGGTGTCCCCTAAAATGGTTGAAAAACTTATGTTTCCTAAGAAGCCTCATCCCTTCCCCTATCATGTCTCTTAGCATACAAAAGGTCAAAAAACCCTAGTAATTGAACAAGCCTAGGTAGACTTCTCTATTACAGACTTTAAAGACAAAGTGCTCTATGACGTGGTTGAGATGGATGCCTCCCACATTCTCCTTTGTAGACCCTAAAAATATGATGTTGGTGCCACACACCATTGTAGGAAAAAAAACCCTATTTTATAACAATAAATTGAGTAACTTTTACAATGAAACCAATGCTTGATCCTAAGGTAGAGTCTAATGTAGTCACCTGCTAGAAGCATTGAAAGGACCTAACTCCCAAGGATTTATACTATTTTCTAAATCTAAGGAGAAAATTAGTAGTAAGGATAAAAAACCTATTCCAAATGAGGTCAAGGATCTACTATTCAAATAAAGTGATGTCACTGCTTATGACCTGCACTCAAGCCTGCCTTCTATAAGAGATATTAGGCATTAGACTAATTTCACTCCTGACTTCTCCCTATCTAACAAGGAACTCTACAAAATGACACCATTATGACATGTAAAGACTGCAAAAAATTATTTACTAGGGAAAGGATTGATTCAAAAAATCCTACATCCCTATGCAATCTCATCTATCCTTGCTTCCAAAATTGATGGAAAGTGGAGGTTATGCGCTGGATGTGGAGCTATAAAAAAATACTATAAGATACATGTTTCCCATGCCAAGGATTGAATACTTACATTATCAACTTAGAGGTGCTTTCTATATCACCAAAATTGACTTGAAGTTAGGCTACCATCAAATAAGATCAAACTAGGGGATCAATGGAAGACAACATTTAAAACTATTGCAAGTCTCTTTGAATGCTTGGTAATGCATTTTGGGTTAAGTAATGCACCTAGTACATTTATGAGACTTATGAATGAAATATTCATTGATTTCATAGGAATTTTTTTTTCCATATATATTGATGATATACTAATACGTATTCATTGTAGAGAAGAGCATCTTGATCATCCTGAATAGATCTTGAGGAGACTTCGTCAGCACAAGTTGGTGATCAACTTGGAAACATGCATATTTATGAAGAAGAAACTTATGTTCCTAGGTTTTTTCATCTCACAAGGAAACCTCAAGATGGACCTTGAGAAACCTAAAACCATTGTCAACTGGTCTCCACCAAATAATCAAGGTGATATACAGAGCTTCCATGATCCTGCCACTTTCTATAGAAAAATCATCAAGAATTTTAGTCATGTGTGTGCTCCTATGCTAGACACCATCAAAGGAATAAGGGAGAGTTTGCATGGACAAAGGAGGATAATGATGCTTTTTAGTATTTGAAGGAAAAAAGTTATCATTACCCTATCTTGGTGCACCCTAATTTTAACAAAGTCTTCACTATTGAGAATAATGCAAGCAATTTGGCCATAGGTGTAGTCGTAAGACAAGAAGGAAAACCAGTAGCATTCTTTTCAAAAAAAATGAATGAAGAAAAGAAAAAGTAATCTACCTAAGACCTAGAGTTGTATGTTATGGTAAAAGCAATAAATAAATTGAGACAATACCTAATCCCTAAAGAATTTATGGTTTATACTATTAACCATGCATTGATTTTTCTAAATTCTTGGGAAAAGTTATCAGTTAAGCATCTCAAATAGAAGGAGCAACTACAAGAATACACTTGCAATATCAAATATAGGAAGGGTGTAGAAAACAAAGAGGTTAATACCTTTAGTGAAAGATTGGGATTAGTTAAAGAATTTCAACTTGAGAGTATGAGTATAAACTCACTAGAACATTTGTATGCAGGTGATCTAGATTTTGGAGAAGCCTTTGAAATTTGTACAAAAATGGTAGGCAAGTATCATATTAACTTTTTTAAATATCTAATTTAGAATGGGCTTCTATTCAAGGGGCCTCAACTATGCATTCCTAAGTATTCCATGAGAACAAACATTATAAGGTAGAAGCATTGTGGTGGCTTAGGTCATCACTCTAGAATAGAAAAACAATTGACATGGTAAAGAGAAGTTATTTTTGGCCAAAGATGTGAAATAGATCAAGAAGTTCATTGAAACATGTACCATTTTTGAACAAGCCAAAGGAGTATCTACAAATCAAAGATTATATCAAACTTTACCAATTCCCACAAGGTATTAGGAATCCATTTCAATGGATTTTGTAATGGGTTTGCCTAGAACAAAACAAGGATTTGACAGTGTGTTTGTCATAGTGAATATATTCAGCAAGATGTTCCACTTTTTACCCTACAAAAGCACTAATTATGCATCCCACATTTCACATATCCTCTTTAAACAAGTAGCAAGAATCCATGGCCTACCCCAAACCATTGTATTGAATACAAATGTAAAGTTTCAAGGGTATTTTTGGAGGACTCTTCAAAAAATTGAGAACTGACTTGACCTATAGCTCTACTTATCACCTACAAACTTATGGGTAGACTAAGGTGGTAAATGGGTCACTAGGAATCCTCCTAAGATGCCTAACAAAGAAACATGCTCAAAGTTGGAATTTTTTCTTACCCCAAGTTTTGGTGTAAATAAGTATTGACTATTTACACTTACTTAATTTTACTTAGGTTAATGTATATTTTAATATTTATTTATTAGTCACCTAGGAGTTTGTGCACTCTTGTGAGTTGTCATGTTGACAACATAGGAGTCTGCACCTCTTTTAAGCAGATGTTGTCTACAAGACAAGAATCTTCTACACACATATGACACTTTTTCATTCTTATCCATTCATCTAGAATCTTTGATAAGGTTCTTAGTTGTCTTGTCTCCAGGTTGTTTCTAGAGACATTCTAGGTGCTTCCTGAGAGGCCTTTATATATAGACACTCCTAGTGTGTTTGAACATCATATCATATACTGAACAAAGCAATGTATTAGGACATACTCTAACTAATTGATCATATCCATTTTTGGTCTACAGTTGTGCTTGTGTTTGAGTTCTTAGTTTCTGGGCAATTTTTTTCCTTAGGCAAATTCTTACATGGTATCAGAGCTCTTGGAGATTTTCTCATCACATAGTCAATTCAAGACCATTGTTGCCTCAGCACACCAGCCTGACTTTGGAGTATTGTAGAAATTGGGAGTGTCTAAACCTAGATCTCACCTCACCATTGCATCTGGAATGCTAATTCAATGAAAATTGGCTATAAAGTTGCCTACGCTAGGCATAGTCACAATTGAGGCAATTTTTTTTGCAAACCAGCACCTGAAGGACTAATTTGCAGCATTGGTATGATCATTTTAGATCTGTACATTTAATTTTTAGATCTACTTTATTTTCATCTACATCTCTACTATTGTTTTAGATCTACATTATTTTCCAAAATTTTTTGGCCATAGGGCCATAGGAGAGATTTTTTGCAAGTGAAAATTGGTATTTGCTAGTGCAAATTAGATATTTGCATCACATTTAGAAGGTCCAAAAACCCCCAAATCAGATTTTGTTTCATCCAAATCGGACATCTGAGGCAAAATCTAGAGCCATTTGACTTTTTGGATGCAAGATAGTGATTCAAAAAATATAACAGCAGCAACAATTTTCAAACTGCGATATCTCCCTCATACGGGCTACTTTTTGCAAGCAATTTTTTTCATTTTGGGGTAGAATTTTGTGATTTAAACATTGGTGTAGGTGGTTTGAGATCTTGATTCTTGAATTTTTCTACAACTTGTAAATTCCAAATTTTGCCACTTAAAATGCTTAGTATGGGCTCATTTGGACTCCAAATCAGGTTCTATTTTTTTTAAAAGTGTTTATTCTTTTGTCTACTTTCTAGATCTATAATTAGATTAAAATTTTTGTGGATAGAAATACTACTTTCAAAAATAGGCCCTAAATTGGCAAGTGGCTATCAAATGCCTAAATCATACAATAGGGAGGGTTTCATTGATTCTCCTTGATTTCTTGGAGGTTTTATTGATTGGCCCATCATGGAAGAGGCATATCGTCCCACTTGTAGGTATGGCATTAGACCCAAGTTGACAAAGTGCAACTATTACACATGGTTTGATACAATTCTTGATCATCTTAGAAGAGAGCATAAGGAAGTATTTCCTTATTTATGTTCCAGTGACTTGATCACTAATAAATGTCTGGAACCTCAAGGTAGATTGATTGTAATCATTCTTAACAGTCTCTCTCATTTTGATCATCATAATTTGATTGTCAAGATATGGACACCACATGATTATTGGATGTATCTTTGGAAGAAGTATGGAGATCCAGAAGTTCCTCCATTTCTAGAAGATATCTTACCTCCAGTTGTTGTTGCACCCTCTTTAGATGAGATCACACCTCCAACTCCTATTGCTTCTACTGATCCTATTCCAGCCATAGATGCTTTGGATTTAGTGCAACAAGATACTTTATGTCTTCCTACTCTACCTTCATGTGAAGACTTCCTTCCCACCCTTGCAAGCCTGATCATGGAGTCTCATATTGAAGATGCAGGAGACATTCTTGATGACATTCATATCCTTTTTGAGGTAGATACTTCATCTTTTGCCATAGTGATAGATTCATGTACTTTAGCACTATAAGGTACACATAGTCTTCTAGATGATGAATTCTTACCAAACATTTCAGCTATGTTCATAGAGTCACACACAATAGATCTGGAAGACCTCTTTGATGATCTATAGCTTCTCTTTGTTGAGGCAGATTCTTCTACAGTTATTGCACATTCTCTACATGATCAATCTTTCTAGATTGTCATGATTGTGGATTCTTATGTACAACATTTGTAGGAGGTCTCTTTCACATTTGAGAAGATAGTTGGTTTCCTGAAGTAGGTCCTACATCTCTCCTTTTTCAATTTGCACTTCTCTTCAACAATTTTGGAAGAAGCCATCATCAACATTGACACAAGGACACTTGAACAAGTTTCAGAGACACCATTCATCTTAGAGATTCCTTCTCCATACAAGGGATGCTTCTCACAAGTACTCTTGCATTTCTTTCTTCCAAAGGGGAGAAACATCATTCAAAGTTCATGGATCAGCTTCTACATAGGAGCATTTCTCACTAATTAGAACACTACTTTTAAGGGGGGGGGGACTACCTCATCTCCTTCTTCTCCTTTTTGGGGGGACCTTTTTCCTCTTAGGGGGTTTTGTCCTTCTCCTTTTCTTACTTGTATATACTAGATGTATGTCGTAATGGAGGGGTCTTGATTATTCCATCCATCCATGCATCCCTTTTTATCTCTTTTTTTGGGAGAGGATTTTTCCCATGAGGTTTTTCCTTTTTCCCCACTTTATGAGAGATTTTCTTTTGTATATCATTATGTACATGGGTACCTAACATGGCCTAGTAGCTGGGACCCATTATGCATTTTCATCCTAGTTTATTGTAAACTTAAGGGCATTCCCCTAAGTTGTAGTTAAGGGGGGGTGTTGGTGTAAATAAGTATTCACTATTTACACTTACTTAAGTTTACTTAGGTTAATGCATATTTTAATATTTATTTATTGGTCACCTAGGAGTTTGTACACTCTTGTGAGTTGTCATGTTGACAACATAGGAGTCTGCACCTCTTTTAAGCACATGTTATCTACAACACAAGAATCTTCTACACACATATGACACTTTTCCATTCTTATCCATTCATCTAGAATGTTGGATAAGGTGCTTAGTTGTCTTATCTCCTAGTTGTTTCTAGAGACATTCTAGGTGCTTCTTGAGAGGCCTTTATATACAGGCACTCCTAGTGTGTTTGAACATCATATCATATACTAAACAGAGCAATGTATTAGGACATACTCTGATTAATTGATCATATCCATTTTTGGTCTACAGTTGTACTTGTATTTGATTTGTTCATTCCTAGGTGAATTTTTCCCTTAGGAAAATTTTTACACCAAGCATAATTTTCCTTCAATAACTCCATGAATAGATCTATTGGCAAAACTCCTTTCCAAGTAGCATATGGCCTTCATCCCAAAGGTCTTTTGGATTTGGTAGAGTTACCTTCAGATTTCAAGGTTAGTGCACAAGGAGAGCTTGCAGAACTTATCTCCAAGGTATAGCATGAGGTGAAAGAATAATTGTAGAAATGAACCATGAAGTACAAAGAACAAGTACACAAAAGAAGAAGAGAAGTCCACTTCAAAATTGGAGACAAGGTATGGGCATTCATGAGGAAAGAGAGACTACCTAAGGGTAGGTGTAAAAAACTTCACATGAAGAAGGTTGGGCCATGCTCCATACTAAACCAAATGGGAGAAAATGCCTATGAGATATCTCTTTCCCCTACCTTGCAAATATATCCAATTTTTAATGTTGTAGACTTCGCTCCTTATACAAGTTTGACAAGTTCAACAAGTGAATAGGGTCCAAAAAATAAAATGGATGAATATTATGTTACTTTCCTCCCTCAAAGAAAACCAATTGATTTGCAAGCAATATTGGATACAAATTTGTTGAAACAAACAAGGCATAACAAATACATGCAACATCTAGTTAAATAGAAAGGGCTCCCTAACATTGATGCAACTTGAATAAAAGATGATGAAATCAAGAAACATGCCACCTCTATGGAGAAATTAACCTCAAGTGGGAACTTGAGCTCAATAAGTCAAGGGGATTATGGTGTAGGAACACCCATATCAAATGAGGAATTTACAAAGTCCTAATAAACTATAGAATAGGTTAGATTTAACATCTAAAGTATTTGAACCTATTTGCAAGGCCTAGTTCCAAGATTGGCATAATTATAAACCCTTCATCAAATATGGTCAATGGTAGTTGAATGACTCAAAAACTTAGGATTTTTCATGTTTTCATTTTCTTAGCAGGTTTTGATCCTCATTGGATCATTTAGTTAAGGTTTGAACATATTTTGTTAGCAAATTACAAAAGTTGCTCAAAAGTTGTCAAGAAACTTTTAAGAAAAAATTGTAAAAACTTTTATTTTGATCCCCAATAGCCAAAAATGTTTGAAAATATGTTGTGACCATTGGGGATGCCTACATAAGCCCTTTCAGGTGGCTCATAGGTACCATTATATACTTTTACATTCAAATCAATAAAAATAACTAAGATTTCCTAGCAATTTGATGTTGTAGGAAAATACATTGACTTGTATGGATGTACAAAGGTGTCTAACCTACATTTTAAAAAAGGTGGATGAATCATCTTTCCAATACACTTGGTTTGAAGTCTTGATCAATCTCCTAACTCAAGTTATCTATATTTTTGTAAATTATATCTAAGTTTTTATACCTAGGGTTTTAATAAGAAATTAACATGTATTTTAGGACTTCACCATGGGATTTTGATGGCCAATATTGAAATCCAAGAATGTATTATTTACTTTAATGTGAATTTTTTTTCAAGCTTGTATGTGCATGTGGGCAAAAGGAATATGATTCCTTAGGCATGCAAGACCCATGTCCATGCTCATAATGTTGATCAACATCTCCCATAAATCACACCAAAAGTGACACCAGGTCTTGAAATTAGGTTTTATATCATTTTATACTTGATCCTCCATGTTCCGATCATTGGTTTGAATTTTTGGACTTTGCAAAGTATAGCTTGTTTGTATTTGGAGGCCTAATAAGACTAATTGCCTAGGGAAGAAATTGAGGAAAACCAAATTTTTTTGTAACTCTCTATCATAGTGCTTGTATATTTTTAGTAAAACCAAAAAGGGTACTTCAATATTTGATTTATCAATAAGGTTATGTAGAGATTTTCAAAGTTAAGTAAGTATTTCATGAAAAAGGGCTACAAGCCTAATATGGTGGATTTGTGAAGTAGTCATATGATAAATGTTACATAGGTTGGTTTTGACCATCATTCCACCTTATGTTATACCTAAATAGACTATAACTCCATCCTTGAGCCTCCACTAGTCTTATTTTGTGTTTTGGGGTCTTGTGTAAAAAATTGTCAATATGTGTAAATTTGGGTGATTTGTGATAAGTTATCTAGTTTGAAGGGTATTCCTTGTGATTGGGATATCCTTGTTTGGGATATTGGATATATAACCTAATATCCTATTTGAGTACTTGTGATTAGTTCTTAATCACATTTGGCATGATAAAGGACACTTTGTTTGGCATATCTTCAATGATGGGGATCTAAGGACTAGTTATTAATCAAAGGACTACTCCACCAAGCTCCATTGCATCACCAGGTCAACTTAGTCCTCCCAAGTTGACATAGTCTTGGAATAATTTGACCTAGGTCAACCTATTCCTTGATAGTTCTAGATCTTAGGGCCTGAAACTCCTCTATAATTCAATTACTTTTTTACCATTACTTAGTTGGCATGTATAGTTTTCCCACCTGAAATGTCATATATAAAGAGACTTGTGGGCTTTCTTTTGATATCTCATCCATATCTCATGAACACCAAGCATCTCATTTTTGAGCTCTTTCTCTTTAGTGAATATTTTTGTCTTTTTGATTCAAGGAGTTCAAGCATACAAGCCTTTCTCAACCATTCAAGCAAGGAGAATTCTATCTAGCACAAGAGAATCTGATGATGGGTGCTCCCCTAAATACCTTGAACATATAACAACCCCCGCCCCCCCCACCCCCCCACCCCCAAAAAAAAAAACAAAAATTTACAACAACAAAATATTTCCTTCTTATTATCACCATAAATGTGTAATTACAGAATCTAGAATTACAATATGCTTACCCACATGGGTGCCTTAATTATAATATTTTGCAAGATGAACCTACAAATGATCACCTACTTTTGTCCTAGAAAATATATAGCCATTTCTTAAAAGGGAAATTTTATGTCACTTGGGAAGGTTTTAGACACTCAAACTTAATACATAGAGCTATCAAACCCTAACAATACATACGAAGTTAGCCAAATACACCTTTGACATTTATTTCAAAATGTTTGGTTAGCTAAACTCTGAAAGACCATAATGTTTAAACTATTCCTTTGATTTTCTATTATAACCCCTGTTTTAGAATCCTCAGCTTCTGATCTACATGCTCAAATTTGTGCAAGTGCCCATCCATTGTGTTTTTGGGCCTCATCTAGGCATGTTTAGGCCTTCAAAATTGAGTCCAAAATTTTTGTACCAAAAATTTATACCAAAAATATATAGTAACTTCACTGATACTTATGATATGGCATTGAGCCTCAACTGTTAGGCTAATATGATTGAGATGAACCTCCACCTCTAAAATTATAACATTCTAAGCTTATATGACTAAAGTAGATGAAGAAAAATCCTCCACAGAAAATAACTCTACATTAAGATAATCCATATTCAAAGAAATGAAATGAAATATTTTTGGCTGATTGAAGATTTCTCTTACACGTAGGATTCTCCCATATTAGACACCTAGGGTAATTTTGAGAATTGTCCCAGTTACATCGCAAGCATTCATAGGAAAGCCAAGATGGTTAATCTCATACCTATATAGCCATAAAGAATCTTCTAATAAACTCCCTTTCAATTTTACTAGGTATTATTCTTAACTATTTTCCCTTGTAGTTTTTCCAACATGACTATCCTGTATCTCCTCAATCTTCTTTGGAGTTGATCTAGCTGCTAGAATACTTCACTGCACTTCTACAATTTTATGTCCAGAACCTCCTTTATGATACTTTGTCAAATTTAAATTGTTAGATATTCATTTAATATTCACTTCAATAAGAAACTCTACCTCATAGGAATTTCCAAAGTCATGCCTTTTCACTATCTTGCATGGGCCAAACTTCTTTATTTTTAGCTTATTATATGTACCAACTCAAAATGCTCCTTTCTCAAATGACCCATGACTTCATCTCCAATATTAAATTCCGTATACCTCATTATCACATCTTCCTTAGCTTTATAATGAATATTCATCTTTGTAATGTGCTTCTTCACTTCCTCATGCATATTCTTCAAAGGTTCAGAAAAATCTTTTGCTTCAACACTACTTATTTCTTCTTTATCTAATTGCCTTGATTCAGAAGCATTTTTGAGACTATTTGTATACACAATCTAGAACACTGATTTACCAATTTTCCTATTGATAGAATTATTTTACATGAAAATTTTTCCTATGGTAAAATCATATCCTTTGGTTTATATCCAACCAAGCATCTTAGCAAATTATCCAAACTTTGATTCACAACTTTTATTCATCCATCAGTCTATGGATGATGTGATGAATTGAACTTCAAATTTGTCTTCAATTTATTCCACAATGTTTCCTAGAAATACCAAAATAACAAGGTATCTTGATCTAAAACTATACTCTTTGGTAGACCATGTAGCCTCACCACTTTTATGAAAAATAACTCTGCCACATGAACAACATCACTAGACTTCTTGTAGGGTATGAAATGTGCCATCTTTGTAAACCTCTCAATCACCACAAATATATAATCATACCCTCACCATGTCATTGCTAAACCAAGAATTAAATCCATGTTGACATCCTCCCATAACTTATTTGGTACAAGTAATGGTTGATAAAATCTAGTACTCTACTTCACTCCTTTTTCCAATTATCATACTCTCTAATTCTGCACAAACTTCTTCACATCTTGCTTCAACTATGACCATTAATAACTCTTAGCAACCAATGTAGTGGTCTTATCTCTCCCAAAAAAGTCCAGCGTATCCTCCACTATGCTTCTCCTTGATGAGATTCTCTTTTATAGAAATTGTGGGAATGCAAAACTAACTTCCTTTGAACATCATACCACCTTGGATTATGAAATCCAACAATAGTACATTTTCCCTTGTTTTTCAACCAAAGGCCATATTTTCCTATGAATTTTTTTGTTTTTATTCCCAAGTTGGTCAAAATGTTGACCAACTTAGGGTTTTTATGCCTGAGTTGGTCTAAATTTAGACCAAATTGGGTTCATTATGAAAAATAAATAAAAAATTGTAAGTCATCATTTGTAATTTGGCAAGTTTGTTTGGTGGCAAGAGATTTTTGTTCAACCTATGCAAGAGCCAATTTAGGTAGTGCCCTAGGCCTTGCCTTCCATTTTGGGTTACACATGAATCTATCTCTTGCCTTCAACTTCCATTACTCTATTTCATAGCATCTGCATCTATAATTGAATTTTGAGGAAATTGCCTATTAAATGTATAATCAATCATCATGTTTTTGAACTCTATAAAATCTCTCCATGGATAAACTACAACCTAATCACATGGATAAATAATTTGACTGAAAATTTTATTTAAAAAAAAAAAAGAGGATAGAGAATTAATGTTTTGCTAAATATTGTAATAGAAACTAAAAATGTGGAAGCATAGATAAGGAACATGAACTATTTGAGTGAGTGATTACCTTCATTAGATGCATAAAATGGATTCGTCAAATATGTTCTGAACTATTTGATTGATTGGCTCCATGAGATGCACCAAATGGATTTATCATTTATATGTTTTCAAAAATTTCTAGAAAATGACATAGGAAGCATAAATTTCATTTCCAAGTGAAGTCTAATTGTGTTGTACACAAAGAAAACCTCTAACTCCACAAAACCATTTGATTTTGAAGGCCCTAAACTAATCCCATAGTGTATTCTAGCATACTATCAGTTGAAATGTTGTGCCAAATCCAATCCCCACTCCAACCATATAGATATACTCATCTATTCTAGTCCACACTAATTTCCTTGCATATGGTAGTGTTGGAGGAAGCAATACAAAATTTGTGCACTTTAGAAGAGGGTAACTACACAAATGAGGTGAATTTCCTCAGTAATAGATGGGCTCAAAAGAAACAACAAGTGGTTAAAGAGAACTAAACTAATAGCTAATGATGTTATCCAAACAAGTAGTATTAGTATTGATTCTATCCTCCATTCAAGTTGGTAGAAAGCTTTTGAACTATTACATACACAGGGTGAAATCATTTTCCTTCTATACTCCATATCCCACAATGTACTAATAGTTGATTACTTCCATCCTTTACACACTTATTAAAAAAATGATTTATTGATGAATTCACTTGGCTTATGAATTAATGATTACAAAAATCCCTCAATATTTGTCATTTTTTTAAAATAAGTTCACTTAACTTAGGTATTTCCTAAAGTCTTTTTGATGTATATGTATTTGGTACTTCACATGACATTTGGCAATGATTTTTGTGTGGGTAGATATATCTGGGTAGTAGCTATGGGGAAACTTATATACACCCATAACCAATGTTAAATAGTCAGAGTGTTATGAATTTTCATAGAGTAAAGGTGTATTTAAGATGCACCATGGAAATCATCATCTTTTTGTATCCAGATATCCTTTTTATCTCCACTTCTATTTTTGAGGAGTTGTTTGACTAGCTGCATACTCAACCCCCATTTCCTATTGATTTTGGTTTTCCAATTGTGACATAATATGTTTGGGAATCTATTTTTTCTATGGCTCCCCCTCCATCTTTATCATTTGATGATATTCATATGGAAGTGGAAGAATTTTAAGATTCTTCTAAATAAATAGAAATAGAATAAATTTAGTCATTTTTTTTTAAGGAAGTTTTGATATGGCTGTTCATGTGATATATTTCAAATTGTGACACTTATATTTAATTTTAGATGTTATATACTCATGCTACAATGTAGCCCATGTTTTTGGGGACTTCTATTTTGAGGACTATTTGTATATAATTTTGTTTAAAACATGCTAGAGTTTAAAATATGGTGGATACACCCAATTTTTATGGGCTACTTTTGTATAGTAAATAAGAAGTTAGATTGGGTTTGCATTTTTTTTTTCTAAATGTGCCTACCTTGGTAATTGCTAGCTTCAAATGGCTTCACAATAAATCATGGCTTCACTATGATCTCACATGTTTTAATTTTATGAATCTCAATTATGTTTTGGAGATATTGTATTCAACTTAGGGATATAGTTTTTGTTTACATTAGATGGATTTTTTTATTGTCATGGTTACAATTTAAATTTTGAATCAAAATCAATGAGGGAAACTTTTATGACCATTTTTAGCTTGGCTCTCTATTGTTCATTTTGTCATTAGATAATGATTGGATTAACATTTATCTTCATATGATCATTGAGCTCTTTTGTAAATCATAATGTAATCAACATGTATATTACATTATGTAGATAATGTATTAGGCAGCGATTTTGGGTATAATTTTGAATAGCTCCCCTCTTTTTGAGTCTAATGTAATGAGCTAATTATATTGGGTTCTAAATTTCACAATCTTATTTTTCTAGGGAGCCTAGAAGTATAGTTAGCTAGCAGATTTTATAAAAACTATTTTTTATTATTCTAACCCACACTATACTCTTCCTCTCTTTTCTCTAGATTTGATTCTTTGATTTCTACATTAGATTGCATTGATTAGGTAAGAGAATAACCTTTCACATCATCTAGATGGTTGACTAATGTAGGCAAAGGCTGAATAAGTAGGGCCAAAGGCTCACCAAGTTATCCAAATCACCCTACAAGAATTAACACAATGGAAGCAAATAAAAAGAACAACAACCAGAGAAGGAGGAAGAGAAAACACTAGATACAAAATATACTCAAGATCAATGATCCAACATCAAATTTTCAGCTCCAAATACATGTACAACAAACTTTCCAAAATTTGACATTCTACTTTAGAATTCCTCTAAAAATTTCCTGACTCTAAGCCTAAACACTCTATATATACTTGCCAAAATGGCTTATAGATCATTCTAGAACATTATATAAGAGGAAGGCTGACACATCACAAGAAAATATATTAACATAAATGTCATGATCAAAATAAATCCCACAAGTTAGATTTTAGAAATCATAGCTAAATGCTAACACTTAGTATAAATAGGAAAAATCAATACATGAAGGGTCACTCGACATACACAGAGTAACTCAACACATGAAGTATCACTTGGCATACACTAGGCAACTCAACACATGAAGGAATACTCGGTCAACACTAGATTGCTACAATAACTTGGCATCCATTAGAGATACAACAACTTGGCATCCATTAGAGCTATAGTAACTTGGTATCCATTAGAGTTATGGTATTTTGGCATCCAATAGAGTTATGGTATTTTGGCATCCAATAGAGCTACAGTAGCTCAACATCCATTAGAGCTACATTAACTCAACATCCACTAGAGCTATAGTAACTCAACATCTATTAGAGCTATAGTAACTTGACATCCATTAGAGCTATAGTAATTTGACATCCACTAGAGCTACAGTAACTCGACATCCATTAGAGCTATAGTAACTTGACATCCACTAGAGCTATAGTAACTTGACATCCATTAAAGCTACACTAACTTGGCATCCACTATAGCTATAGTAACTCAACATCCACTAGAGCTATAGTAACTCAGCATCCATTAGAGCTACATTAACTCAGTATCAATATCCAAAAAAAAACAAAATCAGCAGGATAACAAGGAAACCTAGGATGCTCCTACATCAGACAATCAAGGTTGAAAGAAATGATTCTCCTAAATCATGGAAATGTCACAATTTGAGTTGAATCCAACTCAAATTGAGAAATATATGAAACATCTTCAATAGGACTATTTTTTCACTTCACCAAATATTCATAATAATCTTTTCCTCTTATTATCTTGCCAACTCATTGATCTAATATCTCTTCAACTTCCTTAACTTGCTTCTTAGGATAATCTTTTGATACAACAACTTCATCCTCTAACTCATGATACTTATTCAAATAAAAAATATTGAATATAGTAGATATATTTGTGTCACTAGGTAACTCAGCTTCATAAGAATTACCACTATCAAACTTCTTCAAGATCTTACAAGGTCCAAATTTCTTCATCTTTAGCTTACTATATGTTCCAACTAGGAAACTTCCTTTCTCCAGATGAACCATCGCCTCCTCACCAACTTGAAACTTATGGTGTCTTCTAGACCGATCATAATTCTCCTTATACTTTTGATTACTTTGTTCCAACCTCAACTTCAATTCCTTATGAAAAGACTCCTTAAAATCAGAAAATTCTTCTCCTACAATGCTTCTCTTTTCTTCACTAGTAACATCTCTAAATTTTGATATTCCTCTAGGCTTCATTCTAGTACCAATATCAAAAGGCAACTTCCCTATACTTCTATTCACAAAATTATTATATGAAATTTTAGCTTGTTCCAATACCATCTCCCAATTACTTGGCTTATTCCCAACTAAACATCTCAACAAATAACCCAAGCTTCTATTCAAAACCTCTGTCTATCCAACTATCTATGGATGGAATGTAGAACTAAACTTCAACTCAATACCCATCTTCTTCCACAAAGTCTTCCAAAAATAACCAACAAACTTACTATCTCTATCAGAAATAATATTTTTTGGTGATTCATGCAATCTCACAATCTCTTTAAAGAAAAGTTCAACAACATGCTCTACATCCGATGTCTTCATACGTGATATGAAATGGGCTATCTTAGAAATTCTATCCACTACATGAAATATGGAATCATACCCCTTCACTATCTTAGGTAATCCAAGAACATAATCCATACTAATGTCACTCCAAGGTTTCTCAAGAATAGGAAGAAGTGTATAAAAACTAGTATTTTGATTTACTCCTTTTGCAATTTGACAAACTCTAGAACTCATTAAAAATTTCTGAACATCCTTATACATTTGTAGTCAATGATACTTGTCTTTTAGTAAACTCCATGTCTTATCAATTCCAAAATGTCTAGCCAATCCACTACTATATTTTTCCTTAATCAGATTCAACCTCATAGAACTTCTAGAAATACACAACTAAATGTCTTTGAGAAACATATCTTCTTGAATGAAATACTCATCATACTTAATTATGTGATCTATCAGATTTGGTGCTCTGCACTCTACTCATGCCTTAGAAAAATCAGGATCAACATTATACAACTCTTTCATTTCATCAAAACTAAGAACTTCAACCTTCATTTCAATCAAAAATAATGTCTTCTACTCAATGCATCAACAATTCTATTAGTGACTCCACTCTCATGCTTAATAACAAATGTGTAACTCTACAAGCATTCAACCCACTTAATATGTCTTTGATTCAATTTATGTTGACTTCCCAAGTATTGTAAAGCTTTATGTTCAGTATACAACACAAACTCCTTAGGAATAAAATAATATCTCCACTTCTTCAATGCTTCAATAATAGCATAAAATTCTTGATCGTACATAGAATACTTCCTTTTAGCATCATTCAACTTTTCACTAAAGAAAGCAACATGTTTATCTTCTTGAATTAATACAACTATGATTGCATTACCACTTGCATCACATTCAACTTGTAATACTTTGTTGAAATTAGGTAAGACCAATATAGGTAATTCAACAACCTTTTATTTCAAAGTCTCCAAACTCTTATTAGCTCCACATGTCCACTTTACTTTCTTTTTATCTTTTCTCATTGTCTCAGTCATAGCATTACAAACTACACTAAAATTCTTTATAAACTTTCTGTAAAAACTAGCCAAACCATGATATGATCTTACCTCACCAACATTCTTAGGTGTAGGCCATTCCAAAATTGCTTTAACCTTCTTAGGATCCATCTTCAATCCATAAACTTAAATCACAAATCCCAAATACACAATCTCCTCTTGCATAAAAGAATACTTTTTTTAGATTAATCAACAACTTTACCTCTTTTAACCTCTACAATACTTGTCTAATATTCTCAAGATGGTTTTCCCTAGTCTTACTGAATATCATAATATCATCCAAATAAACAGTCAAAAAATTACCCAAAAATCTTTTCTAGACTTTATTCATCAACCTCATGAAAATACTAGGTGCATTAGTCAAACCAAAAGGTATAACCAACCATTCATAAAAACCATCTTTTTTTCTTGAAAGTAGCATCACCTTCTCTAATTATGATTTGATGATAACTACTCTTCAAATCAATCCTAGTAAAATACTTTTCTCCACTCAAAAAATCTATTATGTCATCCATCGTTGGCATATGAAACTTATATTTCACTGTTATCTTGTTAATAGCTCTAGAATCAGTACATATTCTCCATTATTTTTAGGTGCTAATACAATAGGTACAACACATGGACTCAAACTTTCTCTGATCAAACCTTTCTACAACAACTCATGCACTTGTCTGTTATGTTCTTCATTGTCTATAGGTGTAAATCTATATGGTTCTTTGTTTGGTAAACTAGCTCTAGGACTCAAATCCATACAATGACTTATACTTCTCATTGGAGGTAAACCATCAGGTATATCCTCAACAAAAATATCCTTATACTCATTCACAAATTATATAATTTGTAGTGGTACTCAACTATCACTATCTAATGTCACTCAATCATTACCAACTTCTATTTCTCAATCATTATTATCAACACTTAGTCCTCTAGGAACTATGGCAAGATGGACTTGATTCTTCTTCACTTCCTTTTCAAATTATTTTCCAATAACTATGCAAACTTTTATTGCAGTACAACTGACCTCATTTGGACTTTCAATCAAAGGAAACAATGCTTGTTTCTTCCCATTTACCTAAAGAGTATATCGATTCAATCTTCCATCATGTACAACATATCTATCATATTGCCAAGGTCTACCCAACAAAATATGAAAACAATCAGTAGGCATAACATCACACAAAACTTCATCAAAGTAATGTCCAATCTTGAACTTCACAAGGCTTTGGTCACTTACCAATATCTTATGCTGATCTATGATCCATGAAACATGATAGGGTTTAGGATGCTTCAATCTTTGCAATTGCAACTTTGTAACCAGCTCTTCCGATGCCAAATTTGTAGAACTTCCACTATCAATGATCACTTTGCAGCATTTTCCAGCCATCTTACATCTTGTCTTGAAAAGACTTCTCCTTAAAATAGGTTCCTCATCACTTCCCTTATTACATAATGTTCTTCTCACCATGAGATTTTCTCCAACCTCAGGTTCACTTGGTGAACCCTCATCATTTCCTTGAATCACAACATTTATGTTACCTTTCCCACTTTCAAAGTATCTACATTCAAAAGATCTATGTCTCTCTTTACCACATCTAAAATAATTACTATGAAATCCACCTCTAGAATAAGAATTACCTCTTCCTCGATAAGAATTAGTACCTCCTCGGTAAGAATGACCACTTTTCCATTCAGTCTTGCCTTTGTTATGTTTCTTTCACTTAGATTTTCATTTATCTTGTACAAAATTGTCAGATCTGCCTCTGCCTCTCTGGAATATACCACTTCTACCTCTTTGTCTTTGTTCATGCTTCTTTATTAAGATCTCTTCAGCTTTCAAGTCATATTGATATGCTTCTTCAACACTTTCCAACTTCATAAGACTTATTTCATCTTATATTCTAGATCTCAATCCATTTGTGTACCTTACAATTTTCTCAATATCATCATCCACATGTCTAGATCTGATGTCCAATCTATAGAATTCCTTGTTATACTCTTTCATAGTCATGTCCTTTTGTTTCAAATTTTGCATCTTTCCCAACAAGCTAACTTGGTAATCAGCAAGAAAGAATTTGTTTTCTACCTTATTCACCATCTTTGGCCAAGTTCTAATCTTCTCCTTTCCTCTCCTTTGTCTATCAGTTGGCAAGTGCTCCCACCATAGTGATGCATGACCTTTCAACCTAGTCATTGCAATCTTCACCTTTCTATTATCAAGAGTATTTTTCGTACTCAAAGAACTTCTCTATATATGAGATCCAATCCAACACAACATCAATATCCAATTTTCCCTCATAAGGAACAACTTCTATAACAGGCTTTGAATTTTCCCTAGACAACACTCACAATAATCATTCCTCATCTTGATCTTCTTTAGGTTTTGGAACATGGTTTGGTGTTTTTGCTTCATCATTACTTACATCATCAAGATGTGCTTCTCTCTTCTAGGCTATCTCGATAGTATCTAATCTGACTATAATTTGTCTCAACTGATCCAATATGGCATTATCAACTTTTTCTTTGCCATCAACCATCTTTACAAATTAGGTTCCTATAAGATCGTATCCCTCTACAAGTTATAGGTCAAATTTGTAGATCTTCCACCCTACAACCAAATTCGAATCAAGGTTCTACATGATCTAATCTCCATAAGGATGAACCTCAAGCTTTGATACTAACTAACATAGGAAAAGGCTTAATACCTAGGGCCAAAGGCTCACCTAGCTATCCAAACCACCCTACAAGAGTTAATACAATGGAAGCAAACACAAAGAACACAAACCAAAGGAGAAAGAAGAGAAAAAACTAGATACAAAATATATCCAAGATCAAAGATCTAACATCAAATTCATAGCTCTGGATACATATACAAAAAAATTTCCAAACTTTCATGTTTTGCTCCAAAATTCCTTTAAAATTTCCTAACTCTAAGCCTAAACACTCTATATATACTTGCCAAAATGGTTTATAGATCATTCTAGAACATTAAATAAGAGGAAGGCTGACCCAAAAATGGTCTAGACACATCCCAAGTAAAGATCTTAACATAAATATTACGATCAAAATAAGTCTTACAAGTTAGCTCATAGAAATCATGTCCAAATGCTAACACTCAACATAAATAAGAAAAATTGGCACATGAAGAGTCACTTGGCATACACTGGGTAACTCAACACATGAAAAGTCACTTAGCATACACTAGGTAACTTAGCACATGAAGGAACACTCAATCAACACTAGATTGCTACAGTAACTCAACATCCATTAGAGCTATAGTAACTTGGCATCCATTAGAGCTAAACTAACTTGACATCCACTAGAGCTACCATAACTCGACATCCATTAGAGCTACAATAACTCAGCATTGACTAGAGCTACAATAATTAGGCATCCATTAGAACTACAATAACTCAACATACATCAGAGTTATAGTAACTTAGCATCCACAAGAGCTACAATAACTTGGCATCCATTAGAGCTACAATAACTTGGCATCCACTAGAGCTGTACAGTAACTTGACATCCATTAGAGCTATGGTAACTTAGCATCCACTAGAGCTATAATAACTCAACATCCACTAGATCTATAGTAACTCAGCATCCATTAGATCTATAGTAACTTGGCATCAACACACACAAAGAAACAAAATGAGCAAGATAACAAGGTAACCCAAGATGCTCTTGAATCATTGACCTTCCATCTTCTAAAAACTATCATGTCAAGTAAAATATTGTTAGCAATATTTTTGACAACATAGAAACATTTTACACTTATTTTCCACTTTTACATTTTATGCTATAACATGCCTACTTGGTACCTTAAATAGGTCCAAATTCTTATAATGAACATTTTAACATTGTTGCTTCTTCCCCATCTTTTTCTAGGCTCCCAATGCTGAAAATAACAAAAGAAACACATTAAAATCATCCCTTAGACATGTAATATGTCATGATTAATTCCTTAAATAGCTAATGCCATGGCCTTGTCCACATGTTATCTATTGAATATCAACATTGGATGATCTAGATATAATGGAGATGCAATCATCCCCTCCTTCATAATTAGCAATAATCAAAATTAGCAAATTATATTAGGAAATTAGAATGAAGTATAGACCTTTTGTAACTTATTAAGAACATTATCATATAATCTTTTATAATTAGCATAGTTTGGACATCTTTTAAGTTAATAGCCATATATTCAAGGCCTTTTCAAGATAGATCTAAACTTGAGTGGGAGGCCTTGTCAAGAGAGATTGAAAAAACAACCATTTATTCCTTATGCTACGAATTGAATAACATAACTATAAAAATTTGGGTCATACAAAATATTTTCTTTCTATACATGACAAAGTAATGTTTAATTTAGACTTGGAAACCTATTCCAATGTGATTGTTTCTTATTTGGACATTCTTGGCTCCTTGGAGATGAATTCCATCTATATTAATGCTTTTCTTAGGAGCTCTAATCTTTAATCCCATTACTTGGATTTCCAAGGGGTAGATTAAAGCAAGGTGCATTTGTTGACTATTCAAAATTTGAAAATTTGCCACCACAACACTTGTACATTTTACAATAGACACTATCTAAAACATGGTAAAAAATCATCTAATTTGTGAAAATTTTCTGTAAAAAAAGATACTACTATATTTAGGCAATAGAAAAATGATATTTAGGAACCAACCTTCAACACAATGGTAAATTATGAACCTTTTATCTAAAAGATGATAAGTTCATGTGAACCATCACCAACTTCTCCAAATTCCATAACATGGAAATTTACTAAATGACCCTAATAATTTTTCTTCCTCCTATAGAATGCCTTGCAAGAAACCACAATCTATATTTGAAATATTTCCTTTCATAATAAACCTATTGATACCAATTTAGCTTTCCCACTTTTAGAAATGTATAAAATGGGAAATGAATAGAGAAGTTGATTGGTGCATAAGTTTTTGCACAATTAGAGTTTGTATACTTGATTGTATCCTTTAAGGTATATTTGTATCTTCGCATACATCAACAGTGACCTGCAAGTGATATGTAGATGATTTTCAGCACTAGCATAATCATCTCTAGCTTCTCAACATCTATATATCTTTCAAACATTCTTAAGATTCCATGCACCTTAGTGGGCTCAAAACACCAATCCTAACAAACTAACATAATGAGGGTTCTTCCTTCTAGCCTTATCTTGGGGTTTTAAGTAAGAAATCAAAATATTCCAAAACTATTACCAAAACTAAAGAAGGATTTAGATATCTAATACTGAACTCTACTAAACTTCAAAATTTGAGGTTTTCAACTATTCATTAAGGCATTCAAATTGCAGACCCTAATCAAGGGCAATAGACATTAAAACACACTCAACCCACAAACTCACAAAACCCTCAAAGAGCTTCGACTAATGAACTTTCATACACATTTACCTTATCAATAGTGTCTAAAATTCTAATTTTTTGGGCACCTAGCTACTGTGGAGATGACTAAACCTTCAATCCCTAGCCTTAATGAGGGTTTTATTACTATTTTAGGAAACTACTTAAAACCTCCATTATCTCATCTACCCAACTCTGTCAATGGATGCTTCAACATCCCATGAATGAGTACAATCCTCCAAACACCATGCAAATTATACACAAGGCTCTATCACATTTCTTGAATGTTGAATCATTTTATTCTTCATGCAATAACAAGTGTCTTATAGACACTTGACCAACTCCATTATAAAGAGCAAGGGTATGATGTCTAATCTAGGAGCATCCTCAATTGCCTTGTATTCTTACACTTTTTCTTAGTTCATTCTACCAATTATTGTTGACTTATAGTTATTAGTGACTTCCAATTGCTACCAAATTTTAGTTACTATTGAGCTCTAGTTGCTACTGAGTTCTGGTTGTTGCAAGTTCCACTTACTGAAAAGTTCTAGTTGTTGCTAAGTTCCAGTTGCTACCTAGTTCTAATTATTTTGAGTTCTAATTGATGCTGATTTGTCCAATGTTAGCTGGATGTTCCTTTATGTACTAAGTGAACTTGTTATTTGTTGATACTTAGTTCCTTCTTTAGCCAAGTTTTCTCTATTTTGGTTCTTAGTGAGAGGTAACTTTCATATTTAATTTAGTTTATGAATTTAATCATGAGATCTTGTCTAGGGATGAGTGTTGACCATTTTTTGTTCAGCCTTTCTTTGATGTAATATTTTGGAATCTTTTGTAACTCATTTTGGACAATATAAATAGAGTTCTTAGGCTTAGGTTAGAAGGTATAATTTAGAAGGTTTTGAAAGTGGAATATATATGTGTCTGAAAATGAAGACTTGAAGATGAATTATTGATCTTGAATGTATTTTGTATCTAGTTGTAACCCAAAATGCCTTACATCTAGGCATGTATGTTGACTAATTGATTAATCAATAAAGTATTTTGTTCTCTCTCTCTCCTTGGTGTTGTTCTCTATTGTTTGCTTCCATTGTTTTTACTCTGAAAGGTGGTTTGGATAGCTGGGTGTACCTTTGGCAACATTTATTTCATCTCTCCTTGCACTAGGTGGTATCAAAGCTTGAGGTTCATCATTGTGGAGATTGTATTGTATATAATCCTAAGTGAATTTGGTTGTGGTGTAGTATATCTAAGGATTTGACCTACAACTTACAGAGGATTACAATTTTGCAAGAACCTGATTTGTAAAGATAGATTAAGCTAGAAGAAATGCTAATAATGTAATATTTGATATAGTAAGATAGATTGCAAGCAGATTAGATGTTGTGTATATGAAATAGAGGAGAGGAGCATGTCTTGATGATGTGAATGATGATGAAGTAGCAGCACCAAACCTTAATCTAGAACCTAAAGAAGATCAAGATAAGACAAGGTTTTTGAGAGTATTATCAAGGGAAAACTCAAAGCCTACTATAGAATTTGTTCCTTATGATGAAAAATTGGCTACCAATTCTATGTTAAATTGGATCTCTAAAATGGAGAACTTCTTTGACTATGAAAACACTCCTGATAATATGATGGTGAAGATTGTAGTTAATAGTTTGAAAGGACATGTCTCACTATGGTGGGAGCATTTTTGAACTGATAGACAAAGGAGAGGAAAGGAGAAGATCAGAACTTGGGTGAAAATGGTGAAGAAGGTAAAGAAAAAATTCCTTTCTACTAATTACCCAGTTAGCATGTTGAGAAAGATGCAAAATTTAAGAGAAAGAGACATGACCGTGAAGGAGTATACTTATAGATTGGGCATCAAATCTGGACATGTGGATGATGATGTTGAGAAAATTGCAAGGTACATAAATAGATTGAGATATGGAATTCAAGATGAAATAAGTTTTGTGAAATTGGAAAGTGTGGAAGAAGCATACCAATATGCCTTGAAAGTTGAGGAAATCTTGATAAAGAAGCATGAACAAAGACAAAGAGGTAGAGGTGGTGGATTCTAAAGAGGTAGAGGTAGATCTTATGGAGAAGGTGGTAGATCTAATAATTCTATACAAGATAATGGAAAATATGAATGGAAGAATGATGACAAAGGTAAGACCAAGTGGAAAGATGGTAATTCTTACCAAGGAGGTACTAATTCACATCAAGGAAGAGGTAATTTTAGTTAGAGGTGATTTTCATGGTTATTGGCTCATTTGTGGTAAAGAAGGGCATAGATACTTTGAATGTAGATCCTCTAAAAGTTGGCAAGGTAATAGCATCGTTATTCTTCAAGGAGACACTGAGAGTTCACCATGTGGACCTAAGGCTAGAAAAAATCTAATGGTAAGAAGAACTTTACATAATAAGGTAAGTGATGATGAACATGTCCTAAGGAGAAGTCTTTTCAAAACTAGATGGAAGATGGCTAGAAAATGTTGCAAGGTAATCGTTGATAGTGGAATTTCTACAAATATGCCTTCAGAAGAGCTGGTTGCAGAGTTGCAGTTGTAAAGGCTGAAGCATTCTAAACCCTATCATCTTCTATGGGTCAAGGATGAGCATAAGATATTAGTAAGTGAGCAATGTATTATGAAGTTCAAGAATGGACATTACTTTAATCAAGTTCTATGTTGTATTATTCCTATGGATTGTTTTCATATTTCTTTTAGGTTGAACTTGGAAATATAATAGATATGCTATACATGATGGAAGATTGAATCAATATACTCTTTGGAAAAATGGGAAAAAAAAATATTGTTGCCTTTCATTGAATATCTAGATGAGGTTAAATGTACTACTATTAAAATTTGCATAGTCATGGGAAAAAATTTGAAAAATAAATGAAAAGAAACCAAGTTTGTTTCACTATAAATCCTAGAAGACTGAGTTTTTGTAGTAATGATTGAGTGATAGTAGAAGCAAGTAACAAAATAAATTGGTAGAGGCCAAGTACAAATCGAAATAGAATTTTTTTTGAATGTGTAAAGATGTTGCAAAGGATATACCTAATGGTTTACCTCTAGTAAGGAGTGTAACTAATTATATGGATCTAATTCCTAGAGCTAGTTATCTAAATAAAGCACCATAGAGATTGACACCTCAAAAGAATGAAGAACTAAACAAACAAGTGCAAGAGTTATTGTAGAAAGGTTTGATCAGAGAAAGTTTGAGTCCATGTGTTGTACCTACCATATTAGCACCTAAAAAGAATGGAGAATGTATACTAATTCTAAATCTATTAATAATATCACAGTGACATAAAGGTTTCCTATACTAAGGATGGATGACATAATCAATTATTTAAGTACAAAAAAATATTTTACCAAGATTGATTTGAAGAGTGACTATCATCATATTAAAATTAGATATGGTGATTAATGGAAAACTTCTTCTAAGACAAAAGATGGTTTGTATGAAAGGTTGGTTATGCCTTTTTGTTTGACTAATGCACCTAGTACTTTCATGAGATCAATGAATGAACTTTTGAAGAGATTATTGGGTAATTTTGTGATTGTTTATTTGGATGAAATTTTGATATTCCCTAAGACTAAAAAAGAAAATATTGATCATGTTAGTCAAGTATTACAAGATTGTATGAAAAAAAGTTGATAATTAATATTTAAAAGTGTTCTTTTATGCAAGAAGAGATTGTATATTTGGGATTTTTGATTTCAGATGATGGTTTGAAGATGGATCCTTAGAAGGTAAAAGAAGTTTTGGGATGGCCTAAACTTAAGAATCTAGTGGGGTAAGATCATTTTATGGTTTGGCTAGTTTTGATAGAAAGTTTATAAGAAATTTTAGTTCTTTTTGTAATGCTATGACTAAGAAGATAAAAAGGAATTCAAGTAGACACGTGGAGCTAATAATAGTTTTGAGACTTTGCAACAAAAGGTTGTTAAGTTACTTGTATTAGCTTTGTACCTAATTTCAATAAGGTATTTCAAGTTGAATGTGATGCAAGTAGTAGTGCGATAGGAGGTGTATTGAGTTAAGAAAGTAAACTTATTGCTTTCTTTAGTGAGAAGTTAAATGATGCTAAAAGGAAGTATGTTGTTTATGATGAAGAGTTTTATGCTATTGTTCAAGCCTTGAATAAGTGGAGACATTATTTGATTCATAAGGAGTTTGTGTTGTATATTGATCATAAAGCTTTGCAATACTTGGGAAGCCAACACAAATTGAATTGAGACATATGAAGTGGGTTGAATACATACAGAGTTTCACATTTGTTATCAAGCATAAAAGTGGAGTTATTAATAGAGTTTTTGATGCATTGAGTAGAAAGCAATTCTTTCTTGACTGAGATGAAGGTTGAAGTCCTTGGTTTTGACAAAATGAAAGAGTTTAATGATGTTGATCCTAATTTTTTTGAGGTGTGGAGAGTGTGCAGAGCACCAAATCTAATAGATCACAAAAGTACTTATATGATGAATATTTCATTCAAGAGGGTATGTTGTTTAATGTAATTCAACTATGTATCCCTAGAAGTTCTATGAGAGTTAATTTGATTAAGGAAAAGCATAGTGGTGGATTGGATGGATATTTTGGAATTGATGAGACATTGAGTTTGTAGAAGGAGAAGTATTAATAGCCAAAAATGTATAAGGATGTTCAAAAATTTGTAAAGAGTTGTGGAGTTTGTCAAGTTGTAAAAGGAGTAAGTTATAATACTATTTTGTACACACCTATTCCTATTCCTAAGAAACCTTGGAGCGACATCAGTATGGATTTTGTTCTTGGATTTCCTAAAATAGTAAAGGGGTATGATTTTTATTTTGTGGATGGATTTTATAAAATGGCTCATTTAATACCATCTAAAAAGACATAAAATGTTGAGCATGGTGCTGAACTTTTTTTTAAAGAGATTGTGAGATTGCATGGATTACCAAGAAGTATTATTTCTAACAAAGATAGTAAGTTTGTTAGTTATTTTTGGAAGACTTTGTGGAAGAAGATGGGTATTAAGTTAAAATTTAGTTCTACTTTTCATCCATAAAAAGATGAATAGATAGAGATTGTAAATAGAAGCTTGGGTAATTTTCTGAGATGTTTAGTTGGAGATAACCCAAGTGAGTGGGAGATGATATTGGCACAAGTTGAGTTTGCATACAATAGGGTAAAAGTATAAAGCTGTGTCACCTTTCAGGCTAACTTACTAGAATGATTAAATTTGAGTATTTCTATCTAAAATTAATTTTTTTTAAAACACATGGTTTAGATAAATTCATTCTAGCAAAGTTATATATGGTCTCACACTTTTCCAGTTGGAAATGTCTATTAAATGCATGTTTCATACTAGTTTGTATCCAATTACTAAAGAAATAAAATTATTTTAGAAAAGTGTCATTTCAATAACTCTTACTATTTTTTATGATTTTTTTTTTTTTATCATATAAACACCATTTTATAGAGCTTAGAATAAAAAATATTCTCATGTAGAGTTTATAGTGTTTTAATTAGATATAGTACATTGAAATTAAAAAATTCCACAAACACATTTTAACACTTGAAAAGATGTCATGTTTGAGAAAGGAAAATTATTAAATCATATCAGAGAAATCTAAAAATTATATGACGTTCTAGAGGAGAGAGTCATCTTCTAGAATGTATAATTTTTTTCCTAGTTAGAATAGATTTGTTTTGAAAAATGTGGTGGGAGATGAAAACTATCAATTTCAAGTGACTTAAAATTTTAATCCTGATAAAAGAGAAAAAAATAGTTCTAAAGAAAATTTTTATTTTTGATTTTTCTAGATATATATGTTATCTATAACATAGTTTGAGATCAAAGGAAAATACATTTATTTGCATATAATTTTGTGGTGGGAGCTAGACCCCTAATTTTTAGCATTTTTAAACACCTAAAAAATTATCTATACAAATTAGGAAAATATATCAATTCTTATTCCAAACAATTATTAAAAATTATAATCCTAAAATTCATCCATTTCTATGCATTTCATTAGTTTACTTCATTTCCAAATTCAAAATAATAATACCAATTTTATGGCATTGAAGGAAAACAATTATACTTTTGTTAGCCTTTTCCTTTACAAAAAGGTGACACATGTTTATAATTTTACCTAATAATTTTATGAATAGGAGTACAAAGAAAATAACTTTTGAGATTGTTATAGGAATGTAGCCTAGAGGAGTATCAAATTTGAGGGATGTTGTTGGTGAAGAAACAAGAAGTGTTGTAGGGGAAGAATTTATTGATTTCATGGGGTCTTTGCATAAGAAAGTAAAATTGAGGATAGAAGAAAGTAGTAAGAAGTACAAAGAGAATTTTGATAAGTCTAGAAGACATCATGTTTTTGAAGTTGGTGTTGAGGTAATGGTTCATTTGGAGAAAGGAATTTTTCCTATTGGAACATACAGTAAGTGTTAGGATTAATTTTGGAAAGAAATAATAGTTATATGCAAATATAACCAATATTAGAAAATAATAGATCACACATAAGAGAGCACAAAATACCAACATTTAATGTGGTTCACCCAATCCCTGGGCTATCTCCACCAATAGAAAGTCCAATATTATTATTATATAGTGATTGTAACCTAATTACAATCCATAATCCCTTATAGCTCAATAATGTCACAAGAACAAAAAAATTTGATCACACACATGAAAATCCTTAACCCTAAGTGCTTTACACAAGCTTATTGCCACTTAAGAAATTAGGGCTAGAATAATAGAAAAATAGTAGCTAACACCTTTTATAATATAAGGTCATTTTTAGCTTCAAGGCACTACCCCTAAAAACCCCCATGGGGGTGTTGCCTCTTGAGCCCACCCTGTACTGCAATAGGAAGTGCACCTAATGCACTACTCTAGGACCTCGTAGGGGCACTTTCCCTTGACCCTATCTTGATGGTGTTGCCCCTAAACCCCCATAGAAAAAATATGGGGAGAAAAATGAGTCAAATATACTTCTGAGTCTAATTAGTCTCCACATCACAACAATGTCCCACTTAGAAACTAATTAGACTCCATAATAATAACCTCCCACTTGGAGACTAATCATAGCACTAATAAACATGTAGCTCCCACTGGAATATATCAAACCACCCTAGAATCTATTGTTCTTTTATTTTATTTAGTCTAGAAAGCCAACTAAAGCTGAATAGCAATTCAACTTCTCCTTTGTTACTACCTTTGTAAACATATCTTATGATTCAAATTCATCGATATGTATCTTCTCCAGCTTTAAGTGTCCATCATCCAAAATTGATCAAATAAAATGGTATAGCAACTATATGTGTTTTATCTTTGAATATAGAGCTGAATTATTTGCAAGATGAATGGCACTCTAACTATATTTAAACAAATAATTATGCCTCTATGGGTGTCCCAATTCTTCCATGAAAAAATGAACCCATATCTTTGGTTTGGCTACCTCTATAGTAGCAACATACTATGCCTATATAGTGGATAAAATATTAACCTTTTATAACCTAGAAACCCAACTCACAGCTACCCCACTAATAGTAAATACATATCCTGTAGTACTCCACCTGGTATCAATATCCCCTCCCAAATATGAGTCAACATAGTCTTGTAAAATAGTAGTAGAGCCCCCAAAATGTAAACACTTACTAGATGTTCTTGTCAAATATCTAAGAATCCATTTAACTACATCCCAATGCTCAATTCCTAGATGACTCATATACCTGCTAACAACTCCCATTGCATGTGCAATATCTGGCTTTGTACATTCCATAGCATACATTAAGCTTCCTATAGTTGAAGCATAAGGTATCTTGGAAATCTTGTCCTCCTCTTCTTGTGTCTTGGGACACATCTTATTAGTCAAATTCAAATGAAAAAGTAAGAGTATGCTAGTATCTTCAGCTTTCTCCATAGTGAAACATTGCAACACCTTGTCAATATAATTAGCCTAAGATAATGTCAATTTCTTGTTCTTCCTATCTCTGTAAATCTTCATACCAAGGATTTCTTTTTCTACCCCCAAATCCTTCATAGCAAATTCATGTGCAAATTGGCATTTCATCCCCTTAATGTGATCCATGTTAGACCTAGCTACAAGCATATCATCAACATATAAACATAAAATAATCTAGTTGTCATCATCTAACCTTTTAAAATAAACACAATTGTATAAATGACACCTACTATATCCATTCTCATGTTTAAACCTATCAAATTTCATATTCCATTGTCAAGGTGCTTGCTTCAAGCCATATCAACTTTTCTTCAATCTATACACTAAGTTCTCTTTACCTTTGACCTCAAATCCCTATGGTTGTGTCATATATATCTCTTCATCCAAATTAACATGAAGGAAGGCTATTTTAACATCAAGCTACTCCAAATGAAAATCTTCAGTAGCCACAATACTTAAAACAATGCAAATAGAAGTCATTTTAACAATAGGAGAGAATATCTCATTAAAATAAATGCTTTTTTTCTACGCAAATCCTTTTACAACTAACTTGGATTTAAATATTTTCTTACCTTCATACTCTTCTTTTAACTTTCAAAAACATTTATTTTATAAAGCCTTTCTACCTATAGGAAACTTGCATAAATCCATTTATTATTTTTTAGTATGGAGTCCACTTCTTCATTCATTGTAGACTCTCACTAAATTTTTGTATCCACCTACACAGCTTTAGCATATCATAACATTTAGGTTCATTAGCATCAATAAGTAATAGAGAGTACAAAGAAGGGGAAAATATTTTTAAAGGTCTACTTAACCTTGTTGACCATCTAACATTCACTAGAGTGTGTGGCATTTGTTGTTGCAATTGTTGTAGATCATGAAGAATTGTTGGAACATCGACTTTTGAAGTATCATCCAACACTAAATAATCATCTTCTTTCTTCTCATGTTGCTACAATAGATCTTTGTACAACACTTTCTCATTGAATATATGACATCACTACTTCTTACAATTTTATGATTTTTAAAATCCCAAAGCCTCTAACCAAATTAATTAATGCAGTATCCAATAAATTCACATTTCTTTGACTTCGCTTCTAGTTTGGTTCTATTTTCAGAATCTATATGAGCAAATGCTTCACAGATAAAGGTTTTTAGAAAATAATAACTCACCTTCTTACCATTTTGTTCTTCCTTTTGAATACCACAACCCAAAGGCACAGAGGGGCCTCTACTAATTAAATATATATTAGTATTGGCAGCCCAAATGTCTGAGGGCAACCTAGCATGTAACCTCATGCTTCTTACATGTTTCATTATATTACTATTCGTGTGTTTAACCTCTCCATTCTCATATGGAGTCCTTGGAATAGTTTTTGTCTATAAATACCAAGAGAAGAGCAATAATGTTCAAATTCATGACTACAATAGTCACCACCATTATCAAATCTAAGACATTTTAATTTTTTTCTAGTGTCATTTTCAACCAAGCATTTCCATTTCTTAAAAGTTTGAAATACGTTAGATTTCTATCTAAGGAAAAAAACTCATACTTTTCTAGTTCCATCATCAATAAATGAAACATAATAATAAGAGCCACCAAGGGAAGATACCTAAGCTAGTCTCCATACATCTACATGCACAAGCTCTAATCTTGAACTTTTATTTTCCTTCCTAGTCTTCACAAAAGCCACTCTCTTTTGTTTTCCATACACACAACTTTCATAGAAATCCATATTGACATATTTTAGACCTGGTAAAGCATTCTTTAAATGAAGTACTTTCATACCTTTGTCACTCATGTGCCCAAGTCTATTGTGCCATAGTGTTATATTAGAATCTACAATAGCTATTTGTTCTCTCTGGTCAACTATAGCAACTATTCTTGAATATTCATTTTTCTCTGAAACAATCAAAGTAGAAGGAACAATATGACCTATACAAAGATATAAGGCTCCTACTTTCACACCTTTTTCTACTACAAGGAAACATTTTGAGACCTTCCAATTTTCAACATTAAAAGTAACTACATAACCATCATCACCGAGTTATAATACTAAAATTAAATTCCTACTTAGCCTTGCAACATGTCCTACCTCCTATAGTAGAAAATGATTCCCATTCTGCAACTTAATCTTAACTTTTCCCTTTCGAAAAATCTGATAGGGTTCATTATCCCCCAAATAAACAAGCCCAAAATCCCCTTGGACATAATCAATAAATTAACCTTAGTGAGGTGTAGCATGAAATAAAGCACCTAAATCTAAAACCCATGAATCATCAATACTTTCTTAAGAAAGAAGCAAAGCATCCTCTTTAGATTTTCTACTAACCACATTTGTCTCCTTTTTCCCTTTTGGTTTATCTTCTTCATTATTCCTTCAAGTCCAATAATCTTTCTTCTTATGCCCTAGTTTACCATAGTACTAGCAATCTCTTTGTCCTCTAGATTAAGACCTCTTCCCCTTTGACTTTCCTCTTGATTTCCCATGATTTTTCCTTTGACTCGAACAATATTTCCTCTTATGCCCTAATTTACAATAGTACCAAAAATATCTTGGTCCTTTGGATTGAGACCTCTTCCTCTTTGACTTCCCTCTTGATTTCCTATGATTTCCAAAATTATTTCCTCTCTCAGTCATTCTGCCTCTAATTTTTGTATTCAAAGTGCTTCCTTATGTAGATCAACCTGAGGTTTTGTTATGAGCTTCCTCACTCAAAGTAATACTGATTACATCATGATATTTTGGGGTATTAGTTCCAAGAATAGAATTACTCATAGCTATTACCAAGCCGTTCCAACTTTCAAGAAAAGAACACAAAATCAAGACAGCCCTAATTTCTTCTTGAAAATTAATAATCATAGAAGATAACTAACTAGTAATAGTATTAAACTAGATTAAATGATCCACAAAAAATCCATCTTCTCCTATTTTCATTGTAAATAAATGCTTCATGAGAAATGCCTTATTTGAAGCAGAGGGGTTTTCATCCAATTTCACTAGGGTTTGCATCAACTCTTCGATTGTCTTCACTTATGTAATGTTAAATGTCACTAATGGTTCCAAGCATGATCGAATTCTTCCAAGTGCCTTTCTATCTAAAATCTCTCATTCCTCATTTGTCATAGTTCCTTGGTTCTTAGGTTTCCCTTCCAACGACTTCCATAAATCATTTTGATAGAGATTGTCCTCCATTTGCATCTTCCATAACTAAATGTTTTGCCTATTAAACATGTCAGCCTTTAGCTCACCATTATCTGCCATTGCTCCCACTCAACTATGAGACTTCCACCTAGCAGTGATACCTTCTTGGAAAGGATCACTAAAAAATATGAGGACCATCTACCTCTAATACCACTTGTTAGAATTGATCTCAAACAAAAATATTTGTTACATACAAATATAACCAATATCAAAAAATAATAGATCACACATAAGAGAACACAAGACACCAAGATTTAACATGCTTCACCTAATCCTTAGGCTACATTCATTAATAACAAGTTCAATATTATTATTATCTAGTGATTACAATATGATTACAATCTATAATCCCTTACAGATCAATAGCATTGCAAGAACCAACTTTTACATTACACATATGAAAATCCCTAACCCTAAGCCCTTTTATACAATCTTTTTGCCCCTTAATAAATTAGGGCTAGAATAATAGAAAAATATTAGCTAATTCCTTTTACAATATAAGGTCATTTTTGGCTTCAAGGCAATGCCCTCAAAAAACTCTATGGGGTCATTTCCCTTTGAGCCTACCCTATATTGCACTAGGGCATGCACCTAGAGTGCTACCCCAGGACCCTATAGGGGTGCTGCCCCTTGAGCCCATCTTGTGAGCACTACCCCGAAAACCCCAAAGAAATAATATGGGAGAAAATTGCATTGAATAAACCTTCAACTCTAATTATGCTCCATATTACAATAGTAAGCTAAAGATGAAGAAGTTTGGACCCTATAAGATCTTGAGAAAGTTTGATAGTGATAATGCTTATGAAATTAAGTTACCTGATAACATGGATATATATCCTATATTTAAAGTTTTTGATTTCTATAAGTATCATGAGTGAGTTGATGAAGTTTTTGTATTAGATGATTATCCTAAGAAGTAGATTGAAGAAGTTGAATAGGTATTAGTTCAAAGAGTTGGTAAAAGCACAAGAGGAAAATATTACAACAAGTATTTGGTGAAGTGGAAAAATAGACCAGTTGAAGATGCTACATGGATTTCTCAATCTAAGATTGATTCAACTTAGGTTGTGACACTTGCATGATTAAGGAGAATCATTTCTTTGAACCCTAGTTGTCTGATATAGAATCATCTTGGGTTTCCTTATATTCTTGCACTTTTTTTTTTTCATTGTGCTAGATACTGTTGAGTTCCAGTACTATTGAGTTCCAGTTCGTACTGAGTTCTAATTACTACTGAGTTCCAGTTAATACTAAGTTCTATTTTTTGCTGATTTCTAGTTACTACTGAGTTCCCATTCCTATTAAGCTCTAGTTACTACCAATTTCTAACTTTTGTCAAGTTTTAGTTGCTACTGAGTTCTAATTATTATCAAGTTCTAGTTGTTGCTAAGTTTTCCAGTGTTAGCCTAGTGTTCCTCCATTTGTCAAGTGAACTTATTATTTGTTGATGTTTGGTTCCTTCTTTAGCTGAGTTGTCTATGCTTTGGTTCTTAGTGGGAATTGACTTTGACATTTAATTTTGTTCATAAATTTAATGATGGGATCTTGTCTAGGAAAGAGTTTTGACATTTTGTAGTTGGCCTTTCTTTGATGTAATATTCTAGAATCTTCTATAAGTTTTTTGGAAAGTATAAGTAGAGTGATTAAGATTAGGTTAAAAGGTAGAATTTAGAAGGTTTTGAAAGTGGAATGCATATTTGTTTGGAAATGTGAATTTGAAGTTGGATCATGGATCTTGAATGCATTTTGTATCTTGTCATAACCCAGAAGGCCTTAAAGCCATTCATGTATGTTGATTACTTGATGAGTCAATAAAGTATTTTGTTCTCTCTCTTTGTCTCTCTCTTTCTCTCTCTCTCTCTCTCTCTCTCTCTCTCTCTCTCTCTCTCTCTCTCTCTCTCTCTCTCTCTCTCTACTATTCTCTATTGTTTTCTTCTATTGTGTTTACTCTACAAGGTGGTTTGGATATCTGGGTGTGCCTTTGGCCCTAGTTATTTCATCTCTCCTTGTACTTGTGTCAACCTACAAGATGGAAATATAAAACAACAAAGAAAATCTTTCAATATTCCCTATTCATAACATGAGAACATGCAACCACTATGGTAATTTACCTCAAAATCACATGTAGTTTAGTATCCAGCCAATGGTTAAAGAGAAATAGACTAATAAATAATGAGGTTAGACACACAAGTAGTATTAGCATTGATTCTAGTCTCCATTTAACTTGGTAGAAAGCTTTTGAACTATTACGCATATGGGGTGAAATCTTTTCCCATCTATACTCAATGTCCCATGATGTACTAATAGTCAATTATCTCTATTCTTCACACACTTTTTATAAATATGATTTATTGATGAATTCACTTGGATTACAAATTAATGATGACACAAATTCTTTAGTCTTTGTAATTATTTGTAAATAAGTTCATTTAACTTAGGTACTGCCTAAAGTCTTTTCATTACATATGTATTTGGGACTTAAATTATGAGTTGAAAAAAACCAATGATTAAACAAAGCCCATATTATAGAATCCAAATAATAAAACAATAAAACTCTCTCAACCCATGCTAACTAACTCAGCTCAAGATCTTGCACAAAAATAATGCAAACCATGAAAAATAGGCAAGAAATCTTAGAAAAACATATCACAGTAGATATTTTTAGAAAGAACCAAACCATAATCTAGTTAAATTGGTCTAGTTTCTAATTAGCTAGGTTGATTAAAAAAATCTATAGAACTATCATTAGATTAGGCATAATAAAATGAACAATCAATTGTTCCTAGTTAGCAGGATTAAATATAGTTTTCCAAGGTGATAAAATTGCATATGCAGATGCATGCATGCATGCATGTATGTATATATATATATATATATATATATATATACATATATATATATATATATGCATATATATATATATATATATATATATATATATGCATATATATATATGTATATATATATATATATATGTATATATATATGGATGTATCCACATGTATATGTATGTCTGTATATATAGAGAGATCTTGTGGATTATGGAGATTAGTGGAGATCTAGAATTTTGTTGTCATGCCTTGTGATTGTTATTTTTCATTTTTCGTGCCCTGTGATCTTTGCATCTCATTATCATGCCCTTTAGATCTCTATATATGTATGTTCATACATGCATATCTATATATGTGTATATGTACGTACATAAATAAAGAGATCTTGGCACAATGGAAAATAATAAAACTCTCTTAATAGGTAGCATGGCCATAGGTATTGTCACAAGCTTTTAAACATAACTATATGAGAAGGGAGTTAGGACGTATATAGGTTAACCTTACTTAAACTATAAACTGTAACACAAAGATTGCACTAGGGTATTATAGCATTGTAATTATAGAAAACCACTTGATTTGTAGGAGTGGTTGTATGAATACAACTCACTAGTGGTTATAGGAATACATCTACATTAAAACAATGAGAAACTAGAACTACCTATTGATTAGAGTGAGTAGTTCAAGGGTCTTGATCCTATGGATATGGGAATGTAGGCATCCTGGTAGGTAGAGCATGCATCTAGTGTGTAAACACCTTGGACATAGTTAGGTAGCACTTAACTATTTAAAGAAATTGTAATTTCACCAATGAGGCTTAAATTTTAAGACACTATATGTACTTGGATTTTGAAAATAGAAGTCTAAAATTTGTGTTTCAGTATTAGCTTGACTGGTCTACTAAGACCCATTGATTATTGTCACAAGATTTAAAACATAACTATATAAGAAGTGAGTTAGGATGTATAAAGGTTAGCCTTACATTAACTATAATCTACAACACAAAGGTTGCACCATGATATTATAGTATTGTAATTATAGAAAATTGCCAAAGTGGTGTATGATGGTAAAGAGGTGTATTAGGTGAGTAAAGGTCACTAGTTGTTATAGGAATACAACTACATCAAAACAATTAGAAACTCGAACTATATATTGGTTAGAGTGAGTAGTTCTAGGGCTTTGATCCCATGGATACATGTATATAGGCATCCTGGTAAGTGAAGTATATCTCCAATTTTCAGAGACCTTGGATATAGTTAGGTAGCACTTAACCATGTATGTATGTATGTGTGTTTTTGTGTGTATGCATATATGTATATATGTATGTCTATATGTATGGATGTAAATACTCTTTACTTAATGTTCTCATCCACATGGGGGGGGGGGGGGGGTGTGGCATAGAGTAGTTGAGCTTGAACCTTTTGCAACACTTCATTTCCATTATTGCACTCTCTGAATCAAAGATATATAACTTTATCACTTGTAACTATAATTTTCAAATAATACAAACCATAATAGTTTCTTATAATTCTATGGTTCTCTTTGTAAGTTTATAAAATTGAAGTTTAAAAATTAATTACATTTATGTACATCTTTTTCATGTTTAATATTTCTCTTTTTCATGACTCGTAGTCCAAGAATAATTTTTTAAAACACATCCTAACCCTTCAGATATTGATCCAAAATATTATAAGAATGATTGTGCCAAAAGAGCTAAAAAACATGATTGGTGCATGATAATCATCTTTTTATGCTCTCTTTTGCACAATTGTTCTTACATTTTATGATTTTTGGTGAGAACAAAATTCCAAACTAAACAAGTAGGTAATCCAATATTGAATCCTAATTGGTTGAGGTATGTTTTAATACCTTATTTCACATGGACTATTCAAGGTTATATGTTTATGTCCTACTTTTAATGAATGTTAAAGGATGAACTAATGTTAGATGTTAGCTTTGGATATTATGAGATTATTTTATGGATTCTCATAATTATTTTTTTTACTTCATGTGATAATGAATGTTGGATATGATTTTTCAATTGTGTGTTGTCTTTGATGTTACACAAATGTCATATCAGTTATCAGATAGAGTCTACTAAGCTCAGTTGGTAAGCAAGGAAATTATCAGAGTCTACTGAGCTTAGTTGGTCACCAAAGCAAATTATAGATTCTACTGAGCGTTCATTGAAATAGTTTCTACCAAGCTCACTTTGTGAAAATAGTTTTTACTAAGCTCAATCAAGCGATGAAGGTTTCTGTGGAAGAAGTTTGTTTCTATCAAGCTCACAAGAATCATGAAGGAAAGTTAGTGTTTACAAAATTCACTCTGTCTCCTAAGGATTTTGTAGAGTTTTCATTATTCACCAAGCTTTAGTTGGTTAACACTGGAAATTATTTCTAGAGTAGTGTTTATAGAGTAGGGTTAGCCAATGAAGGATTTCATTATTTTGGGAAATAAGGTTTAATTGTTTCACATAATGAATGTGGTCGATTGATGTAATGATTATTCATAATTTTAACTTGCACATGAACCAACTAGATAATTTGTAAGGTATAAATAAAAGGTCAAGTTGTGAATTCAAAAAGAGGAATGGATGAATGAGTGAGCATACAACTGTATTGATTGTGAAGAAGAAGGGTGATGGAATTTCGAAGAAGGATGAGATATCCTTTAGGAACAACAAAGATTTATTCAATCAAAGAGGATCTAGTAAAGTATAATAGAGATCTGTATTAGAAAATTTCAATTGCATCTCATTTAGGTCAACTCATTGTTACTTTCTCACAATTGTAGCAGTGATTTCCTAAATCTCTTAATGGATTTAGTTTAATAGCCATTTTGTAAAACCTTTAACAAGGTGGATAGTTCTATCAAATTGTTATAAAGTCCTCTAGCAAGGCCACTCCTAGTAGGGTGATTAAATCCTTTAATAAGGTCACACCTAATGGTGTGTTTTGTAACCTTTAACAAGGTTGGCTCCTAACAAGGCTCACTTTATAAGAGTGAAAATTTCTAGCTAGTTACTTGGTATTTTTCACATATTGGGTTTCCACATTAAATTTTGTGTCTCTTGTGCTTATTTTATTTCTTTTATGCATGCATGTTAAATATTTGTGAATGTTTAAAGATCAGTGATTAATTCATCTACCAAGTTACAACATTTTCCTATGTGGCTACTGAGTGATAGCAATAACTATTTTTTAAAGACATCTGAGGGATCTATAGAGTTTTTTTTAATGGTAACTAATTTATCTCCCCTAACAATTACTCCATTTATATTTCCATCATTTGGTATCAAACTATTTGCTGTTTACAGGAAGGATTTCAAGGATCTAAGCTAAAGATCAGGATGTCTTACAAAAGGGAAATTCCAAGGCTTAACAGGGATAACTTTTTAGCATGGCAAGGTCTCATGAGACTCCATCTAGCTTCCATTGGAGATACAAGATTGAAAGATCTTGATGAAGAATATGTGACTCCTTCTAGTACACTATCTATTAATGACATTATTGAGAAGAAGACTCATAACACCATGATGATAGACATTGCATCAGCCCTAAGCTATGAAGAATTTGATGATATCAAGGATAGAAAAACTACCTCTACTATGTCAAAAAAGTTGAAAGATATCTATGGAGGTGATGATAATGTGAGAAGATCCAAAGAAGGAAATCTAAGAGGACAATTTGATCAGATGAGGATGAGAGAAGATGAGAACATTGCCAAGTATGTTGAAAGAGTCAAGCCAAGGATTAGTGCAATCAAAGCTTCTAAAAGAGATATCAAAGAGGAAACAATTGTAAGCAAAGTTCTTAGAACATTGCTTCCCATTTATGCAATTAGAGTTTCTACAATTTAGGAAAGAAGATGTGAAAAAAATCATAATATAAATTTAGAGGTCATAATAGGAAGATTGACTACATTTGAGCTAGATAACTATGACAATTATGTTCCAGCTTCCAAGAACATTGAATCAACATTTGAAGCCAAGCTTTCACTCAAAGAAAAGGGCAAGAAGATAAAGGAATCTCAATTAGAAAGTGAAGAAGAGTCAGAACAATTTTCTAACAATGATCTTGAGGTGGTTGAAGCTCTACTTGCAAGGAAATATTCTAGAGGCAAAGGGAAATACAAAGGTAAGGTTCCTTTTATTTCTTTTTCATGTGAGGATATTGGTCACATTGTTGCTAGGTGCCCAAAGAAGAAAAACAAGAATGAGAAGAAAGATCACAAGTGCAAATGCAAGAAAGACTTCAAATCATTCAAGGACAATGGTAAGAAAACATGTTTCATGGCTAAAGATTCTAAGGATTCTAACAATAGTTAAGATGACATTGTTTACATTGTTGTGAAAGATGAATCTAATAATGATGAAGAAGATAAGATGGCACTAATCTCTCATGTGAGAAAAAATGATACATGGATCATAAAAAATGGTTACTCTCATCATATGACTAGTCATAAAACTCAGTTTGAACAATTTGAAGATTATGATGGTGGTAGTGTGAGATTTGGTGATAATGAACCTTATTGCATAAAAGGAAGAGGAAGAATATCACTAACCAAAGAGCTTGTATATGATAATGCCTATTCGGTTGAAGGTCTAAAACACAATCTGTTGTGTGGCATAGCTAATCAATATTGGATTCAAAGTGGAATTCATGCATGGAAAAGAAAGGCTATTGGATGACAAAGGAAAGCTAATTGGATCAGGCATACAAAAAAAATGTAACTTTTTCTATCTTGAACTTGGCGAATGTTCATGTTTTATTGCTCAGGTTGAAGAAAGTTGGTTATGGCACATAAGATTATGTCATGTGAATTTTGATAATCCTGTAAAAATAAGAAAATTTAGGAAAGTAAGAAGCATTCTTAGTATAAAGATATTAAAGAATTGTCAAATTGGTAAGATGGGAAAAACTAGCTTTAAAAGTAAAAATTATTAGTTTGAAGAAATTTTTGAAATTGTGCATACTGATTTGTGTGCACCTATTAGAATTGAGAGTTATTCTAGATAAAAGTTCTTCATTCTTTTTGTTGATGATTACTCTAGAATGATGACTGTTATGTATTTGAGAGAGAAATTAGAAGCATTTGAGAAGTTCAAATGGTATTTGGCTAGAGTAGAGAAGGAATCAAGGAAAAGACTAAAGTGCTTGTGGTCAAACAAAGGTGGTGAACTCATCTCCCATGACCTCAATAACTTTTGCATTGAAAGGGGAATTAGAAGATAGGTATCAGCACCTAGAACTCCCAAGTAGAATGAAATAGCTAAAAGGAGGAATAGATCTATCATGGACTATGCAAGAACTCTAATGATTAAAATGAATATTGCTATCAAATACTGGAAGGAAGCTATCAACACTGTAGTTCATACCTTGAATTGAGTATAGCTAAAGGACTCATTCAAAACCCCCTATGAGTTATGGTATGACTATAAACCCACTATAAGTAACCTAAAAGTATTTGGAAGTAAATGTTACATTTTGAAAGAATCTAGAAAAGAAAAATTTGATGTGAAGGTTTATGAAGGCATATTTTTGGGATATTCTTACAAGAGTAAGGCATATAGATGTTTGAATTTGTCTTCTCAAAAAGTCATAGATAGTGTGCATGTGAAAGTTGATGAGTTGATAGAAAGGACTAAAGAAGAAAGCAAAAAGGAACCGAAAGATTATAGGAGATTTGTTTCCATTGAACCTGATACAGTGCTAGATACATTTGTCAATCAGAAAACTTCTACTCCTGAGTCTTTAGTCACTGAGTTGCAAGAAATTCAAACTAAGTTGAAGGAACCTGAGCCACAATAAAATGCTATCAAGACAATGCCTACTGAGTCCAAAGGACCTGAGCAATAGTTAAAATAGCTAAAACAAGAACTTGAAATTTAAAATGAGGATAGTGGAACTCAATCAAAAGACAAGGAACTTGTATTAACAAAGTATGTAAAGAGACATCATACACCAAATTAGATTAGTGGAGACAAACCTAAAGGTACTATGACAAGAAGTAAGCTAAAAGGTATTTGTTTACTTGCTGATTTTGAAGAAAAAAAATGTCAAAGATGCATTAAAAAATGAAATTTGGATTGAGGTTATGAATGAAGAAATAGAGAAAATAGAGTTAAACAAAACTTGGACTCTTGTACCTAGGCCTAAAGATAAAAATGTGATTGGAACTAAGTGGGTATTCAAAAATAAGTTGAATGAAGATGGTAAGGAATCAAGAAACAAGGCTAGACTGATATGTAAAGTCTACTCTCAAAAAGAAGGAATAGAATATGGAGAGACTTTTGCTCCTATTGCATGATTGGAAGGTGTTAGGACCTTACTTGCATATGTTGCATAAAAAGGATTTAAGATATATCAAATCGATGTTAGATCTACATTTCTCAATGGTAGTCTAGATGAAGAAGTCTACATTGAGAAACCTAAAGGTTTTGTTGATCTAGACAAGAGAGACATGGTCTGTAAGTTATAGAAAGTATTGTATGATTTGAAACTAGCCCCTAGAGCATGGTATGAAAGATTGCATAACTATCTTATTCAGATTGGTTTTCAAAGACTAATGATAACTGTAGCTTGTATATCAAGGAAGGACCAGATAATAATAATATTTTGGTAGAAATATTTGTGGATGATACTTTGTTTATAGAAAATGATGATTTATGCAAAGAATTTTTAGAGCAAATGAACAAAGAATTTGAGATGTCAATGTTTGGTGAGATTAAATTCTTTTTTGGTCTTCAAATTCAATAGAGCAAGAATGGTATCTACATCACTAAATCTAAATACATCAAGGAGATACTCAAGAAATTTTGTATGGAAGATTGTAAACTAGTTGGCACTCCCTTGTGTATTGGACTAAAGCTTACCAAGGATGATGAATCAAAAGAGGTAGATCAAACCTTCTATAGATCAATGATTGGAAAGTTGCAGTATGTAGTTCATACAAGGCCTAATATTTCTCTTGTAGTTGGTATTGTAGAAATATTTTTAGAAAAACCAAGAGAAAATCATATGATAGCAATCAAAAGGATCGTGAGATACTTGAAAGGCACTGAAGATTATGGATTATGGTACAAATTTGGAGGTAATATAGACTTAAAAGTGTTTACTGATGTTGATTGGGTAAGAAACATTGATGATAGAAAAAGTACAAGTGGAGGAGAATTCTTTCTTGGAAAGAGGTTGGTTTCTTGGGAAAGTAGAAAACAAAATTGTACATCTCAATATATAGCAGAAGTAGAGTATGTTGCAATAGCAATGAACTATTCTAATATTGTTTGGTTCAAACAATTACTGGAAGGCATGAAGGTTGAGATCAATGACTACTTGTTATGTTTTGTGACAATACAAGTACAATCAACATATCTAAGAATCCAGTAATGCATTATAAAACTAAGCACATTGCAATAAAGTATCACTTTGTGAGAGAATTGGTGTAGGATAAGGAGATCAGATTGGAATATGTCCATACAAAGGAACAAATTTCTAACATATTCACCAATCCATTACCTAAGGATGCATTCTTGTATCTAAGAGGTAAGTTAGGGGTCATTCCTCTATTTGAGGCTCACTAAAATGAAGTTTTAGTGATGTATCAACAAGGACCAAGTTGAAAATCTTTTTAGTTGATGTAGCATAATCATGAAAATATTGCATATGAATCAGTACTCAAGGTACATTGCTACTCATTTGTGTTGTGTTGTCTTTGGCATATGTTGTCAAAGAGGTAGAGTGTATTGTCATATTTCTGAAATTTGAATTTGTTTATTATTTGAAAAAAAGCTATGTAATTCCTTCACAGAGGGAGATTACTATATTTGAGAAGTTTTTGGCTTAAAATCTAAGAGGGAGAAATTTTCTATCAAATAAAGACTTGTTTTCAAATTTCATCTAATATGACATGTTGTGTTGCCATCAATGCCAAAGAAGGAGATTGTTAAATACAATTATTCAATTATGTGTTGTCTTTGATATTACACAAATGTCATGTTAGTTATCCAATAAAGTCTACCAAGCTCAATTGGTCAGCAAGAAAATTCTCAAAGTCTATCTACAGAGTCTACTGAGCATTCCTGGAAGTTACTCTATGGAAATAGTTTCTACTAAGCTCACTTAGGTGATGAAGGTTTCTATGATAGAAGTTAGTTTCTATCGAGCTCACAAGGATCATGAAGGAAATTTAGTGTTTATTGTGTTCACTCAATCTCCAAAGGATTTTTCAGATTTTTTAGTGTTCATTGAGCTTCAGTTGGTAAACACTAGAAATCATTTCAAGAGCAATGTTTATTGAGCAGGGTCAGCCAATCAAGGATTTCATTATTTTGTGAAATAAAGTTTAATTATTTCATGTAATGATTATTGGTAATTTTAACTTTTAAATGAGTAGGCTAGATAATTTGTGAGGTATAAATAAAAGGTCAAGGTGTGAATGCAAAAAGAGGAATGGGTGAACGAGCGAGCATGCAAGTGTATTGATTGTGAAGAAGCTGTGAACAAATTTTGAAGAAGGATTAGATATCCTTGAGTACAAAAGATTTATTTGATCAAAGAGGATATAGTAAAGTAGAATAGATATATATATCAGCAAAGTTTAGTTGTATCTCATTCAGTTCAACTCATTGTTATTTTCTCACAATTGTAGCAGTGATTTCCTAAATCTTTTAACTTTGTTGGTTTAACAACCATTTTGTAAACCCTCTAACAAGGTGGATAGTTCTATTAAATTTTTCTAAAGTCTTCTAGCAAGGCCACTCCTAGTAGGTTGATTAACTCATTTAAGAAGGTCACATCTAACTGTGTGTTTTGTAACCTTTAATAGGGTTGGCTCCTAACAGGGCTCACTTTAGAAGAGTGAAAATTGATAGCTAGTTACTTGGTGGTTTTTCCCATATTTGGTTTCCACATTAAATCTAATGTCCCTTGTGATCATGTTATTTATTTTATGCATGCATGTTAAATCTTTGTGAATGTTTAAAGATTAGTAATTAATTCATCTACCAAGTTACAACATTTTTCTGTGTGGCTACCAAGTGACAACAGCAACTAGTTTTTTAAGACATCTAATGGATCTGTGGATTTTTTTTTGTGGTAACTAATTCACCTCCTCCCTCAGTTACTCCATCCATATTTCCAACAAATGAATGGATGCTATACTTTAGTAATGAATGAATGTGATATCCATCTCTTCTTAGGTACTCTTTCTAGGCTATTTTATAATGAAAGAATGTTATTTTAAGTAATTATCTATGACTATTGTGTATTAGTATTAATTTTTTTTGTCATGGTAATGAATTTTTTTTTTTGTTAATGAAGTCTTGATAAGAATTGTGTATTAATGAATTTTATATCATATCAATGAATGTTATGTAATTGTATTGATTGAATGTTATAGTTCATAAATGGATTATTAAATGAATGAAGTATGCAATTAGATGATAATGAGGAACTTAGATTGATGTTAGGGGGAGGGAGATGAGATCATATGAGCTTCCACCTTCACGTGGTTGGCCTTGTTAAGTAAAGAATATTAAAGTATTCTCGAAAACAAGTGAAGCTCAAACTAACATACCTTCATTAATTAATCAATTTCATTCATTGTAGGTATAAAATGATGGGATGATACTCCATGTTGTATGTATGAATCGTAAGAGGAATATTAGGAGGAATTATATCTGCATAGGGATCCTCTAAAGTTCAATTTGGTTGAGCCTCCTTAGCAAAATATTGTTGATGTTCCTATTAACGGTTGGGCTACTGGTAGATTTTCGTGGACAATCCATGTATGCATATGATCATTTCTAATGGTTTTTCCTTTATTTATGGTGAGAGAGATAATTATGTATTGGTACTATAATTAGACATGATTATAACTAAATTAAAATGAATTTCTATAGGTTTTAAATATTTTTTTGTATATGTTCTTTCTGAACATGTTTTTATCTACTAGGAACATGGACATGTCATTTCATATTAAGAAAAATTTGCAATAATATAGTTATACTTGTTAAAGTCAAAGTTTAGAACATACACAGTCTGCAATAACATTGGCTCCAATTAAAGTTTAGACCTACCAAAAAGATATTAAAAGAAGATAATGTGTAGTAGAAAAGTTTTAAAATATACAAAATACTTGACTAGGACTCCCAACTACCTAGATATTGTTCATGAACCTACAACATATCAGAAAATGTATAATTCTATGCAATTATTACTTATTTGCAAACATAAAATATAGTACAAAACTTTTAGATATGCATTTACAAATATTTTTCCATGAAAATGTTGTAACCACAACATTTTTGGGACTAGAATTGGAATGATCTTGTAGCCTATAATTTCCCTGCAATGTTATACTGTGTCAATTCTATGAAACTAACCAATGTCAATTCTATGAAACTAACCAAATTCTCTACATTATTTTTTCTTAGGTAATAAAAGTTTATCTCTGTGTGTGTGTGTGTGTGTGTGTGTGTGTGTGTGTGTGTGTAATTCTTTATATTATTTTTCTCAGATAATTAAAATTTATAGAATTCAATCTATATATATACATATATAGAAAAGAATTTCATATAACTAGCTAAATTACACCAACATAAGTTGCAAAATCATCTATTGAATATCAATACAAATTTATGAATATAAATATTACATTTTGCATTTTGTCCTTTATGTCAATTTAATCATTCTTTGAATCACATTTGAAATTTTATATTTATTTTAGGGGAAGTAGTAGCTAGGGATTTGAGGCTATGGATCTACAAATTATTCTAGGATTTCAAGCGATGTTGATCTTTAATTACTAGTGAGCATATAATAAGTTGTAATGCATATTTCTAAATATTGAATATGTGAATTAATAGGATTTATTCGAAGTACAAACTCACTAGGAAGGTGTTGCAGAGATAGTATTGGATATGTACATCATGTGGATGGACAATAGTGGTGTAGCATAAGAAATATTCTTCCAAGATTTTGTGTTGCTAATTATATTTGTAGTTATCATAGACATAATTCTTGATAAATATACATTATCTTCCTTGACCTTATAGCTTCATCTATTCCTTATTATAGTCATAGGAATTTAGGAAAATAATTGATGCTATCATGTAGGATATGGCCTTCTATATTAGTCTTTCCGTTACTCATTGTTACTTTCTATGATTCTCATGGAGTGGTTATGATTATAGTTTTTGCATACTTGATCTCATCTAGTATTTTTTGCAACTTTGGAACCTTAGTAATAGTGATAAGAATTCTATAAATTGTTCTTTTAGCTTTCCAAACAACCAAAATTTCATGGGAAAAGTTTTTTATTTACACAATTATTGAAGATTAAACTCATTTATTATGAAAAATTCTTCTTTAGAAGGTTCTACCTTCCTCAATAGAAAAAACACAAAAACTCCCTAATTCTATATTAATATGATTTAACTTTGCAAATAGCAACACCCATGACTATATGCAACTAGAGTCACCATCATTGTTGTCTTTAGCAATGAAAGGAAATTTTGATAGTTCTTATTTGTGATTTTCTTTCTTGACCTTTCTAATTTTAACTCAAGCATTTTTTCCCTTGACCTTGCCTTAAATAGTCCATGCATTTTCCAACAATTAGATTTCATAACTATTTTTGTGAATGTGAGGGAAATGCTGCTATGTAGAAATTCATTGCTTAAAAATAGTTATTTAATCCACAAAGCTTTCCATTTCATCACCTCAAATAGTCGACGCATTTTTTTCCATTTCATCTTCAATGGTAGAACAAGTACATTGATTACTTATGCTTCTTGTTCTTTGGAACCCATCCTATCATATTCTTTACATGTAACGATATCTACAATATACCTAGATCAGAAATATTAGTCATTATAGCATTAGTTTTCCTTTAAATGGTCTTGAATTGCTTAGATATCAAATCAATCTCTAGAATACCCATCCATAATAATAATATCTAGGATGATACAACTCCTACAAGAATGCCTACGGATGTATTCTTTTACCTCCATAACATCACATCATCCACTATTCAAACAAAATAGTACATAAAACCATTAAAGCTACATTATAGCTCAATTAATTTAATCAACACAAGAATTTAAGTTTGGACACATCTAATAGCTTGACCAGTATACATTCAAGATCATCTAGTTTAGTAAAATAAACATTATTTCATGGTTAACAATCCTAATAATAAGTAAATTAACAATTTTGATCTAAAACATGTATATGAAAAATAAAGATAGGATTTTGATCTAGGTGTTTCAAATACAAAATGTCACCTAATCCTACACCCAGAACATCATGAATGTTTGTTCTATTGAAGAGATGAAAAAACTCCATATCAAAAGCCCATGAATTGGTAGAGCTTTTAGCAATTAAAGTTGCTTCAAAAGCTCACTTTGAAACTTGGATCTATCATTAAGTTTCTTAGACTTTGATAATTAGATTACTTCCCAAATCTTACATGTGATTGAACTAGAACAAAGGATGAATCTTCCTTGTAGATTGAGGAATTGTAATCAAGTGGGTAAATTGGGATGGATATCTATACATTTATTATTTTCTAGATTCTTGAATGAAAGACCAAGTTTTTGGTTCATAGATTGATTAAGATTTAAAAATGTCTAACTTCAAACATTGTGATTTTTATCCTTTTCAATAGTTGAGGATTTTGGCTTGCTTTTCATTCCATTTATTTTTGCTTCTCACCTTTTTAATATTGCCTAAAATGATGACTTCTATGAAATGGAAAATAAAGGATGCAAGAATAATAATATTTAATTTGGAAAGATGAAAGCAAGGTTGGTGTTGTTCTGATTTGAGGTGTTTTCATGATGTGGATGGCCGAGAGATAAAATTAAGACTTTTTGGGTGACTATTTGTCATTATTAAGCCAAATAATCTACTGAATATTTATCCCCTAACTCAACTGAATGTTGGAAATGGATTGAATGCATATGCCCTAAGTTTGAGGAGATAAGGAAAGATGAAATGGTGACTACTGTTGGCTCTGATACTCAACATGAAAATCATCTTGTTAAGGATTTAATAGTGGTTTTCTATGAATCCATGTATCTAAAGAAAATTATGCTATATATCTAGGTTATGTGTGAAGAACATGCGCCTATGTCTATTGTAAAGAACATGGATATACATGCTATCAAAATGAGTTTTTCTCTATCTTGCAAGTCTCTTTTACTCATCAATAGATTCATCTTTAGATAACTTTGACACAACTTATACATATGGATGCCATGCTTTAGCATGCTTAAAAGTTACTTTAAATTTTGAAACTCCTTTGCCACTCCCATTTTATTTCTAAAGAATTATTACTACATACAATTTCATTTAATCCAATATGATTTATATTTAAATTTTTCATATTCTAAGCATGTTGTGTGACAAAATAGAAGTCACTATTTCCAAATATAAACTTCTAGATGTCATTCCTGCTAAATTATTTGTATAATTCTAATTGAATTCACATGCACTATCAACCTCGATAGGATTTCTATAGAATCATTTTTGTTTACATTCTCTTCTCCATTATAGCTATGATAGTAATGATGACATCATCATAGACATTATATCCTTGTAAATTTCTTATACATCTACTCAAAATGATTTAAAATATTCTTACATATTGAATTCAAATCTTGGCACATACTACCACCATTATTGCAAATGATTCTGTTGATAGCATTTTGCCTTCACCTGTTGGAAGTGTTATCTTTCTTGGGAAAAAATAAAATTGGACTTCTTAGCTCTTAGTGACCATACATCACAACACATCCTTCTAACATCTTTTGCAGTGGAGTGACAAAAATTAGAATGCTTTTGGTTTTCAAATCCACAATACATAACTCACTGTACTATTTCCAACTTGAATACCATCACAAGAGGACCCTCGAACATCATTACCTTAATGTGAAATGGGTGCAACCACATGATTAGATCTTCTATTGAAATAATTTGAATCTATGCTACACCTTGGTATCTTGTTTTCATCCTTTCCAATGTGCTGATCCATGGTTGGAACCATTTCCATTTTGTGATCAACATGATGACTCAATGGCATTGTATGAATCATTGGATCCAAAGTTGTTTCTTCTAATGTAGGAGTATCGAGCTTTGATTTTGGTGAAGTTGTGCTTTTCATTGTTAGGGATGTGTTGGAGATGCATTAGAGTAGCTTTCCTCATGATTTCATAAAGATTAGATGATTTGAATTGAAGTTTGAGTTGTTTTACCTTACTGATGGAACTATGCTTTCTGGTTTTTGGGTTCCTATTATGAGCCATTTAACTAATTTTATGCAATGAGTTAGAGGTTAAAAAGTTTAGAGATTAAAGAACACCTAGAGTAACATATTTTGTTAGGGTTTCTACTCCTAATTTATTATAAGTTTGGAGATATGGCAATTCTCCTAGAGTATCAAGTTTTGGCAGTTTGCACAATGGGATTCTATGCATGACTTTAAGGATGAGTCTGAAGATATCCTTAGAAAATTAGCCTTAGAAATTTTAAGAGGTTTTAGAGGAAATAAAGTGATACATTTAGTTTGAAGAATGAGTTTTAACTCAATTAGATCTTGACTTGTCACTCTTCAAGTATTTAATGTTAGCTTTTGGCATTCTGGGTTGACTTGTGGATTAGATTGGTACAAGTATGGGATCTTGTGGAGTCTTTTAGTCATTCATTCATGGAGGGAATAATTCAATCATTAAAGGGAGGAGTGAGTGTGGGAGCAACTGAAGGGTGATTTTTCTTGAATCTCTGGATAGAGCATCAAATATGAGGTAGTTTACAGTAGGATTATGATGACGTTGTGAGTGATTGGACAAAGCATTGAGTGTGAGCCAATTGACTGTTGGATCTTGGATAAATTTAGAGTAGAACTAGGGCTACAACTTGGAAAACAAGAATATTTCTTGGTGGGCTTGTGAGCACAAGTTGAGATCTTCCTTGGAGGCTTCTACCAGAATGTGGATCTAAACTAGCTAGTGTTTGGGTTGGATCTTGAGGAATCTTGCAAAACTATTATTGTTATTGCTCTATATTTGGTCGTAACTAAGAAGACCTTACAACCTAACACATTGTATGTAATAGTTATTTTATGAATAAATTATTGTAATTTGGTATTAGGTCTTGGATTATTATTGTGTTTCCACTATGTGATTATTTTTTGGGAACTAGGACATCTCCTTTGGGGATTCTCCTATCTTGCACTACATCAGGTGGTGTTAGAGTGAAGGTTGTTCCTGAATGTGTAGATAGATCACCAAAGTTGTGGAAATTTGCACTAAGACTTGGGTTGGAGAAGTAGACCTAAGTTGATCTTGATCTGATGGTGGATTTTTCTTTTTAGAGTCCTAGATTTCTTGGTTGTGAGGTGAAAAATCATGGTTCTAACTTGCAATTGTAGAGGGCTTGTAGATAGGTCGATGGATGCAATAATAGAAGACTAATCTTGTTGAGGCATATTCATAGAGAGTTTTTGTATTGTAGATCCATGTTCTTAGATTTTTTATTTGGTTTCTAATTGTTCATGTGAGGTAGTAGGTTGTGATCTAACTTGCAAATAATTTGAAGTTGTCACAAGGAGCATGGGTAGGATTTTTGTAGAGCATTTACAAAGATCTTGGGAGATGGTTCTAAGAATATTGGACCATGAGATGGTTGCAAATCTTTGTGATGTGCTGGAAAGGAGGTTTTTTGAGATGTCTACTTGGGTTGAAGCTAGTTTGGCTAGTTGAGCTAAGGAGGTGGTTACTCAGTTTAAAAATAGTTTAGCAGATTGAGATAAGGATAGGATGAGGAAGGTATTCCATAAGTGTTTGTGGAGTTGGATTCTATTGATCTAAAAGAGAGTTTTCTAGCTAGTTAAGGGACTTGTTCATGAAAGAAGATGGCATCATAAGGTCAACGTTGAAGATTTTGGTTTAGTTGATCAGTTTGTGGAGTCTGATATAGAACCTGTAGAGTAGTTGGAGGTTGTTGCTGAAGATATTCCTCACCTTGTTGATGGTGGGATGTGTTAAAATTCTTTAGAATAACTGAGAGGGGGGGTGAATCAATTATCCAAGGTCCAAATGCCCTATTAATACTTTTTCACTACTTTTAATGAATCCATACACTCTTCATCCATCCAAACTTAAATCAACCATATTAGCAAGTTACATTAAATCAACATGAAAAGATAAAACATGCAAGATCAACACATGACACAATGATTTACGTGCAAACCCAATTTGGTAAAAACCGCTAGTAACATGCTACTTGGTTCTCACTCTTCTGAAGTGATGTCCTGTTAAAGGTTTACAACACATTGTTAAATGTGACCTTGTTAGAGGATTTCACCAAACTGTTAGGAATGGGCCTGGTTAAAGGTCTCTAGAACATTCACTTGGAATGTCACCCTATTAAAGGATTTATCTTATGGCTATCAAACCAACCTATGTCCATAGGATTTAAACTAACTGTTACAATTGCTAGAAAGTAATGATAATGGTCTTTTGATTTGATATAACTTACAACATACTTTGCAGATTTCAGATCACACTTTTTGTTCAATCCTTATGCTTGGCTTTAATCACTTCAGCTCTAATTGCTTGTCCTCTTCTCAAGCTTCATCTCCCTAAGTCTTCTAACTCATTGTACCAATGCATCTATATCAGGGGTCTTCTTACTGAAACAAAGTAACTATGCTTTCTTTCCTCCTTAACATCTTCTTCAGCATTTCATGCTTTCATGCTTGACCAGCTCTCACTTTTTTTCATTAACTTATGACTCCTTAAATAGGAATCTGACTTCCCTTTCTCGCTCAATTCTCCCTCTCCAATTTTAGGGTTTCAAATGGATTAGGTAGGATACAATGTATCCACCTCATATCTTGTTCTTAACTACAAACTTTGTCAGTTGTATCCTTAAAAATGTTCTACATGGTGTTCTGTGCCACTAGCTCATCATTCTTATCTTCCTTTTAATTCAAAAACTTCTAGATAACAACCTTGTCGGCTTAGATCTGGCAAATCTTTGATCTTCAAAATAATGTAGCAACTTGGCATTATTGATTTACTGGTGCTCGAAACCTCTGTGTTACTCGGCACTATTGGTTTACTGGTGCTCGGCACCTATATCTGCTCAGCACTTGATAACTCTATATCACTCAGCATCTAAAGTTTACTCGGCATCTGAAGTTTACTCGGCATCTGAAGTTTAGTCAGCACTTGAAGTTTACTCGGCATCTGAAGTTTACTCTGCATCTGAAGTTTACTCGGCACTTGAAGTTTACATGGCATCTAAAGTTTACTTGGCATCTGAAGTTTACTCAGCATCTGAAGTTTACTCAGCTTTAACTAGGAATTTGCTCAGCTCTTACTAGCTTGCTCGACTCCTTCTCTCCAATGAACTTAGTTGAGCTTTACAAAAGACTTAGCTAAAACCATAAATCTTTGATATGTTTCAGTGTGCCCATTCTTTGTATCTTATAGTATGTCATCAAATACACTTTTTTCATCAATGGCTTAGTTGATCCTTGTACTTCATTACAACATCATAACTTCAACCTTTCTCTAGGTGTTCTAGTTACTTCTTATTGATTGCCTCCTCCTTGACAATCAACTAATTGATAGTATTTGGATCACTAAAGAAATTGTCATTCCTGGAAGTAGAAAGTTTGACATCAATGAAAAAACAATGATTGAGAACATTCTTTACTAGTTCCATATATTATTCCAACAACTTTTCTTATGATCATTTCAATCATTTCCAACAATCTCCCTCTTTGGCATTGATGGCAAACCAAACTGATCAATTAATCAACTTAGTTACCACCAAGATTGTACACGTTGTCTGCTATGTTTCTTTGCTACTGCATTTTTTACTATTGATCTCATATATCTCCCTCTTTCTTTGTATTGATTAGGTTTCTACATATTTCTCCCTCTTTGACATAAATGCCAAAGATGTAGCATCTTTATCATGAAAAATATGAACTTTGGCTTCTTGTTGTTTTTCTCCCTCTATCACCATGCTTGTGACTAATTTGGAGTTTCTGCTCCTATTGTCATCTTCTGCATCAATCTGTTAATATTTTGATGATTTATTCCTGTTGATGCAGGGCAGCTTCCTTTTTGCCTTAAACTGCTTGAGGTAGGGGTATTTACCCCAACTTTCCTCTAAGATATTCATAGCCATCCTTGGGCAATGGTTTGGTGAAGATATCTGCAATTTTTTCCTTTGTGTGAATGTATTCAAACTTCACTTGTTTATCTTCTACCAATTCTCTGACATAATGATACTTGATTGCAATATGCTTGGTTTTTGCATGCATTACTGAATTTTTGGATATGTTTATAGCACTTGTATTATCACAATACAATATCACAAGTTTTTTTACTTCTTCTTTCATTCCATTCAATAGATGTGTGAGCCATACAATGTTTGTGCAATTAACTATAGCTGCTACATATTCTAACTCTGTAGTGGACTGAGATTGACATGTTTGTTTCTTGCTAGTCCAGGTAACCAGCCTTTTGCCTAGAAATAATGCACCTCCACTTGTGATTTTTCTATCATCAATGTTTCCTCCCTAGTCAGCATTTGTATATGCATTGAGCTCAAATTTTCTATTCTTTTTGTAGTATAGACCAAATTTATCAGTTCCTTTAAGATATCTCATTATTCTTTTTACTACTATGAGATGATTTTCTTTAGGATTAGCAGAGAACCTAGCCACTATTCCAATTGCTAATGCTATGTCTGGTCTACTATGTACAACATATTGTAGTTTTCCAATCATGAATCTATGCATTGTTTGATTGACTTCAACTGACTCATCATTTTTGGACAGCTTATTTCTTGTTTCCATTGGTGTGCTGACTAGTTTGGATTCCTCCAATCCAAATTTTTTAAGAATTTCTTTGATGTACTTTGATTTTTTAACAAATATTCCATGTTTGAGTTGATGTACTTGCAATCTAACAAAAAACTTGATTTCTCCAAACATAGACATCTCAAATTCATCTTTCATTTTGTCAACAAAACCTTTGCAAAGTACTATCCTTACCACCAAACACTATGTCATCCACAAATATTTTAGATACAATAATGTCTTTACCTTCTTCTACTTTGATGTACATGTTGTTGTTATCATCAGTTCTTTCAAATCCAATTTGCACTAGATACTTGTGAAGTCTCTCATACCATGCTCTAGGTGCTTGTTTCAAACCATAGAGTGCTTTATGTAGCTTACAGACCATATCCCTATTGTTTTCATTAACAAATCCTTTTGGTTGTTCAATGTAGACTTCTTCTTCTAGTATACCATTTAAGAAGGCAGATTTTACATCCATCTAATAGACTTTAAAATCTTTGTAGGCATCATATGCAAGTAAAGTTCTTACTCCTTCCATTCTAGCAAGAGGGGAAAATGTTTCCCCATAGTATATTCCTTCTTCTTGAGCATAACCCTTGCATACTAGTCTAGCTTTGTTTTTGGTAATCTCACCATTCTCATCTAGTTTGTTTCTGAATACCCATTTGGTGCCAATCACATTCTTGTTAGTTGGTCTGGGAACCAAACTCCAGGTTTTGTTTTTTCTTATTTGATCAATTTCTTCTTACATAGCTTTATACCAGTCATCATCTTGTAATGCACCATACACTATCTTGGGTTCAAATTTGCCGATCAGACATGATTCATATCTTAGTCTATTCCTTGTCATTGGTCTTGCATCTTTGTCACCAATTATCTGTTCAGCAGGGTGATGTCTTTTTACATATTTGGATAATCCTGGCTCTGTCCTTGTTTCCATGTTTGATCTTCCAGATTCAGGATCACTATGCACTTCATTATCAGGTTGTTCTTCATCATGTGTACTGTCTTTAGAATCAGATTGTCCATTTCCTTCATTCTGCAACTCAGCTTCTGAATGCAACTCGGCATTCATTGGTTGAGACTCGACTAAGATTGATACTTTTTGTTGAGTTTCAATTTGATTGACATCATCCTCATCAACAGTCATTCCTTCATAAGAATACACAAAGGTTCTGTATTCTTCCATTTTCTTTGGTACTTCAACTTGGATTTTTGTGTGCTCATCAAAGTTTACATTTTCACTTTCCACAAATTTTTTAGTGTTAGTATTCAAACACTTATATGCCTTACTTCCAGTGGAGTAACCAAGAAATATGCTTTCATCACTTTTTACATCAAATTTTCCATTTCTAGCATTTTTAAGGATAAAGCATTTACAACCAAACACTTTGAAATATTTTACATTGGGTGAGTGACCATACCAGAATTCAAAAGGTGTTGTATTTGTACTTTTCTTGACTTGTACTTGGTTCAGCGTATGAATAGCTACATTTACCAGTTCTCTCCAATATTTTAGAGCAACAGTCTTTTCCATCATTAATGTTCTAGCATAGTCAATCATAGATCTATTTCTTCTTTCAGTAATTCCATTCTGTGGGGGAGTTCTAGGAGCTGACGTTTGTCTTTCAATTCCTTTATCATTATAGAATATCTCGAATTCATTTGATGTAAATTCACCACCTCTATCTAATCTTAGGCATTTCAAGCTTTTTCCTATTTCCTTTTCAACTCTAGCCACATACCACTTAAACATTTGAAAAGTATCAGATTTTAGTTTTAAGAACATAACAGTCATCATCCTGAAATAGTTATCAACAAATAGCATTATGTATTTATCTCCTCTATAGCTTTGTATTTACATTGGACCACATAAGTCAGTATGAACTAACTCAAGGTATCTCTTTAGATGTATAGTTTTTGCTTTTGAAACTTGACTTTGTCATCTTTCCTAGCTAACATTGTTTGCATATGATATTATCAGGCTTCTTCAATTTTAGTAAACCTCTGACTATCTTCATTTTACTGATATTGACTAGATTGTCAAAGTTGACATGACATAATCTTCTATGCCATAACCATTCATCATCAAATTTTGCAAATAAACAAGAAACATCATCCATATCAAGGTAAAATAGATTACTCTTTGTTTGATCTCCTTTTCCTATCAGTTTACCATCAGTATCATAGATTTTTGCAATTTTGTTTCCAAATTCTACTCTGCAATCCTATATTGCTTAACTGTGAAACACTTAGCAAATTGTAGTTTAATCCTTCAACATAGTATGCATTGGCACATGAAATTTGTTCTGTGAGCTTAATGAAACCTTTTCCTTTGATTTGACATGGGGCATCATTACCAAATCTAACACTATTTCCATCATACTGAGTAAAGTTAACAAACTTACTTTTGTCTCCTTTCATATGATGTGAGCATCCACTGTCTATGATCCATCTGTCATTCTTGTTTATACATGTTACCAGTGTTGTGGGCTCTTCTTCATTAGATTGGTCCTTCATGGCTACATAAACAACTTCATCATCATTGTCATCAAAATTTTCTTCAACAATATAACACTTCTTACCTTTTTCTTTGAAATCTCTCTTGTCATCATCTCTTCTGTACTTGTATTTGTTGCCTTCTTTGGAATCCTTTTTCTGTGGACACCTTGCAGAAATATGACCTACTTCATTGCAATTGAAACAAATGACAGGCATCTTACCTTTGAATTTTCCTTTGCCCCTGTGAAATCTTCTAGCAAGAAATGCTTCCAATTATTCCACATCTTCCTCATTAGTGCTACTATCACTGGATACATACTTCATTTTTCTTCCTTTCTTTGATTTCACTTGTTCAGCATCTTTCAGTGATAACTTGGCCTTAAAAGCAGATTCAACATTCTCAGGTCTATATTTGTCAAAGTTAGATAACTCAAATGCAGTGAGTCTACCTATTATACCTTCAAAACTTAGATTATTTCCTGGTATACATCTTAGCTCTTGTATTACTAATACTCTAATAGCATAGATAGGGAGCAAGGTTCTTAAGAACTTACTATTAATAGTATCTTCATCCAGTTGACCACTCAAGCATCTTATTGCACTTACCACTTCCTTTATTCTTGCACCATACTGAGCAACATTCTCATTTTCTTCCATTTTCATGTCATCAAACTTTCCTTTGAGACTTTCTCCTTTTTCTCATTGTACATTCTAATCTCCTCCATAGATGTCTGATAGGGATTTCCACATTTTGAATGTAGTGTCACATCCTTTGATATCATCAAATTTAGCATAGCTGAGTGCAGAGGCAATTTCCAGCATTGTCTGATTGTGTTCTTGCTTGTTTTTCATGTCTTCTACAATAGGAGCACCTGTTGGATCTACATGTTCAGTGACAATTGAATTTTGAGCATAATCTCCTATGGATCCAAGATGTAGCTTCATCAAACTTTTCCATGCAACAAAGTTGTCTTTGTTGAGCTTGGAAACTTCTCTTTTTGGCATTTTGATCTTTTCTGCTTATAGTCCTTTTAAACTGAATCAACAAACAAGCTTTGATACCAATTGTTAGAATTATTTAGAATAACTGAGAGGGGGGGGGGGGTGAATCAGTTATCCAAGGTCCAAATGCCCTATTAATACTTTTTCACTACTTTTAATGAATCCATACACTCTTCATCCATCCAAACTTAAATCAACCATATTAGCAAGTTACAGTAAATGAACATGCAAAGATAAAACATGCAAGATCAACACATGAAACAATGATTTACGTGGAAACCCAATTTGGGAAAAACCACTAGTAACATGCTACTTGATTCTCACTCTTCTGAAGTGATGCCCTATTAAAAGCTTGCCCTGTTAAAGGATTACAACACACTATTATATGTGACCTTGTTAGAGGATTTCACCAAACTGTTAGGAATGGGCCTGGTTAAAGGTCTATAGAACATTCACTTGGAATGTCACCCTGTTAAAGGATTTATCTTATGGCTATCAAACCAACCTAAGTCCATAGAATTTAAACTAACTATTACAATTGCTAGAAAGTAACAATAATGGTCTTTTGATCTGATATAACTTACAACATACTTTACAGATTTTAGATTACACTTTTTGTTCAATCCTTATGCTTGGCTTTAATCACTTTAGCTCTGATTGCTTGTATTCTTCTCAAGCTTCATCTCCCTAAGTCTTCTAACTCATTGTACCAATGCATCTATATCAGGGGTCTTCTTACTAAAACAAAGTAACTATGCTTTCTTTCCTCCTTCACACCTTCTTCAGCATTTCATGCTTTCATGCTTGACCACCTCTCACTTTTTTTCATTAACTTATGACTCCTTAAATAGGAATCTGACTTCCCTTTGCCGCTAAATTCTCCCTCTCCAATTTTAGGGTTTCAAATGGATTAAAGGTAGGATACAATGTATCTACCTCATATCTTGTTCTTAACTTCAAACTTCATCAGTTGTATCCTTAAAAACATTCTACATGGTGTTTTGTGCCACCAACTCATCTTTCTTATCTTCCTTTTAATTCACAAACTTCTAGATAACAACCTTGTCGGCTTAGATTTGGCGAATCTTCGATCTTCGAAATAATGCAGCAACTTGACATTATTAATTTATTGGTGCTTGGCACCTCTATGTTACTCGGCACTATTGGTTTACTGGTGCTCGACACCTATATCTGCTCGGCACTTGATAACTTTGTATCACTCGGCATCTAAAGTTTACTCGACATCTAAAGTTTACTCGGCATCTAAAGTTTATTCGGCACTTGAATTTTACATGGCATCTAAAGTTTACTCGACATCTAAAGTTTACTTTGCATCTGAAGTTTACACAGCATCTGAAGTTTACTCGACTTTACTAGGAATTTTCTCGGCTCTTACTAGCTTGCTCGGCACCTTCTCTCCAATGAACTTAGTTGAGCTTTACAAAAGACTTAGCTAAAACCTTAAATCTTTGATATCTTTCAGTGTGCCCATTCTTTGTATCTTATAGTATGTCATCAAATAAACTTTTTCATCAATGGCTTAGCTGATCCTTGTACTTCATTACAACATCATAACTTCAACCTTTCTCTAGGTGTTCTAGTTACTTCTTATTGATTGCCTCCTCCTAGACAATCAACTAATTGATAGTATTTGGATCACTAAAGCAATTGTCATTCCTGGAAGTAGCAAGTTTGACATCAATGAAAAAATAATGATTGAGAACATTCTTTACCAGTTTCATATATTATTCCAACAACTTTTTCTTATGATCATTTCTATCATTTCCAATAGGATGGACATTGGTTTTCATGATTAGTTGGTTGGGTTTGACATAGAAATTGTAGAGCATTTGGTTCTGGATGATTCAGTTGTTGTTGTGGTGAGTTGTATGGTGCAGAGAATCTTGTTGTGAGTAATGAGACTTCTAGTGTGATGGAGATCTTCATATTGCTACTAATGTGGATTTTGTTGTTGCTAGTGTGGATTCACTAGTTGCTAACATGGATGAGGGTTTGTTGACAAAGCCTTATGTTTAGTTTGTTCTTGGGTGTGAGCATGTAGATTATGTTATTGAGTATTAGCATGTGTTGATGGAGATCTTCATATTTCTCTTGATGTGGAATTTGTTGTTGCTAGTGTGAATTCACTATTTTCTAATGTGGATGAGGGTTTCTTGACAAAGCCTTATGTTTAGTTTGTTCTTGGGTTTAGTTTTGTGAAAAGAAATTTTATAAACCTAAAGACATACTTTATGAGAAGTAATGTGAACTATGTGATATATTTGAGAATGCAAAGTTAATTACATATATGTGAACTATCTATATGACATTCAAAAATATTTGAGAAATATATGATGTGAATTCTGATGTTAGATCAGAATATGTGAAGTATGGAAGTTAGCAATAGAGTGATTTTTGTATCTATCTCTTTTGTATAAGGGCACTATATTATATAATTGCATGCTAAGGTAGTGGGATCTTCTTGCATAGAGTTGTAATTTCAATAAAAACTCCTAATAATGTTTAAGAAACTCCTAATAGGTTTAAGGCTTTTAACAAGGCCTAATCCTCTAAGAAGGACTAGGATACTATATGTAATTCATAGACTCCTAATAAGATCAATAACCTTAACATGATTCTTTCATTTAGCAGATCATCTTAAGGGTGCCATCCCCACCAAGGTTTTCCCTTGGTTAGGGCTTCCTTAGTTAATATATAATGGTGAAATATGAGTTCTATTTGTGTATGGTTTTCTTTATTGTTCAATATTTTTTGTTTACTTTCATATGTATCTTGCTAAGTAATTAACAATATCTAGTTGTGGGAAAAAGTTTGTGGAATATAGATTCACCTTGCCCAACCTCCCCTCCCCCTAGTATTATATATTTCTAAAAATTGGTATGAGAGAGTACTTGTTCAAAAGAGGCTTGATAACTTGAGTAAGATTCCTATGGATATGGAGTAGTTAAAGAGAAATTTTGAACAAGCCCTTGAGAAAATTGATCTTCTTATTGAAGAAAGGGACAACCAAAAAGATAGGTATGAAGATGGAAAGGATTATATTGGTAAACTAAAAGACAAGGTGAATTATCTAAAATATAGAAAATAATCAAAAGAGTAGATTAGTGACAATGATGATGTAGGAACCCTCAAGAAAGAAAATGAGATCTTGAAACATGAGTTGAAAATTGTTAAACTTAAGTTAAGTCTTAAGAAGGATGATAGTAAGATTTAATCAAATCTAAAATATGAGAAATTAGACCTAATGTTTTATTTGACTCAAGAAAAATCTGAATAAAATTCTATTAGAACTGGGCATGGAGAACTGGAAAAGTAAATTTCATTGTGAAAGGAGAATCAACCCAGGCTATGCAATAGTTAGAAAAACTTTATTCTAGAAATGAAAAAATGGATGAACATCTACTCTACCAAAGATCTTATTATTAATAGTGTCTTTGATATCTTATTGGAGAGAAATCATCCATGAAAATGAAGTTAGGAATGAACTAAGTTGAGTTTTTGAAAACCCTAAGCCTAAAGAAATTGATTAAAATAGGATTGAACCAAGCATATCATCTAAAGTATCTAAAGAGGTTGAACAATTTAATCTATTTGAGAAATGTGATGAACCAAAGAAAATAGAGCAAGTTGAATCACCTAAGGTCAACATGAATTCAAAGGTAGATGTTTTATATGCAATGACAGAACTAAGTCTTTTAAACCTATCACTAATTTATATTTTTATAATTGTCATGGTTATGGACATAAAGTAGTAGACTGCAAGAAACCTAAGTTTGATAGTAATAATACAAATTGTAGAATATTTAGGGATACTAACCTTGCACATAATGAAAGAATGAAATCACAAATCATAATTTATGGATGATCATAATATGTTTTTGGAGTTGATGTATGAGTTCACACTTTGGGGACTATTTATAGAGTTGTGAAAGTGATTGTAATAAAGAATATGTAATCAATAAATGCAAGGTACAACATATCACTGAAGGTTTTATAAGTTTCTCATTGAAGCTAATAGTTACCTTTGGTATTGTAGTCAAAGGGGGAGAATATTAGTAAATAGATTGATTTCCCACATGAAATAATAATGTAATATAAATCAGAGATGTAGATTTATGGTGAGAAGACTACTAAGGAAGAGATGATACTCTAGAAAGAGAGAATATTACTAATGGAGAAGATTGAGAAAAGAACAAGAATGAAGATATGCATGAGTAAATTAAGTGTTATATAGTCAAATGGAGAGATATTTCAAAGAAACAATGAGTTGAAGATGTTAATGAATAGAGAAGTATATGAGTAGTTGAAGACCAAGATGATCATAACATTGGAGAGAATCTGAATGAAGTAAAAAACTGATTTATTTTTTTGGTATTTTATTACGTCTATTATTTCATAATATAATGTTATGTAATAATGTGTTTAGAATGTCTTTCCATCAATGCCAAAGTAGGATCTTGTTAGACCTAACTAATAATGTTGTTTATGTACATGAAAGGGTCATATCACTTATTGTGTTGAAATTGATGTCAAGCCTTATTTGGTAAGACATTATGCTAATTAATTATAGTGTTATATCATGTGATTGATAAAGAAGAGTTGATTGATGAAGAGGATTTAAAGAAATTTTAATGATGTAAGTGATGAGAAGCGTATGGTATTCAATGGGAACTTGAATGAGATGGACTCTAAATCTATAATGTTTGTTTGATTACTTTATATAAGTTGGTTAAGTGTTGAGATCATGTATAAAGAGCCATTTTTGTGGGTGACTAAAGAATCCTATTATTAACTGAGCTACTATAGTTGTCACTAAGAACCTAATTAAGAATGAGGGATGTTTATAGATAACCAAGCACTTATATTGCTAACCACACCTAGTATTTCTTGAGTGAGATGTAATGTTAACATAGAAATGGAAAGGAATAAAAATTTAGAAAACATTTAATCTAAGGCAAACAATTGATGAAAATAAATATTCTTTGAGAAGTTTTGAGGATATTAACAAGCTAGTTATGAGATCTATCAAGAACTAGTAAAATTTAAGGAATATATGGTAAAGATTATTTTGATTCAAGAAAAAAATTTCAAGATGAAGACACATTAACTGAGTATCTAGATTTAATGAACCTAAGATGAATAAAGATATTATGATTGTAATTCTTCAGGAAAAGGTATTTGATAGAGTGGCAAAATGAATGAGCATGATATTCATTGTTGTTGATCAAGTTGAAGAAGTTAGTAGTGAGGGGATACCCAAATTGAACTACATTTTGAAGACCAAGCAAGAGAATTGTTAAGTTGATGTGTTTTTGAGAGGATTAGTCAAAAGAAATCAGAAGGAAGAAAGAGGAAAGTAATAGAGTGAAACAAAAATCTAAACAAGAAAAGGTAATGCTAAATCTAACAGTTAATTTTAGTGTTTCTTTCTAACCATTATAACACAAAATATCTTAGCTAATTTTACCTAACAAGTCTTGATAATAGATCCATTTTATGGTGACATTCATTTGAATATTTTGTAATTCCTATACACTAGGCCACTCTATAGATATTTTATGGAGAGATAAGGTCTAGATGATCTTTGTTGAAAATCCTCTAACAAGGTCACATTAAAAATATGTATATAACCTTTAACAAGGCTAGCTTGTAACAAAGCTTACTTCATAAGAGTGAAATTTTGGAATGCAAGTTCCCCGATGGTTTTTCCCTTTTTCTATGTTAAATATTTGTATGGATATTTACTATGGTTTATGTGTATTTCATTTTTACTATTTATTGTTGTAACTTGGTATAAGATAAAATTTTACTATATTAATCATTCTATATGAAGTTAATAGTTTGTTGGATGATTTAGTTAATTATTGGATATGGTTACTGAGCTAGTGAACTAAAAGTTTAAAGAGTTGAATTTTTGGAAAATTATTTTAAGGCCTATATCATAACTAGATATAACTTATTCACCCCCTCCCCACCCTCTTAATTTTATAAAATTCATACCTATCCAAAATATGTATGTATAAAATATTCTATTCATCCATTCTTAGCAACGTTTCTAAGTATACAATTGGAACTCAAAAATATATATAACTAACAAATTCATTTCTAATATCCATCAATTATAAACTAAAAAGTGTGTAATCATGATCTCTTTTTAACAAAATTAATGTCATATATTTCTACAAAAATATGATTAATATATTTACAAGTTGATACATAGTTAAGCTTAATGAAATATTTATAGACTAGATGCAGTAGCCTCAACACTACTTTAAAAGAAATTTGGTCTTATTGAGTTCCTCATGTAACCCTATCTAACCCTAATGTTATCCACATTCTACCTTCACAAGGAACATGCTAAAATATTTTTTCTACATCAATCCAAAATGGTTATATAGTTGATTTTAAATAGCATATTAGGGCATATTTTGCTTAAAATTTTCAATTTGGTAGAAAAAAAGTTTGGAACCTCTAGTATATGAGTACACAAATCCTTTCAATCCATAAGTCATCACTCTTAATAATAAAATAATCATGATGATGACAAGTTATTAGAACGATCTTAGTATCTTGATAAATTTTCTTCTACATCTTTTGATAAAACTTCAATGTAACCTCTACCATTTGGAAAAGATCCTTCATGAAATTAGAGGTATAATATACATTTAATTTTAATGTCATAGTAATACACAAAATGTAACCTAAAAATATTTTACATGACATGACAAGTAGTTTTTACATGTTTAGATATGCTAAAACTAATGACTATAATTCTCATACTCTTCTTTAACTCTCCATTGTTTCAAGCCCTTTCAAACCAATGAAACCATATATTCAACAATTTTATTGCATGTTCAACTAAATAATTTTCATTCTAATCATCCAAAGTAAACAATAAATTATTCAACAATTTTATTGCATGTTCAAATGAATTATTTTCATTCTAATCATTTATAGTAATGCATTTATAGTAATGACTAAAAATAATTAAAATTTAAGGAGGTGATTATGAAGCCATTGTAAGAGGAATAAATTCTATTACACATTTAATTAAATGTAGAAACATAGTTTTTAGAAGCATTGTAATTCAAAAAGTTTGAGAGTGGATAATATTGAATTATTTTCATTCTACTCATTTATAGTAATGACTAAAAATAATTAAAATTTAAGGAGGTGATTATGAAGCCAGTGTGAGAGGAATAAATTCTATTACACATTTCATTAAAAAAAGCAACATACTTTTTAGAAGCATTGTCATCCAAATTGTTTGAGAGTGGATAGTATTTACTAGAAGAGTTTTTATTTAATCTCCATTAATTATAGATTCCAAATATTATAGACACTTAACATATTTGTAGGTTTGACTTATACTATGGTTGGCATATTGAGATACATTTTCATTTAAAATTATCTTTGAAAAACTAAATTTTCATGAGAGGTGGACAAAACAAAAAATCATATTTAAGCATTAGGTGGATGGTGGATTGTGGTATAAAATTAGTCCAAAACATAGATTAGTTGTTGATAATTAATAAATTGATATATTGCTATTGATTTATTAATATTTTCTAGTTAAGTGTTGGTTGAACTAGCTAATTGTATATGCAATTTCTAAATTTATCATAATAAGTTTTTATCATCAATAGTTTAGATCACATTTTGTGATCCAAAATATTTTATATCCTTGATCTTCCATTCATCTTGGCACAATGTACCACAAATTGGGATCCATATCATTGTCCATAAAAAAATATTCCACATAGTCAAATCCAAAAGTAGATCAAACAATGTCATGGATTGTAAAAACCTAATAGGATTACATTTTTAATAAATATTTAGATTGTATGAATCTATATTCTCACATTTATCCATGACAGTGTAATAGATTGGTAGATTTGAATGAATAAATAATTATTTTTAAAATTGAGTTTATTACAATTCTCCAATATATTTTAATTTTCCTGTCGTGATGGTTAATTTATCTAGTCATAGTAGAATCACCCTTAATTATATTAACAATCAATAAGAAATTACTAATAGTTTTTGAAATGGAATCAATAAGAACATAATCCTTAATAACCATATGAAAAATATGAGCCATAAAATTAGAGTCAACATTATAACTCCATAACTATAAGGAGTTCATGACTAAAATTCTTCCACTAAGATGAGGAACATGAATTTGTCAATTAAGGATAATGTTTCTTATTAAAAGAATCAAGAAAAAGGTCATGAAAAAAAGAAAAAGTGTCACTTTTCGAACTTAAGTGCTTTGGGCCATAACAACTAAGCAACAAAAAGAGCAAGTCAAGCCTAAACGACCAGAGTCTTGCTAGATATTAAAATTAATCAAAAACCTATATAAGGTAAAAAAGAAACTAACAATGGGTGTAGGACGTTTTAAAGCGTGAGCATTAGCACTCTGAAATAGAGCACTTATTTTGATATAGAAATTTTAGAGAGTTGTAAAGGTTACCAAGAATGTGAAGGCCTATGGTGCAAATACTAGTAAATATAAATGAACATAGTGAAGCAATGGCAGAGAGGAAATCAGAGAGGGTTTCAAGATAACAGGAGAAACTTTGGCTAGTTTGGAAGGGTTGATAAGGGTTGGGAACCATTTAGGAAGAATCAAGGAAGGTTTTATTGGGGTAATAGGAATGGGAGATGGAAGAGTGGGCATAGAACTCTCAGTGAAAATTTTCAATGGAAGAAAGTGGGCCAAAATAATAGAGAAAAATGGCAAAATGAGTGAGCTAAACAAAATGATATATGGAGGAAGAATACACTCGATGCAAAGATTTACATTGATGAATTTGGGTGGGAAGGTAGATTTTGAAAATATAGGAAGAAAAATGAGAAAAACACAAGCAGTGGTAAATATGGAGTAACAAAGAGTTATAGAGCATTAGTTGACATGTTGCACAGTGGAGAAGGTAGTGATAGAAAAATGTGTGATGAAGGAAAGATGTGATTTTCTAGAACAAAATGCTCTATTTCTAATGTGGGTAGGGAAAATTTTTGAAATAAAGAAGCTAAAAGAATGGTGCAATAAGAAGTGGGGAGAAGTGAAGATTTCAAATCTTTGGAGAATGGTTTTTACATGCTGATAGGGGACATAGCACAAGATAGAGAATGGATTTTGAATAGTGGCCCTTATTTTATGGATGGATATGGGTTCTATTTAAAGAAATGAGCAAAAAAAATGAACACAACAATGGAAGTAATAAATAAGATCCCTATATGGATAGGATTAAGGAATTTGTGCCAAGAATAATGGCAGCAGCAATGCTACAGAGAGATAGGTAATAAACTAGGAACATATATAAAAGCAGTAGAAATGGTAGACAATGTAACTTTGCAAATGTTTCCTAGGGTGTGCATTATGTGGAAGGACTACCATCCAATCCCAAAATTGATTGAAATCTTTATTGATTGGGAAATATGGAGACAATCGGTATCAATAGAGGAAGGATTAAAGGTATGTGATTTTTGTCTTTGTGAGGAACATAACTCTGAAGAATGCAAACAAGAGGGGCATAATAAAGATAAGGAAGATGAAAAGCTTCTTAGAAGGGTAACAAAGATTGCAAAGAATTTTAAGAAGAAGAAGGATGCGAATGATAGTAGATGGAAGAGGGATATTGTAGACATAGAAAATGTTATGATGGCAAAAATGAGAGAAAATGACTATCAGGAAGAAGGTGAAAAGGAAAATAAGTTTTTACAAGATGTTCAAGTTTTAGATGTGGGGATGAGAAACTTGGAAGGAACCAAATATGAAGAGTAGGGAAAATAGGTGGTTGTGGTGGCAGAGTAAAGGGGGTTAGGATGGGTGAGGATCACATTGGAATGAATGGTTGGACTAGGTAAGTGGGAGAAGAGAGGTTGTTAGGGGAGTGAAGACAGAAATGTAAGTGGGATTAACAAGGAAGAGGTAGTTAATCGAGAACTTTAGGAGAGGGAGTGCCATACTGAACTGAGGTTAGAGAAATCTAGAGAAGAAACCAAAGAATGGGAGGAAAATGAAGGGTATTTAAAAGGGTAGGATGGGGATATGGAAGGGGGGACCAAGGAGGTGTTTAAAGATTTTGAAATTTTCGCAATCAGGAATTTAGAAGGGAAATTAGGGGAATCAAGCTCTGAGGAGAGTCTAAATGGGATGGAGGAAGAAGGGGAGGATGTAGAGGATGGAGACATTTTGGTAGAGTAGGAAAACTTGAACTTAAAAGAAAATAGAACCATTGAGAAGACAGGGAGCAAAAAGAAAAAAGCTTCATTTGGGGAAAGTCAAAAGAGAGGTAGAAGAATAATAAATTATTTGATTTAGATAGTAGGAAGTGTAAGAGGTCAGAGTAAATTGAAATTGGGAAGGGATAACAACCCCTTCTGGAAGGGATGAAGATCCTCTTGTGGAATGTTAGGGGATGCAATGCCCTTGACAAAATCTTCTTGGTCAAGAGAGCCTTGAACCAAGCAAAGCCTATTATAATGTTCATCCAAGAAAGGAAGGTAAAGTTGGAGGATGTGGGAAGACTAAGAAGTAAGTTCTATAGATGGGAGAGCGTATAGGAAGTAGCTAAACAAGCTTCAAGGGGTTTAGGTGTCCTGTGGAATAAAGAAACAATAAAGGGAGTTTAAAATACAGTAAGCAAATAATTGGAAGTGGTTAAAGATTTCTTCAAAATAATTGAGATATGACTGAAATGTCATTAATGTTTATGGCCCAACTCAGAGTAGAGAAAAAAGAGAGTTCTGGAAAACACTTATAGATTTGCTGGAAATTTTACATGAGGAGATAACTATTATAGGGGGGGACTTTAATGTGGTCTTATACCAAAAGGAAAAAGAAAGGGGCTAAGGGGTGGAGGTCTACCTCACAAGAAGACTTTTCCTCCTTTGATATGGATAATGGGCTGATTGATATGCCTTTTAAATAGGGTGACTTTACACAGAACAAGAGGAGGCAAGGTTATGCCAATATTGCTGAAAAATTGGACAATTTTCTATTAGGTGGGACTAGACCAAAGTGGATTGGTTGATGTATGGATGCTAAGATCTTTCCTATTCATGGATCTGACCACTTTCCCATTAGTGTGAGATTATAGGAGGAGCTAACTCCGAACTTTTGCCCTTTTAAATTTGAAGCAATGTGGATGAGGGTGGATGGTTTTAAGGAAATGGTGGAAAGATGGTGGCAGGAAGCTTCGAAGAGGAAAGGTAATATGGATTTTAAAATTTCTAAGAAGCTTCAGTTCATCAAAGGAAAATTGTAGGTGTGGAATAGGGAATCTTTTCAAAACATTTTTAAAAGGAAAGAAGAGTTGGAAGCAGATTTTAAAATCTTAAATTATAAGATAATTCAAGAAGGAATGAATGACGAAGATTTTGAAAAGGAAAAGAGGCTTAAAAAATAGTATGATGAGACCTTGTTAATAGGATAATTGTTTTGGAGGCAAAAATCCAGGGAAATATGCCTGAAAGAAGGAGATAGAAATACAATTTTTTTCATAATTCGGTTAAAATTAGAAGGGCTCACAACAAAATCTTGTCAATAAAAAATGATGCTGGTGAGATCATAAATGATCCAACCCTGATAAAAAAGGAAGCAGTTAATTTCTTCAAGGATAGAAGTCATATTAAAGATGCTGGGAGGATTTGCATGAGGAGGTGATGGAAAGTATTTAGAAGTGCATTATGGATGAGAAAAATGCAAAGTTAAATGTTGTAGTTTTGAAAGAAGAAGTAAAGAGAGCACTATGGGGCTTCAAGAAAGATAAGAATCCAAGACCTAATGGTTTCACTGGGAGTTTCTTCAAACTTATTTGGGAGTGTATTGAAGATGAAATTTGGGAAATAGTGGAGGAGTCAAGAAGAGGGGGATTTGTTCTTAAGGATTTAAATAATACCTTTATTTCTTTGGTTCCTAAAAAGGAGGAATGTAACTCTTTTGATGATTTTAGAATGATATCTTTATGCAATATTGTATATAAAATCTTATCAAAGGTGGTGTCTAATAGACTTAAAGAGGTCATAAACATTGTAATATTAGTAGAGCAAAGTGGATTTGTACCTAGAAGATAATTTTTTGAAGGGGTGATAATAGCACATGAAATGATTCACTCAATCAAAATAAATAAACTGAGAAAAATGATGGTTAAGTTGGATATAAAGCAGGCCTATGATGAGATAAATAGAGTCATTTTATTTAAAGTTCTAAAAAAAATTGGGTTCAATGAGGACTAGATTAGATCACTTAAAGGTAGTCTAAATTCAATAAGGTTCTCAATTTTGGTTAATGGAAGCCCCTAAGGTTTTTTTGAATTAGATAAGGAATAAGACAAGGTGATCCTTTTTTCCCTTTTCTATTTATAATTTTGGCTGAAGTTTTGTGAAGACTAATTACAAATAAGAGGGATAAAGGCCAATGGAAAGGAGTTAAAGTTGCAAAGGGTGTGGACCCTATTTCACATCTATAGTTTTTAGATGATATTATCTTTACATGAGAAGCTTTTGAGAAGGAAGCTAGATGTTGGAATAATCAAATGGGAAGAGCACTTCTAAGGTGGGGGTGAATCAGAAGTACCACACTTTAACCTTTTCAAATTCTTTAAAACAAATAATTGAAAGTAAACTGCATGCATGTAAACATATTAAATAAACATAAAGTAAACACATGCATCAACACACATAATACAAGAATTTTTGTAACCCAAAAACCCTCCAGAAATAAGAAGGTAAAATTGGGGTGAGGATGATACCCACAAAATCACTACAACAATAATTTCTTGACCACTTCTGATGGTCTACCCTGTGAAAGGCCTGCCTTGTTAAAGGCTTTACATTATATCAATAGTGACTTGGTTAGAGGATTTACAAACACTTTTCATAAGTGTCACCCTGTTAAAGGATTTAGTCACCTCTTGAAAGGATCTACAAGATAGTTCTTAAGCTAACCTATCATCATAGGATTTTCACAATCTAATACAATTACTAGAGAGTATTAGAAATATTTGACCTAATTGCTTACAATCTTCAATTGCTGATTTCAAGCACTTGATCTGCTCATTTTGATGTGATCCATACTTGACCTAATATTGGTTCATAGCCCTTGTTCTATTCTAATCAACTGGATAAGTAATTGTTGCTCAATTTACTAAGTTTGTGATGCAATTTGCTTTGTTCTGCAATTTTGCTATCTGCTTAGCAACTTCCTTAACTTCTATTTAGCAACATGAAATCATGGGGTCTAAGCCTTCTTATAAAGGCTTCATAGGCTTAGGGTTAGGTATGGATCTATGATCCATATTGAATCTTTAATTTTCACTCATTCCTTGCACTTTTCTCATTGGTTGCATGCCTTCTCCATTATTCTTATTGGCTACATGCTGATTGCATAGGAAATATAAACTATTCATTCTTATCCTTATTATCCTTCAAAATCCTTCTATGTCAGCTCAAGAAATAGTTTACATCTGAGTTTTTGAAGACACAAACTCATATGTTGATTTTGTGTTACTCGACATATACTAGATTACTGGTGCTTGGCACATGTTTAATCCTAGTTTGATCGACACCTATTATATTCTATCTTGCTCAAGACATGTATAGTTATAGCTCACTTGGCATCAACTATCAACTTGACACCTATATATCACTTGACACCTATACAGTGCTCAACACCTGAAGTCACTCAGCACCTATTGGAATTTTGGCTTGGCACATACTATAGCTCGACATATGTAGTGTACTCAACACCTATATAGAAAGTGATTTAGTGTGTTGACACTTAAATGTCAAAACCATTATGAGACCAACAATCTCCCCCTTTGACATGAGTGTCAAAAACACTTTACTGAACATTATTGGTCTAACCTTATGAGTACAATAATCATTGTGCTCTGCATATGTACAAAATTTTAAAATTTGTTTAAAATACCTTATAACTCCCCTTGAGATGACTGTACCTTGTCTATTCCTTCAACTAAAATTCTATGCTGAATATACCTAATATTCTTTTTCATTTCTCTATTTCTATAATTTGCACCTATGTGCTAAGCTATTATTTTTGTTTTATGTACTCTGTCTCCCCCAAAACAGTATTTCTCCTCCATGCTATTTACACATTAAGTCTTATCTCCCTCTTTTTGGCTATCTACAATCTTTTCTCTTTTATTCTCCAAAAGAATGAATGAAAGAATGTAATTACTAGAATACTTAAGAGTACTTAGTATTCTCCCCCTTAGTCATATCTTCCTTATTGTTATTTCTCCCCCTAAACATTATATCTAAACTTATGTTGGATGGAAATCTCTATAGCAAGATGTACAAGCCCATCTAATGTAGAAAGATTAGGATCTTTCTTTAGAACATTTTCATCATAGACTTGTTTTTTATGGAGGACCTCCAAATGCGGGGTAATGGAGGACTGAATCTGCATCAATTGGGCCTTTATATTGGCCTCTTCACTTGTGAGTACAACTAACTCTCTTTGAGTGTAAAGTGATTAGGAAAAATGCTTCTCACTTTGAGCTAGATCTCTTGGTAATTGCATGCTATAATCTTAAGATTTCTCTCGAAGCTCAATATCCTCTGGCCTGTCTCTTGTGTGAAATTGGAAAAATTTCACAGCTTTTTGTACAATGAGATGATATTCTCAAGTATAGTTTTGACCTTTTCAATCTGCTTGGCCAATTAAACTTGTGCAAGTGATATGCCATTGGATATTTTCTCATTCACCTTCCCTTGAAACTTCCTCTCAGACTACTCCATAAGTTTGATGTTGGTGTCCTAGTCTTCACTTGTCACTAGTCAACAATTTCTGACAATTGTTCTATTATAGGCTTGAGTTGGAGCTTGGTGTGGAGATTTTCAAAGGTATGTCTTTAGTGCTTGGATTTTGAAGAGTTTTTGTAGGAGTTCCTATTCTTGGTAGCTCTACCAATGTCTGAATAGTGGCATGTTCCTCTTCCTTTGATATATCCTCCTTCTTCTCATTAGACTTCCCTTCTTCTACACTTGGCTTTTGAATGGTTTCACCTTTTGCTATTACAATTGTTGGAGATGGTGGTGGAAGAATTAAAATTTGAGTACTAGTAGTTATATAGATGAAAGGTGGTTCTTTTGGTTTTACCTTGTCTCTTTTTGTTTCTACTACTACCTTCTATAACTCATCTACACTAACCAATACAAGATCTATGCATAATTATGCCTATAAATTTGATTGGTGAAGGATCTTGGAGAGATCCTCTGTAGTTAGGGGATTGAAGTTTTGAGTAGAATTGTCAATAAAATCCTTGATTATTATAGTGTCTATAGGCATGAACATTACATGAAGAGAGCTAGGAGATGGCATTTGTGTGTCTTGCATACACTGTCCCTCTTGCTGATGTTGTTTAGCTGTTGCCATATCTTCTCCTTTTTTTGTTTCCTCCTCTCCTTTTTCTTTATCCTCCTCATCTCCCTTTTCTTCTTCTCTTTTCTCTTCTTTTCATTTTCTTATTCCTTTATCCTCTTCTCTTTCTTCTCTTCTTCTTTCTTCTCTTCCTATCATTTCTTCTCTTTTTCTCCTTTTGTTATTTTCTCCTCTTCTATCTTCTCTTCTATTTTCTTTTCCTCCTCATCTTCCTTTTCTTCTTCTCTTTTCTTTATTCTTTTGCCTTTTGTGTGGATGCCCTTGTGGTAGCTCTTGTTACTAGTGCCTTTGGTTTGGCTTGTGTTGTTCCTATAACCTTCTTTGCTTTAGGTTGGCCTAGAGGCTAAGTTTTAGCTTTTCTCTTCTCTGACTTGGCTTCTATAGGTGCTTCCTCATCTTCTTCTTCCTTGGCACCTTCCTCCTTGTCTTCACCTAAGCCTTGGGTTAACTCCATTGGGCCTTGCCCTTGTTCTTCTTCTTCACTCTCACCTTCTTCTTCTTCCTCTTTAGCACATGATGCACCTTCAATATCTGTACCAAATCTCTTCTTTTTTTTCTTCCCTATCTTATCCTTCTTCTTTAGGGTGGAGGTTGTTTTTAGTTCCATATCTACCTTGGAATGTAAAACATCATATGTTCCAAAATCGGGTTCTTCTTTATCAATCTCTTCTGTAATCAATGTTGTGATTATTGATGAGGCTTCATCCACATCAAGTTCATATCCTAATGGCCTTAGCCATCTTGCCTTTGGAAATGTTGCTTGAATGTAAGTGTAGTCAATTTCTACCAAGAAGCATATGCCATTGATATGTTTTTCCACTAAAGAAACTAGTATTCTCACTCCTTGTTTCATGGATCTCATAAAATAGTCAAAATAGCTTGTCATTTGTGCTTCAAAGTTGTCACCCATTTGATCAATGTACTCATTGATTTGAGTGATTCAAGTTTTGTTTGTATCTCAGTTTACCTTTCCAATTGATGGAAACTCTTCTATGACATAGAAAAATATGCACACAAGAACTGAACCAAACTTACATTGAGCACCTTTTGACCTTCTTATTGCTCCTAGGTTCTCATTTTTCTGCAGCAACATCAGTTCTACTAGATCATATGTATGATATTTCTTTACAAGATTATACGCTACATCAATAGCAATGCATGGTACCCGATTTAATCTACTGGATTGGTAAAATTTGTGACATATCACTCTCAGTGTAAAATCTAGAAGAGGATTTGTTACAGTATCAATTGTCATTCCCCTCTTATTCTACTTAGCCCTTGTATTTCTTTCAATAACTTCTTTAGAATCACTGTGCAAGGTCTTAGGATGATCTAGGGTCAGGAAATTCATAACCCTATGAACTATCCTCTTTGCTATTTTAACTGGTCATATTTCAAGCCATAGATAGGCATTGTGTGTCCTGCTTAAAAAAATTCTTATCCATTCTATTTTAAAACCTATAGGGTAAACTAGGGCATAATTTAAACCCTTCTTCTTGACTATTTGAAATTCATCCTTCAATATTCTATTGTCACACACTTTATCATACCCTTGAAAAATTTCAACGTCTTCTACTGCTCCTATTTTCCAGTTGTAACACTTCCTTACATCTTGTACCATGACAACCTTGGGTGGACTTATGGACAACATGCCAACAGGGTCATTCTTGTAGGCTACCTTGAGAATGGATCTAAACTTAGGTTGTTTTACTTCATTACTAACCAGCTAGACCTCATGACTTTCCTTTCCCTTAGGTTTCTTAGAAATAGAAGCCATTATACCAATCTATGGTTTCAATATATTAAAAATTTAAAATGTGTAGCTTGGCACTCGATAAATACTTTAGATTGAAAAAATTTAAGTTGAATCTCTATTGAAATCGGTGAAAAAGGCTTCAAGGTTACTATTTGATCATTTCTACACTCTTCTCATCTTTGCTCTGTGTTTGAATGTCATAAAAATGATCAAAATTTGACCTTATATCTTTTAAAACCTAGCATTAAATGCTTAGTGCATACAGTTGTAAACTCAACACTTGAAGGTTTCAACATGACTCAGCTTCCATTGGACTTCGTTCACTCAGCTTCCACCAGATTTCTACTTCACTCGGCTTCCATTGACATTTCTCAACTCGGCACTAACTATCAACTTGGTCATTACTAGCAACTTAGCATCCACTGGAACTTTACTTGGTATATAAGGACAACTCAAAAACACTGGTGAAAACTTTGAATTTTCACTTTGCATATTATCTTGTACTATTTTCTTCTTTGCAATGCTTATTTGTCTCAGGACTAATGCATGATATAATTTTGTATATCAGTCTCGTACACTTATTCATGCTTAGTTGGATGAGGTGTGATCACTTAACCTCTTGGGTGAAGTGATCCCTCCATTTGATGTGCTACACTCATCTTTTTTCTTCCAAGTCTTGTTCATTTTCCCTCTAATTTGTTGAACATCTACCTTCTATTTTCCTTTGTTGACTTCTGACTTGGGTGCCTTTGATTTTGTTTGGCAATTCCTACTAATATGATGAGTCTTTAAGCAACTAAAGCATGTGCTTTGACTCAACCACTTGTTGTAGTTCCCTTTGAAATGTGTCCTTATCCAATTTTTAGGAATTTGGACCCATATTCATGATAGTATTTATAGCTATACCTAGTATTGTAATCTTAGTTGTAGTGTTGTGCATGGTTGTTTCTCCTTGTAGGCAGATTAGGTGTCCACATAGGCTTTGATCTACACTCAAAATTTCTATGTCCATACTTTTTGTAGTTGTAGCATTGACCATCAAATCTTGGTGTTCAAATAGTCCTAATTATACATTCATGTGTTTGATGTCCTTGTTTTTTGCACTTGTGATAGTAGCTTACATTCTTAGGGTTATCATGTTGATGGCCATCCTTGCTCTTGCATAAATTGGAGGTATGTCCCTTTTTACCATAGAAATGACAAGTAGATTTAGTGTTCTTACCTTTTTTACTCCTTTCTTCTATAGTCTTGGATGATTCTCCTTGTTTAGTGCTAGTGTAACCAAGTCTTGAAGTATCATTACTGGCCCTTGGTGATTTTAGTAGCTACTCAAACTACTTGATAGCCTCATTGGGTTTTGTAAGGATTTCTACTACTTTCTTTCTCTTTTCAAGTCATTTTTTAGTTGTTCATTCTGTATCTTCAGTGTAGAGGTTTCAATGTCTTTCATATTCAGATCATGATGTGCATTAATCATTTGGCTTAAGGTATCTAGCTACATGTTTGAGATTCTTCCAAACTCTATTATCTTTTCCTCCAGTCTATTGGTAAGATTTCTCTTATCATCTTCTATCATAGCCTTTTCTTCAATAGCTCTCTTTTTTTGTTCAGTCGCTTCACCAAGCATTATGGCTTGTATTCTTGTTCAAGCTTGAGTATTCTGATTTCTTCTGCTTGAGCTCTATTCTTCTCCATCAATTCTTCTATTGTTGCATCAAAACCTTTGGAATCTCCATTGAAAAACACTTCTGTGGTATCAATCTCCTTGTAGTGTGTGTCATTTTTAGCTATGACTATATCCTTCCTTATTTTCAATTACTTTCTCAATTCTTCTCTGGCTTCCTCCAATTTTTGTAGAGTGAGATGCACATCAATCACCTAATTGTCTATGATCTTCCCAAGTTTGAAGACTTCCATCTTTGGATTTTTCTCTAAGCTATTAGGCTTCTCCTTGTGAGAACCTTGCCTTGATACCAATTGTTGGAATAATCAAATAGGAAGAGTATTTCTAAGAGGGGGGTGAATCAAAAGTACCACACTTTAACCTTTTCAAATCCTTTAAAACAAATAACTAAAAGTAAACTGCATCCATGTGAACATATTAAATAAACATAAAGTAAACACATGCATGAACACACATAAAATCTAAATTTTGGTAACCCAGAAACCCTTCTAGAATAAGAAGGTAAACTGGGGTGGGGATGATACCCACAAAATAACTATAGCAATAATTGTTTGACCACTTCTGATTGTCTGCTCTATGAAAGGCCTACCCTATTAAAGGATTTACACTATGTCAATAGTGACCTGGTTAGAGGATTTACAAACACTTTACATGAAGTGTCACCCTGTTAAAGGATTTAGTCACCTCTTCAAAGGATCTAAAAAATAGCTGTTAAGCTAACCTATCATCATAGGTTTTAACAATCTAATACAATTGCTAGAGAGTATTTGAAATCTTTGAACTGATTGCTTAGAATCTTCAATTGCTAATTTCAAGCACTTGACTACTCATTCTGATGTGATCCTTGCTTGATCTGATATATGTTCATAGACCTTATTCTATTTTGATCAACTGGATACATAATTGCTGCTCAATTCACTAAGTCTATGATGCCCCTATTATTTTCCCTATTTTGCAATTTTGTTATCTACTTGGCAACTTCCTTAATTTCTATTCAACAACATGAAATCACAGAGTCTAAGCCTTCTTATAAAGGCTTTCTACACTTAGGGTTAGGTATGGATATATGATCCATATTGAATCTTTAATTTATGCTCATTCCTTGCACTTTTCTCATTAGTTGCATGGCTTCTCCATTTTTCTTATTGGCCACATGTTGATTCCATAGAAAATATAATGGATTTTTTCTTATCCTTATTATCCTTCGAAATCCTTCTTTGTTAGCTTAAAAAATGGTTTACATCTGAGTATGTGAAGGCACAAATTCATATGCTGATTATTTGTTACTTGGCACATATTGGATTACTAGTGCTCGGCATAGGTTTGATCCCAGTTTGCTCGGTACTTATTACATTCTATCTTGATCAGTACATGTATAGTTCTGGCTCACTCAACATCAAATGTCAACTTCACATCTATATATCACTTGGCACCTATATAATGTTCGAAACCTAAAGTTACTTGGCACCTGTTGGAATTTCGGCTTGGCACATACTATAGCTTGGCATATGTAGTGTACTCAACACCTATAGAGAAAGTGGTTAAGTGTGTTGACACTTAAATGTTGAAACTATTCTAAGACCAACACTAGAGTCATGAAAAAAAATCTACAAATTTATCAGAAGGTGTAAGGACAAAAAAAAAGTTAGGTAAAGTCTGAATTTTTTTCTTTAATACCCCCCTCTCAAAGAGAAGAGCTACAGGAAGAATTTTATGTATAAGACAAGGAGCTCTCCCAAGTAAATATTTAAAAATCCCCTTATTCTAAGGATATAACAAAGGATAAGTTTGGAAGGAATTAGTGGAGAAATGCCTCAAAATAATGGAAGGCTAGAAAGGTAAGTGGCTAACTTCAGCTGGTCGGATTCTAATGTTAAAATCTGTGGTTTTAGCATAACCAATTTTTTTAATGATGTGTTTAAAAATTCATAAGAAGGTGATAAATTTAGTTGAAAGGAAAATGAAGAGATTTTTCTAGAGTGGGGCATATGAGGAAGAAAAGTGGCCTTTACTAAAATGGGAGAAAATATGTAGGCCTACGAAGTTTGGTGGGGCTGGAATTAGAGAATGGAATACAATGAATATTGCCTTAGGGGCTGAATTGGTTTGGTGGTTGGCAAATGATGATGAGAAATTATGGTTGAGGTTTCTAAAGGCTAAATATTTAGATACTACTAAGAATTTATGGATTTTAACTATCCAAAATTTGATAAGAGGCTCAACAATATGGAATTTTATTCTATCTTGTAGACATGTCATTACTGACCATATCTCTTGGGTCATAGGTAATGGAAATAGGGAAATTTTTTGGGAGGATTCATGGAATCAAAATAAATCTTTAGAAGAGGAATATGATGATGAAGATATCAAAAATTCTTGTGTGATAGATGGAACAAGAATTTCAAAGACTATTGAGTAGAATGTGAAGGGGTTACAAGAAAAAGAGTGCAATAGAAAGATTGTGGGTCTATCGGAAAGACAACAACAGTCTCTTAAGGAAATATTTAAGGGTAGAAAGGTGTGCATGTTAAATAAAGAGGAAAATATTAGTTGGTGTGCAACAACCTTAGGGAAATACTTAGTTAAGTTGGGCTATGAAATTTTGGATTCTAGGATAGATGAGTGTTTTGATGTAGAGGATTTGTTCTGGAGGAAGGAAATTCTCCCAAAGGCAAGGAAATTTGCATGGCTAACAATTCAAGGAAGAATCTTAATAGGGGAGAGAAGAAATTAAAAAAAAATTTAAGGCCCTACAAAATGTTTAATGTTTGTAAAAAATGAGGAAAATGTGGATCACTTATTCCTTAATTGTGAGGTAGAAGCAAATTGTTGGAGGCACATTTAGGAAAAACTTGGTTGGAAAGGCCCATGGAGTCTCTCTTAAGGCCTTTTTCATCTCATGGCCAAGGGGAGGCACAGGGAATAGTTTAGAATGTATATGGAGAATCAACCCATCAATTGTGATATGGGAGGTCTGGAAAGAGAAAAATAGGAGGATTTTTCAAGATAGATTAGAGACTTTAAAGAAGATTTTAGATCGAACTGACCATTCCATTGAAGAAGTGATGAATGCAGTAGTCTTTAGGAAAAACCAATGAAATATTGTGTTCACAAAAGTGGATATGATAATTTAGAAAAGATGGCTAGGGATTAATATGGGAAAGTCTAACTCTAAAGCTAGGAGAAGGGAGGAGGAAACGTGGGAAGCCCATAATTTAGGTTGGTTAAAATTAAATTTTGATGGAGCTTCTAAAAGAAATCTAGGAATCTCAGTAGTGGGTTGCATCGTAAAAGATAATGCAGGGAATATAATGGCTTATGGAGCACTAAAATTGAAAGATGGAACAAATAATGAGGCAAAGTTTCAAGCTGATTTGTTAGCTTTGAAATGTATTAAAAGATGTGGAGGGAGGAAAAATATCTTGGAAGAACCCTCAAAGGTGGTGGTGCAGGTGGTTAGTAAAAATTCAATCCATGCATGGCATCTTAGAATTTTTTTAGAATCTATAATGGAAGAATTAAAGGATTTTGAGCAGTTTAAAGTTTGTCATATTTATAGCGAAGAAAATAGGGAGGCACGCTTTATCAAATTGGGTGACAAGTTTAGTAGGGGGTGGAAGACCAATTTATGAAATATATAGTTGTTGGTATATTTTGGAGGTTGATGAAGTTAATGGGGTTTAAATGTAAACCATTTAAAGACAGGATCAAAGTTGATGAGTATTGAAGTAGTGACGGCTGATGTCAACAAGATATAAAGGACTATCAATAAAGGTGGGGGAGAGAATGTGCAGATCGCGAATTATGACTATCATAATGAGAAAAGACAACAATCAACCAGTTTGAAGTATGTGGTGAAATGATGGGGTAGTGACTTAAAGAGCAAGGAATTCAGGAAACTTAATAAATTCTTGTATGAAGGAAATAAACCTATCTAAAATAGTAAACTATAGTAGTGAAAGTGATGGATTTGATAGAAGATGGAGGCAACATTTACCTTTTAAACAAAGCAACAACAAAAAGCACTCTTGTGACCAGTGTAGGATAAACAAATAAAATAGCTGGTGAAGTGCCAAACACTAGGAGTTATAGTGGCTGTGAAAGAGATAGTTGGTAAAATTTTCCAAAACTCCACACATCACTAGAAGATCAATGTGAATATTGTGGCCATTGTAATTGTGTGGGGACTGGAAATTGCTTGTCTGATTGAAGAAGTAGAGTGGGTGGTCAAAAAAAATTTCCCTGATGATTTACTAGGGGGATAGAGTCCCTTTTTAGAGTGGTCTTGGGTAGGCAAAGGATTTGATTACAATGAGTGCTACGAGGACTATGAGGAAGGTTTGAGAAAAGGAAGAGTGGGTTTTCTTTGGTGGCCAATAGGAGTAGATAAATAATTATATAAGGAGAAAGAAAAATAGGCATGGGAAAATTTGAAGAGGGAAATTGAGAGCTTCATGGAGGAAAGAGGGTAGAGGGTTAAAGGTTTATTTATAAACTACCCTAAGAAGAGGAGTGCCAGTGCAAAGAGGATAAGGGGGGTGGTTAAGGAGAAATTCTTAGTGAGACTAGCAGACTAAGGAAGCAAAAGAGGAGGCGTGGAAATTTTGTCTAAATTTTGTGACGATGAATCGACAAACATGCTTAAAGGTGAAGGACTTGAATTTTATGTGAAAGGCAAGAGAGTGAGAAAGTGAAGTAGACCAACAAGGAAAAATAAAAAAAGCCAATGGCAATTCAGTGTTGACTAGATAATGAAGAATGAAATTTCTATAGATGAGGGCCATGAATAAGAGGATCGACTGACAGAGAAAAAAGTGAAATTTTGGAACATCAATGATGATTTTTTTGGTTTATGTATCTTTTTGTGTCTTATTGATGTATTCAAAAAAGCCAAATTATGAAAGCCTAAGATGTTTTTAGGGTGGATGTATTATGTTTAGAAGTTGAGGGATATAGGGTGGTAAGCATGGAATGTATAAGGATCTCACCTGGTAGAAGTATGTAAGAGGATAACTTAAAATAAGCTTGTAAGTATTTATGAAATGTGTATATTTTATTACAATATAAATAAAAAAACCTTATTACTGACCAGAAAAAAAGAGAAACTAACAATATCATCCAAAACAATATTAATCAAACTACAATAACTACTAAAGCATGGCAAAATCTTCCAACCCAACAAGAATGGAGATCAAAAAAATACATATCGGTCTTAAAGTAGTATCTCAAAATTACAAGTGAGATCAAAATAACCAAGTCAAAGTAGGACAATGTTAAAATAATGTTAAAAAGAAAGCACCATCTAAACCAAAAGAATGTTCTTTAATAATCCAAATGTTGGACCAATTAAGGAGAATGTTAAAACAATCTTAATAACAAAGCATCATCTCAACCAAAAATGTGTTATTTAATAATCTAATTATCGAATCAATGAATTTTCATCCTCCTACAAAAAATACATTTATGAAAAGGGGAGTATACAATTACAATTGAATGGGAATATGAACATTAGTGTTTTGTAAAAGAATGGTGGCACTGACCATGATCAAAATATTTAAGGAATTGCCAATCTCCATGTAACAATAATTAAACAAAAATGTAGTGGGAGATCAAAGACAAAAATCCAAACTAATAGTTAGTTCAAAACTAAACGTAAGAATTTAGAATTACATTCCTTGTTATATAACCATTGCTACTCCAAAGAAAAAGTATACTAATAGATAACAATTAATATAAGGAAGATATTTAATGGATTTATAGATATTATTTTAAGGGAGACCTAGAATGAGTAATGACTCTTGTTTTAAGGTAATAACTTATAACTCTTTTTTTATTCCATTCTTTTTTGGTAAAATTACATATAATATTCTATTTACTAATTATTAGTCCCTGTCGTAAGGTAGGAGACTAAAGTTTTCAAGTGCATTCTTCTAAATTAATTTTTCTTTAAAAAATGTGTCACTAACTTTAAACTTATGGTTTTGCTCATTTTATTATATGAATTAATTTTTCAGCATGTTATTTCTATTTTTTGATTGGCTGAAACTATTTTTAAGGGTAGTATTTTTCTAATAAATTAACAAATTAGTGAAAATTTGTATGTGTAGACATCTAGCATTTAGAAAATAGATTGTGTGCATCATTTATCTTTCTACATTTGGGTTGCATGCAAAGATATGTTGAAGAAAATCTTGGATAATTTCTCTCTATTTACCATTTTCCCATCATATGAGCTTCAGCCCAATAGCTAGAATATGTATCACTCATGTATTGTATAGGGTTTCACATGCACTTGTAGAAGTAGCCTTTGTCTGCACTCATTTTACACTACATTTTCCTCATGCATTATTCTGGACAAGATTGAAGAGTGGCCACCACAGGTAAAGAAAAATGTGAGAGATTAATTTGTACTTCAATGTTTCACCATTCTCTATATTAATTTGATCCCTCTCTTTAGGACAAAATTTCACTATTAACCCTCCATTCCCTTTTAATTATTTGTTTCTCTGGGGTAATTTTTTTTGTTAACCTTTTCTTTAATTCAAACTCTTTTGTTATGACATGGTCAAATTTTGTCCTATAAGTGGACATCAATTCACATGCTATTTTAATTAGGGATTTTACCCATGTAATGGAAGAATTGTTTTGCGTATAATCAATGTTATTATTTTGGTCAATTTTGAGATGCTCTTCCTTAAAAAATAAGTAGTACATTTGTGTATTTTTCTTATTTCAAATTTAGGATTTTTTTAACATACAAACAGTCACAATAAAAAATACATTTTTTTGGGGGCATTGTTAGGGTCACAGTCATGCTACTTAGGATAGGAACTCTAGAAGAGTACGACTAGCGCAATGCTCTTGAGTGGCATGTAAGAATTTCTTGTGAATCCTTACTTAGGTTATGAAGTTTAACAATATTTAAACAAATTCATCTCTTTTTCCATTCATATTTCACATGATGCATTATTTCTATTTATTTTCAGAATATAGTTCATGGCTCAAAATAGAGTGAGTTTGATGTAGCAGCATCTTGCATGGGAAAATTATTTTTAAAAGGAAAATATTGGAGAAGAGAGAAAGTGATGAAAATTAGAGGAGAAATAATAGAAAATAAAAATAAATAAATAAAGAAAAAAGAGGAAGAAAAAAAGGGGAAAAAAGGAGAAAAAGGAATTTCTATTTTTGAGGTATATAGGTGGCATAAATAGAAAAATAAATTAAAATGGTTGTCATTCCATTTATTGAGGTGTGCATGTGGAATTCTAGAAGGTTGTGCATATTTTATTAAATCATGTATTTAATATTTTTTGGGTCGCGTGGTGGTGCTTAGTTGTATTTCGGTGGGAATTAAATATTTTTTGAAGGGTAGTTGCATTTCCCTTTTATCCCACATTGGTTGTGTTGCTAACATCTTGGGTGGTAATTGCCTATTTAAGCAAGGCATATGAGCATTTCTAATCAAGCTTCATGGTGTGAAAGCTTCAAGGTGTGAAAGCGTCAAGGTGTGGTCTCTTCTTAGTAGAAGATTAGAGAGAAGGAGGAAGTAGAGGAGCAAGTTTTCGTGAGTCTGTGGACAGAGCATCAAATGTGAGGTAGTTTACAATAGGATTGTGGTCGAGTTGCAGGTTTGTGAGAAGAACTAGTGGTTGCGATTTAGAAACAATGAGGTTTCTTGGTGGCTTGCAAGCACAACTTGAAATCTTGGAGGTTTCTACTAGAGTGTGGATTTGGACTAGCTAGGGTTTGGATTGGATCTTGAGGGATCTTACAAAACTATTATTGTAATTGCTATTGTATTTGGTCATAACCGGGAAGGTCTTACAGCCTGCCACATTGCATGTAATAGTTATTATATGAATAAAGAGTTGTGATTTGGTATTAGATTTTGCAATGTTATTGTGTTTTCACTGTGTGGTTATTTGTTGCGGGCTAGGACATATCCTTTGGAATTCTCCTACCTTATGTTGTGTCAGATGGTATCAGAGCACAATTATTCCTGAGCATGTAGATAGATCATCAAAGTTGTGGCAATTTGCATTAGGACCTTCAGAGGACATGTAGATTGATCGATGGATGTGGAGGTGGAAGACTGAACTTGTTGAGGCATAATGATAGAGAGTTTGTGGATTACAGATTTGTGGTCCTAGACTTGTGATGTGGTTCTTGATCTTTCATGTGAAGTGGTAGTTGCAATCTAACTTGCAAACAATTTGAGGTTTTCACAAGGAGCATGGGAAGGATTTTTTGTAAAGGGTTTATCTTGGGAGATGGCTCTAAGAGGATTGGACCCTAGGATGATCATGAGCCTCCTTGATTTGGTGGAGAGGAATTTTTCTATGATGTCTACTCGATTAGAATCTAGCTTGGTTGATTGAGTTGAGGATGGGGTGAGGAAGGAATTTTCTAGCTATTCATGGAGCTGGAGTCTACAAATCTAGAAGAGAGTTGTTTGGTTGGTTAAGAGACCTATTTAAGAGAGAAGATGGCATCTCAAGGTTGAGGTGGAAGAAGTTGGTTTTGTTGACCAGTTTATGAAGCTTGATATAGAACCTATAGAGTAGTTGGAGGCTGTTGCTAAGATATTTCTAACCTTGTTGATGTTGGGATGAAGATTGGTTTTCATGATAAGTTGGTTGAGTCTGAAATGGAGATTATAGAGCACTCAGTTGTGGATGATCTAATTGTTGTTAGTGGTGACTTGTGTGTTGCAAAGCATCTTGTTGTGAACAATGAGATTGTCAATGTTGGAAGTTTGGCATGTGTTGATGGAGATCTACATATTGTTGCTAATATGGAGTTCGATTCTCATGCCCAAGCTACGAGGGCAAAAACACATAATTTTTTTTTTAATAATTAAAATGCACTAAGATGATAAAGTTATGATCACATCTTAAGTATAGGTTCTCTACATTAACTTATAACAATATGATATCATTAGTTAAAAGACAATGTCAAAGTGATCGAGTTTAGATTAATTGAAAGTAACTAATCAAAATCAACTATAAATCTCTTAAAAAAATATTGATTTTCAAACTAACTGATAATGAAAGGTCACTTTAAAGAAAAACACAATTAACTAAAATTAAAACTAAATATAAATCTCTAAAAATTTATTAACTTTAAACCATTTCGACTAACTTAACATAAAATTTAATTATGGAGGACTCTGAGTTAGTTGGGTCGAAATACCTAAGCAAAACGAATCTACTTTTAAACTTGTTTTAATTAGCCTATAACCTTTGAATTAAAACTAATTAATACTCAAAAAAATAAAAATAACTTGAATACTAAAACTAAATACATTTAATTATTTTAAGAACTTTCCTAAAATAACAATGACATTAATAATATAACGAAAGTTGAATAAATCAAAGTCTAAACTAGATTACGTCAATAATACCTTATTAACTTAAACTAATCTACTAAATATATATTAAAATTTAAAACAATAACTTTTAAACAAATAACAATTAAACAAACATAATTAAAAACAACTTTTTAAACAAATTTTTTAAAATAACTAAACAACTAACCTAAAGATGTAACTAACATTATAACTTAAATATAAAACTATATAAATTCAATAAAATCTAACTACCCACTAACCTAAACTCTTACTAACTAATGTAAACTAAAATAACTTAAAACATAAATGAGTTAACTAACCACTAATATAAACTAACTTAATTAACTACTAAACAAAAAACTAGTACAATAATAAATAAATAAAACAAAAACTAACTAACATAAATATAAAATTTTAACTAACCTAAACTACAAACTAAACTAAAAATTAATACTAACCTAACTACAAAATGACCCACCAAAACCCCCATACTTTTCTTTCCCCCCCAAAGGTCATGTCAGCCACTACCCTACCAGCATGCGCTTTCCCAAGTGCTACTCTGCACGCTACCTGAGTTCTACTGACCCTTCATCAATGAAATTTCCCCCCTTCATCCCACTTGCCTTGGGTGGAAACTAAGGCAGCCACCCAAGGAAGAAGCATTTGCTTATAAACTTCAACAAATATATAAAATACTTAAAGAACAAATGCCCAAGGTCAACAATATTTATGGAGGGACAAGGGGGGTGATGTCATCTTTTATGATGACTAAAATATTTTGCAAGATTTAAACATATTTAAATCCCCCCCTCTATACTGACGCCCAAGGAGATAAAGCATTAATGTTAAAAAGTTTTATGGGTAGCAAATTGATAGTTAGGATATTTAGAGATCATTATTAAGTTATTTTAGTTATTCATATTTAATTTATTGATGATTAATTTTCGAATTTAAATTGAAAAATAAGGAATCACAGAGAATATTCTCTGTTGCACAAATACACTTATTTCTTCCTCCATGCAAAATCTAGAGAGCATTTTGCTCTTGGGGAAAATTTTTTTTTGAAGCTTTATTTTTCCAAGTATGGATTTTAAAACAAAGTATATATATATATATATATATATATATATATATATATATATATATATATATATATTAAGGATTTAAAACATAGATTTATTCATTGAGACACATTCATACAAGATTTATTGATATCTCAAACAACTTAAATTGAATCATCAACCAAAATCATTTGTTCTTCTATAAAACTTGGATTGAAATAATTTGACCTATGCCAATAATTTTCTTTTAAATGAAAAACCATAAAGCCTAATTACAACCTTATCATACCAAGAATATGAATTATCCATTTTATTCGATAATGCAATACTTGTTTGATTCTAATAATCAGGAACTAAATCTACATGCATGATCGTAATTTTCATTTTCAACATACAAGAAAACCTTGAAATCTTTGCCAAATTTTATCAACATCAATTTCATCCTAATTTTATGTGCATCCATCTAAATTAAAACTTACAATTAAATCACATGACAAGCAAATATACTTAAACATCAATTTTATTGGCCAAACTGATTCAAAGGTTCAGCCGGGAAAGAATCATGAAGAAAACTCGGCTTCGTTGCCAATCCAACAAAGTTTTGAGATACAATTTACATAGGATTCAATCTTGAATTACACCACTTGAATGAAATTTCCTTCATGACCCTCAACAAGGGTTCCATATCCAATTCTACAATACATTTCTAGAACCATGGAGGGAACAAAATCTGATCGGGTGACCACCAAGCATAACCAAGAGATAATCAACATACAAACTCATACATGGTTTACACAATAGGATTCATAATGAATCAAAACTAGGGAAAGGTGGATTCTTCCAACTAGGAGAAGTCAAGCACAACACCAAACAAATGTCCAATAGGGGCTATATACCAAGAACTTTCATTCTTCCATTTCAACATACCAAAATCATATAAGGTTTGTGCTGACAGGTAGGGGCCCATAACACCCTACCCTTTTCTCCCTCTTCTCATTCTGAGAAGAGACTCTACACTGGTTGGAGTCCGACTAAACAGACCTTTCCCAAAATTGGTCACTTCTGCCCTCTCCAAGGGTGAGTAATACCAAAACACCCATGCAAGAAAATTTCAAAATTGCAAACATAAACATGAAAGGAAATCACCCAAAAATAACATGGTTTTTTTCAAATCTTCCCAACATACCCACAAACATACAACCATTTAAACAACAACAAGGTAGCATAAGCATGAATACAAGAATGAAATCTGAACAAGGGACATGAGAATTCCAACCTTCACAAAGAGGTAATGGCAATGAACAAGTTTGAGTAGAGTTTCCTTCTCCTTGCTTCAATCTTCAAGAACTCCTCTCTAAATGTAGAGATTGGGTAACAAACTCCACAAGTCTAAGAAGGGCCTCTAAATAAGCCTCAAACTCAACCACCAAAAGGAGCAATAACCATTTCCACCCACTAGCAATTCTGGAAACTCCTAACTCAACCTACACTATGGTTAAACCCTAAGTGGAGATGAGGTGAGGTAACTCAAGATAACCATGGTCAATTTTCGCACAAAGGCAAAAAGAGACTTTTTGAGTGACCTCAAAAGTCAATAAAAGGGGCTTGGGGGTTGGAAAAGACCCCTAACCCATACCCATACCCTTTGGGTATAATAATTTCATGTTTTAAAGCCTTAGGAATAGGTTTAGAGCCAAAAAAAAGCTAGAAAATAAAATAGGACCATTTAACAACTCAAAAAAGCAAATTAAGCACTAATTCGGATTAGGGATGACTAAACTCGATTAAGAACCCAATTAGCAAACTGACACTAACTTATACCAACTTGGGTCCAAAGGTTACACAACTAACCCTAATCAGCACACTAAAGAACATAAATAATTTACGAGTGTCAAGTGACACTAAAAGAACAGAGTTATGAACACTAACATTCACTGAACACAGAAAGATACATACATACATCTCACAATACAATACGTGAATTACAAACAACAAGGTTTCCAAAGTTAGCACATAGATATCAGTTATGATCCTCCATCAGTTTCCTCGACTAAAATATCTGCACACATCAGTAGTCCCAAAAATCACATGTACATATATACGTATCAGAAATTCATATAAACTGAAACATACATAAATCAAGGTTTCTTTCATTCTACTTAATTCTTAACCATTAAAAAAAATCTCTTAAATCAAAGTATCAATCGTACATTTATCAATTTCATCAACATAAATATACATAAAACATTAAATGACAAACATCAATATATCTGAAAGTAACATCACATAACATGAAATAATATAATATGTTCTAAGTATCACATAATGTCTCGACATCTCGAGTCGTGAGTGTCAAAATGATAAAATAACAACTACGGCTATGAAGGGTTGAGGCGAGGCCTCACATCGATGTTGTTGGTATGGATTCACTAGTTGTTAATGTGGATGAAGGTTTATTGATGATGTATTATGTTCAGTTTGTTCTTGGGAGTGAGCATGCTGATTGGATGGTTGAGATTTTTGTGTTTGATAGTGTGATGCATGTGGATGATGGGCAGATTGGTTTTCTTGTCCCCATTGAGGTGGAAACCTTTGGTGAAGATGAAGATAGTTGTAGATCTTTCTTTTGGCATCAAAGTGTGGGGAACACTTTTTTATCTACCTAGGGAGTCTGGTGTAGGAGCATCTTGCATGGGAAAATTATTAAAAATAAATAAATAAATAGAGGAGAGAGAAAGTGACTAAAATTAGAGGAGAAATAATAGAAAATAAAAATAAAAGGAAAAAGAGAGGAAAAAAAGGAAAAAAAAAAGGAGAAAAAAGAATTTCTATTTTAGAGGTGCATAGGTGGCATAAATAGAAAAATAAATTAAAATGGTTTTCATTCCATTTATCGAGGTGTGTAGGCTGAATTCTAGAAGGTTGTGGATATTTTATTAAATCATGTATTTAATATTTGTTGGATCATGTGGTGGTGCCTAGATGTATATGGGTGGGAATTAAATATTTGTTAAAGGATAGTTGCATTTACCTTTTATCCCAAATGGTTGTGTTGTTAACATCCTGGGTGGTAATTGCCTATTTAAGCAAGGCATATGAGCATTTCTAATCAAACTTTAGGGTTTGAAAGCTTCAAGTTGTGATCTCTTCTTAGTAGAAGCTTGGAGAGAAGGAGGAAGTAGAGGAGCGAATTTTCTTGAGTTTGTGGATAGAGTGCCAAATGTGAGGCAGTTTATAGCAGGATTGTGGTGGAGTTGCGAGTTTGTGAGAAGAGTTAGTGGCTGTAGTTTAGAAACAATGAGGTTGCTTGGTGGCTTGCAAGAACAAGTTGAGATCTTGGAAGTTTCTACCAGAGTGTGGATCTAGACTACCTAGGGTTCAGATTGGATCTTAAGGGATCTTGTAGAACTATTATTGTAATTGCTATTGCATTTGATCATAACTGGGAAGGCCTTATAGCCTAGCACATTGCATGTAACAATTATTTTATGAATAAAGTGTTGTGATTTGATATCAGATCTTGCAATGTTATTGTGTTTCCATTGTGTGGTTATTTTTTGGGGGCTAAGACATCTCCTTTGGGATTCTCCTACCTTGCACTGTATCAAAGTTTTATTTATGCACTTGGTTTTAGAATAAGTTAAAATAGTGAAATGAACAAAATTTTCTTTTACCCAGGGGTTGTTAATATCTAAAAGTTGTCAAAAATAAAATATAATTACTTAATATTGGAATATATATTTGATAATGTATAAATATTATTGTTACTACTTTCATGTTGCCCAATACCATCCTTAATGGCAAGAAACTAGAAATGGCATCACTTTTTTTAACAATCTTTTAATAGTGACAAAATGCCTTGTTATATTTCTAACACTAGGGAAAACAACTGTTAGGTGTTTGTGTAATTCTTAACATCATGCCTCCAGAAAAATTCTAACTGACATCCAATATTTTCATTAAGAGGCTGCAAAAATCATCTCTCGAGCTCAAGAATCTAGTAGCTCTAAAACCTTAATATTTTTAGATGTCTACCACTAAGTTGATATGAAGCTAATTTTTTAAAGGATGAAGTTATAAGTCTATTGCTTGGACTTGAAGCCATTAGTTTCTATTGCTATTGGTGATGTTACAGGGGGATTTTGAGAGTGAAATCAACAATTATGGTTTGGTGTTGTTTAATTGGGCTCCTCAAGAACCAGTTCTTTCTCTTACACCTATTAGATGCTTCCTTTCTTATTTTGGGTGAAATTCTACACTTGAGAGCCCTTTCTTGTAGAAAAACAAAAAAGTTAAGAGGTGTTCTCATGTTGAATATATAGTATTTTTATAGTTTTCTTTATCTTCTTGCCATAGTTTTGTGGCTTGCAATCGAGGTTTAATAATTTTCTGCTTTGTTATTGATTAATTTGGTTGAAGGTTCCAACCCAGTGTCACTAGTCAAATTTAATTTATTTAAAATGTGAATGATTATGAATTCTATTGGCCCAGATTTGCAGCCTTCATCAAGAGGAGTTTGTAGTGGTAGATTTAGAAATAACATCTTAACATGGGAAAGTCCTAAAGAAAGAAATTTTGCTACTGACACATGCATTTGCAGAGGTTTAGGTAGAAACTATAGAAAATTATTTTTTCACACGCTAGTTTGTTTATTTTGGAAAGGGTAGAGAAATAAAATCTCTATGAGATTGCTAAGAAAACTTACTATATTCTCCAAAGAAAAAGGTATTTTTCTAGCAACTGGATGAAAACTTTGTTCTCAAATGGGGAGCATTCTTCTTCTGAAAAGAAATTACTAAATAAATTACTTTCTTTTATATGTTTTTTCTTTAAGGATTGATAATTGAACTAAATTTGAATTTTAGCATTTACCATTTTTTAGTATCACAATTAATATTTTAGTATCAAATTTAGTGAATAGTTGAATTCAAAAAATCATTTTATTTTTAAATTATTTATCAATCATTAAATTCTATTGTTTGATTGGCTGTTAGTAATTTTTCTAGGGGTAAAAATAATTTTTAAGATACGTAAAATTATATCTCTAGAATGTTCCAATTTCCAACTTCCAAAATTTGAAGCTTCCAACTTCATTTTGGAAGCTTCCTATGACATTGGCATCTACCTTGCCCACCTGCATGTCTCCATTTATGAACATGGAAATATGTGTTTGATTATAACAAGAACTTATTTTCCCTAAGAGAGACAAGAGTTGATTTAGTGCCTCTTAGTTTTGGGGGTTATTTATGCTTGGATGAAGAAGAGGACAAATGCTTAGAATTACTAAGTGAGGCTTTCGAGGGATCAAATCCCACTGACACCCACTTCTAGTCAATCCTTATTGAAGGAAGGAAAAGCCCTCTCTAGAATCAACATCCCTTCCCCCTTCCATTCCAACCTCCACTAGTACTACTTACAAACACCTAGAAGCAATCAACAATAAAAAAAATATCATAACAACAAAAAAATAGTGTACTTTCTTAGAAGAAGATGTTGATCTTGATTTTTTCCTTCTGAGATTTGCATGTCACTACTTCTTTGACTAAAATTTCACAAAACAAAACCTAAAAAATGATAAATATGGCCTCTATACATCTGGTACTACATTGATCGAGGCATCGATTCGGTTTTTTCCAAAGCTGCAAAGTATATATCCATGCCTAATGTCAAAATGCTTTATCATTTTTTTCATTTGGAAAATAATTCAAAGGTCTATCTAAAAATGGTGCTCAAATTTCCTACTCTAAGAAATATTTCTCATCATTGTTGAGTCCAGATCTAGAAGAATTTCATTCAACTTTTATGTTCTCAAATGTAACACAAGACTCCAAAGAAACACTTTGATCTACACTTTGCTCAAACCCTAACTAGAGTTAAGTTTAAAAGCAATATTTTATCTCACTTGAGCAAATTTTGATGACTCCTGCTAGTTGATATGGTCGATGCTTGGTTTCTAGATGTGAAGTGTATGGGTGACTTGAAAGATTGTTTGCTAGCTTCCCTACATGGATGACTTGGATTAAAAATGTGTGAAGACACTTGTAGGACTCTGGGTAGATTAAGTAAGAAATAAAATATAAATAATGAATTTATCTCATGATTTCTTGATAATTTAATTTATAAAATATTCTTCAAATTACAATTTTATAATGAAAGAATTGTCACATTTGAATATTATTGCTATTATTATAATGTTTCATCAAGCTTATATTTTTATTTAATTATTGAAAATTGATTAATTATATATAGAATATTACTTGCATTCAAAATTAATATATTAAAGATGACTTCAAACTATAAATTATAGTCAGATGGAAAAAAATTTTAATTAGAATTTTCAATGAATGGATAATCAATAAAACTATCATTGAAAATTGTGATTTCTATATAAATATTTGTATTTATACTAAATAATAATAATTTATAATTTTAAATTAGATGATATGAATAAGCTTAAATCAATTTCAATATATAAACAATTTTTAATTAATAATTAATTGTAATATATTTAAAAGTCTAAAATATTATATACGATTCATTAATTAATTTAAATTAATAATAAATCAGAAGTTGTATCTATATTAAAATTTTCAAAAATAAAATAAATCAAATTACAAAACATTCTTTATATTTTAAACTTGAAGTAGATAATGCAATAAGTTGTATTGGCTAAAATCTAAATTAAAACATAAATCTTACCAATGGAACACTTAGAAGTTTACAAAAAGTTCCTTTGACAAATTTGATTTGAGACAATGTACTACTCAACAAGTCAATTGACAAATGTTTATGATATGTGCATGCCATGAAGTCGCTACCCATCGAATGGAACATGAGGGCAAGGTTCACTATGTTCTAACTAAAAAAATGATAAATCAAACTTCTCTACCTCTACAAAAAGACAACTCTAGCTCTCTTTTTTTTTTATGAATAGTCCTTTTCTATTAATAAAAATATAATAAGAATACAATTCACAAAAAAGGGGTAGGGGGATACAAGATCACCCTACAAATAAGTTCACATGGCTACAACCAAAATAAGAATACACCGCTGCCACTGACCTCAAGCAGTGAAAGTAGTGCCAACTGAGGGTGGTGTTCATCTCTTTCATGGAAGCCTTAGTCATCTTTGGGATTGGGGGGTGGGCTAGGAATAGTCTAGCCATCATCAGTAGAAAAAACAAGAGGATTAGTGACATCCTTTGCATCTTTGATCTTTGGCTACAGAGAAGAAATTGCCAAATCTAAGCAAGGCTATTTCCCAAAAAGTGTCCGAGAAGCACCATGAGGAGGAGACGAGGACTAACCAAAGCCACCATGGGGCAAGCAAGCTCAGTGCCACTTCCATCCACCATCGCCATTGCTGGGAGAGTGATGGTGGGAAGCCTAGGAGTGTGGGGTGTGTGAATGGTGACCTGAGGAATGGCACTTGTTTCTATTAAATATTTTAATAATTAATTTTTTTATTGTACTTTCACATTCACTTCTCATAATTAATTTATTAGTTTTTGAATATTCTAACAATGATAAGTAATAGTTTTTCAATTAAAAAAGTATTTCTAAAGTTAATTAATTAATTTATAATTAAATATATTATAATTTTATTTTTTATCTCAATTGTGATAGGCTAATTGATTTGGTGTTATAGGAGCCCAGAGGCTTCTCATTTTTATTTTTTGTAGTATTAGGTGTTAAATTTAAAATATTTAAGACCTAATACTAGTTAAATTTACTAGTTAAATTTAACAAACATTCTACCAATCAAAGTAATCTTAAAATTTCCTAGAAGTTGCTATGAATTCCACAAAAAATATATAACTATAATTCATAAAACTATATGTGTGTGTGTGTGTGTGTAAACTGGGAAAGAACTAGAAAGAAAACCCAACATCATCGCAATATGTACAAATGAAAATCATCAATATTTAGAACATATTATATTGATGAGAAATTCAAAGTTACAAAAAGTAGGAGTATTCCCACCAAAAAATAGAAATATTTGAAATTTTACATTTTCAGAGCTGAATCAAATAACAAGCATGAAGGACTAAAAAATAAACCAAAATTACCAACATCGTGTTGGATAATGTTGTCCTTGATGTCACACAAATGTCATATCAGTCATTAGTCTCAAATTCACCAAGCTCAGATAGTTTGGAATGCAATCTACAGTGTCAACCGAGCTTCACTCGGTCTCCAAAGGGAAGTATCCACCGAGCTCACTCAGTCATCAAAGGAATTATGGAGAAGTCAATGTTAACCGAGCTTCACTCGGTCTCCAAAGGATAGTTTCCACTGAGCTCACTCAGTCATCAAAGGAATTATGGATAAGCCAGTGTTAATCGAGCTTCACTCGATCTCCAAAGGATAGTTTCCATTGAGCTCACTCAGTTATCTCACGAAACTTAGTACTTACCGAGTTCTCCCGATGACTTAAGGATTGTCATGAAATTTGCCGTATTCATCGAGCTTAGTCGGTCATCACAGGAATTATTTTTTGACAAAGATTACCGTGCAGGGTCAGCTAGTATAGGGATTTGCAAATTAATTACTTCTAGCCGACTATTGTAATTGTTTGTTTAGTTAGTGATTCGAGCCGACTTAGATAATCTGAAAGGTATATATGGTCATTCTAGTTATGAATTAAATGTGTAAGAATAAAAAAAAGGAAAGTTATGAATGTGAATTATAGTATGAAATGATAAGGCGAATGTTGAGCAAAGTCTGATGAAGGATTAGATGTGTTGAAGGAGCTGTAAAGTTGCATTTGATCAGTGAGGATCTAGCCAAGCATAACAGAGATTTGTAATCAGCAAAGATAAGTTGTACCTTATGTCAGGTCAGTTCATTGTTGCTTTCTAACCACTGTAATAGTGAATTCAAAATCTCTTAACAGAGTTGGTTTAACAGCCATTCAATAAATCCTCTAACAAGGTGACAGTTCAGTTGAATTGTTCTAAAGATCTCTAGCAAGGCCACTCCTAACAGGGTGATTAAATTCTTTAACAGGGTCACATCTAACAGTGTGTTTTTGTAACCTTTAATAGGGTTCGCTCCTCATAGGGCTCACTTCAGAAGAGTGAAAAATAGTATCTAGTTACATTGGTGGTTTTTCCCATATTGGGTTTCCACGTTAAATCTGGTGTCTCCTGTGTTCTTAATTGCTAAATTGCTTTGTGCATGATAACATATCAGTTCTTAATATTTGTCATTTGCTACATTATACAGTTTTAGCACTTCATATTAATCAGATCGAGGAGATATTCAGACATCTTAGGGACTGTGAAAGTTTTTGGAGTAACTGATTCACCCCCTCCCCCTCTTAGTTACTCTATTCTCATTTCCAACAATTGGTATCAGAGCATTTGGTGCTTGCAAGAAGAGATTTCAAGGATCTAAGCCAAAGATCAAGATGTCTTACAAAAGAGAAATTCCAAAACTCAATAGAGATAACTTTTCCGCAGGCAAGGATTGATGAGACTTCATCTGGCTACTGTTGGTGATACTAGACTAAAATACCTTGAAGAAAAATATGAAGAACCTCCTGGCACATTGTCTATCAATGACATTGCTGAGAAGAAGAGTCACAACAATATGATGATAGACATAGCATCCGCTCTCAGTTATGAAGAATTTGATGATATTAAGGACTACAAAACTGCCTTTGAGATGTGGAACAAGCTAAAAGAAATCTATGGAGGAGATGATAATGTGAGAAGAGAAAAAGCACAAAGTCTAAGAGGAAAATTTGATTAAATGAGGATGAGAGAGGATGAAAACATTGCAAAGTATGTTGAAAGAGTTAAAGCATGTGTGAGTGCGATCAGAGCATCTGGAGGTGATATCAAAGGAGAAACAGTTATAAGCAAAGTTCTCAGAACCTTGCTTCTCGTTTATGCAATCAGAGTTTCTGCAATTTAGGAAAGAAGGCGTGAAGCAAATCATCAGATAAATCTTGAGGCCATAGTTGGAAGACTAACTGCATTTGAACTAGATAACTTTGACAACTATGTTTCAGCTTCCAAGAACATTGAATCAACATTTCAACCAAGCTCTCACTCAAAGAGAAAAACAAAAAGGAGAAGGAATCTCAGTCAGAAAGTGAAAATGAATCAAGCCAAAGTTCAGACAGTGACCTCGAAGTGATTGAAGCTCTACTATCAAAGAAATATTCTAGAGGTAGAGGAAAATACAAAGGTAAAGTTCCCCTAATCTATTTTTCTTGTGAAGAAATTGGTCATATTGCAGCAAGGTGTCCAAACAAGAAAAAACATGATGAAAAGAAATGGAATGGCAAGAAAGACTTCAAATCATCCAAGAAAAAATGTAAGAAATCATGCTTCATGGCTGAAAATTCTAAAGATTCTGATAATAGTGAGGATGAAATTGTTTATATTGTTGTTAAAGATGATTCTGATAGTGATGAGGAAGATAAAATGGCACTTGTTTCTCATATAAGTAAGAATGATACATGGATTATAGACAGTGGTTGCTCACATCATATGATTGGTGATAAAACTAAGTTTGATCAGTTTGAAAACTATGATGGTGGCAGTGTAAGGTTTGGTAATAATGAACCTTGTTTCATAAAAGGAAGAGGAAGAATATGTCTAACCAAAGAACTTGTATGTAATAATGCCTATTGGGTTGAAGGTCTTAAACATAATTTGCTAAGTGTGGCACAGTTACTTAATACTAGATTCAAGGTGGAATTCATGCATGGAAAGGCAAGACTATTGAATGAGCAAGGAAAGGTGATAGGATCTAGCACCCAAATTAAAGGTAACTTGTTTTATCTAGAACTTGGTGAATGCTCGTGTTTTATTGCTCAAATTGAAGAAAGTTGGTTATGGCATAAAAGGTTGTGTCATGTCAATTTTGATAATCTGGTAAAAATAAGAAAATTCAAGAAAGTGAGAGGCATTCCTAACATTAAGAAACTTGAGGTTGGTCTATGCAAGAATTGTCAGATTGGTAAAATGGGAAAGATTAGCTTTAAAAGTAAGAACTATCAGTCTGAAGATATATTAGAAATTGTGCATACTGATTTATGTGGACCCATTGGAATAGAAAGCTACACTAGAGAAAAGTTTTTCATTCTTTTTGTTGATGACTACTCAAGAATGATGGCTGTCATGTATCTAAGGAATAAATCAGAAGCATTTGAGAAATTCAAAAGGTATTTGGCAAGAGTAGAAAAAGAAATAGGAAAAAGACTAAAATGCCTAAGGTCAGATAGAGGTGGTGAATTCATCTCACATGAATTCAACAACTTTTGCATTGAAAAAGGTATTAAAAGATAGGTCTCAGCACCAGAAACTCCTAAACAAAATGGAATAGCTGAAAGAAGAAACAGATCCATCATGGATTGTGCAAGAACCCTGATGATAGAAAAGAACATTGCTATCAAATACTAGAAGGAAGCCATCAGCACTGCAGTTCATACCTTAAACCGAGTACAGTTGAAGAAGGACTCATTCAAAACTCCCTATGAATTATGGTATGGCTACAAACCCAATGTAAGTTATCTGAAAGTATTTGGAAGCAAATGTTATATTTTGAAAGAATCTAGAAAAGGAAAATTTGATGTAAAAGGTGATGAAGGAATATTTTTAAGATATTCTTGCAAAAGAAAAGCATATAGATGTTTAAATCTATCCACTCACAAAGACATAGAAAGTGCACGTGAAAGTTGATGAGTTTCTAGAAAAATCTGAGGAAGAAAGCAAAAAGGTACCTGAAGATTATAGAAGATTTGTTTACATTGAACCTGATACTATACCAAGCATACCATTCACTCAAGAATCCTCAACTCCCAAGTCATCAGTAACCGAGTTACAAAAAGTTCAAACCAAGCCACAACAACATTCAAACATTACCAAGCAAGTATTTACCGAGTCTGAAGCACTCGAGCGAATTCTTACAAAGCCAAAATAGCCTGAACATGAAATTGAAGCACAAGGAGATAGAAATGAAACTCATTCAAGAGGCAAAGAACCTGTACTAGCTAAATATGTCAGAAGACATCATGAACCAGATCAGATCATTAGAGACAAGTCTGAAGGAACCTTTACAAGAAGCAAGCTGAAAAATACTTGTTTACTTGTTGATTTTGAACCTAGAAGCATTAAAGATGCATTGACAAATGATAGTTGGATTGAGGCAATGAACAAGGAAATAGAATAGATAGAGAAGAACAAGACATGGACTCTAGTACCCAGACCTAAAAATAAGAATTTAATTGGAACCAAGTGGGTATTCAGAAACAAGTTGACTGAAGATGGTAAAGTATCTAGAAACAAAGCCAGATTAGTATGCAAAGGATACTCTCAAGAAGAAGGCATAGATTATGGAGAAACCTTTGCTCCTGTTGCAAGATTGGAAGGAGTCAGAACCTTACTTGCATATGCTACTCACAAAGGATTCAAAGTTTATCAGATGGATGTCAAGTCAGCATTCCTCAATGGAATACTGGATGAAGAGGTTTACATTGAACAACCCGAAGGTTTTGTTGATCCAGATAAAAAGGACATGGTCTGCAAATTACACAAGGCACTATATGGTCTAAAATAAGCCCCTAGATCATGGTATGAAAGATTGCATAATTATCTTATTTAGATTGGTTTTCAAAGAACTAATGATAACAGTAGCTTGTATATAAAGGAAGGACTAGATAATAAGATTGTCCTGGCAGAAATATTTGTAGATGATACTGTCTTCACAGGGCATGATGATCTTTGCAAAGAATTTTTAGAACAAATGAACAAGGAATTTGAAATGTCTATGTTTGGTGAAATAAAATTCTTTGTTGGTCTCCAAATTCAACAAAATAAAAATGGCATCTACATCACTCAATCAAAATACATCAAAGAGATATTGAAAAAGTTTGGTATGGAGGACTACAAACCTGTTGGAACTCCTATGTGTACTGGATTGAAACTTACCAAAGATGATGAATCCAAAGACGTAGATCAAACATTGTATAGATCTATGATTGGAAAATTGCAATACGTAGTTCATACCAAGCCAGATATTGCCCTTGCAGTTGGTATTGTTGCAAGATTTTTAGCAAAACCAAGAGAAACTCATCTGATGGCAATCAAAAGAATAATGAGATATTTGAAAGGAACTGAAGATTATGGCTTATGGTACAAATTTGGAGGTAATTTAGATTTTAAAGTGTTTACTGATGCTGATTGGGCAGGAAACCTTGATGACAGAAAAAGCACAAGTGGAGGAGCATTCTTTCTTGGAAAAAGATTGGTTTCTTGGACAAGCAAAAAGCAGAATTGTACATCCCAATCTACAGTAGAGGTAGAGTATGTTGTTGTAGCAGTATACTATTCAAATATTGTTTGGTTTAAGCAATTATTGTAGGGAATGAAGATGGACATCAAAGAACCAATTGTTATGTTTTGTGATAATACTAGTGCAATCAACATATCTAAGAATCCAGTGATGCATTCCAAGACCAAGCATATTGCAATAAAATATCATTTTGTCAGAGAATTGGTGAAAGACAAGGAGATCAGATTGGAATATGTCCATACAAAGGAACAAATTGCTGACATATTCACAAAGCCTTTACCTAAGGATGCATTTTTGTATCTCAGAGGTAAGTTGGGGGTCATTCCCCTATCTAAAGTTCACTAAAAATGAGCTCTAGTGATGCATCAATGCATGAAAGATTGAAGATCTATCTGTTGATGCAGTTTAATCAGAAATCATTGCATATGAATCATTACTAAAGGTACATTACAATTCACTTAACTTCTATCATCTTTGGCATGTGTTGTCAAAGAGGGAGAGATTTACTGTCATATCCTTATGAAATTTGTGAAATTTGAAAAGTTTGTTAAGTTTGACATGTAGTCCCTTAACAGAGGGAGATTATTGAAAGAGGGATAAGTCTGTTATCTTGTTGGACTTGTTTTCAAAAATTTCATTCTATTATGACATGTTGTGTTGCCAACAATGCCAAAGAGGGAGATTGTTGGATAATGTTGTCTTTGATGTCACACAAATGTCATATCATTCATTAGTCTCAAATTCACCAAGCTCAGACAGTCTACAGTGCAATCTACAGTGTCAACCGAGCTTCACTCAGTCTCCAAAGGGAAGTTTCCACCGAGCTCACTTGGTCATCAAAGGAATTATGGAGAAGTCAGTGTTAACCGAGCTCACTTGGTCTCCAAAGGATAGTTTCCACTGAGCTCACTCAGTCATCAAAGGAATTATGGAGAAGTCAGTGTTAACTAAGCTTCACTCGGTCTCCAAAGGATAGTTTTGACCGAGCTCACTCGGTTATCTCAGGAAACTTAGTACTTACCGAGTTGTCCCGATGACTGAAGGATTGTCACGAAATTCACCATATTCATCGAGCTCAGTCGGTCATCACAGGAATTATTTTCTAACAAAGATTACCATGCAGGGTCGGCTAGAATAGGAATTTGCAAATTAATTACTTCTAGCCAAATATTGTAATTGTTTGTTTAGTCAGTGATTTGAGCCGACTTAGATAATCTGAAAGGTATATATGGTCATTCTAGTTATGAATTAAATGTGTAAGACTAAAAAAAAGGGAAGTTATGAATGTGAATTATAGTATGAAATGATAAGGTGAATGTTGAGCAAAGTCTAATGAAGGATCAGATGTGTTGAAGGAGTTGTAAAGTTGCATTTGATCAGTGAGGATCCAGCCAAGCATAACAGAGATCTGTAATCAGCAAAGATAAGTTGTACCTTATGTCAGGTCACTTCATTGTTGCTTTCTAACCACTGTAATAGTGAATTCAAAATCTCTTAACAGAGTTGGTTTAACAGCCATTCAATAAATCCTCTAACAAGGTTACAGTTCAGTTGAATTGTTCTAAAGACCTCTAGCAAGGCCACTCCTAACAGGGTGATTAAATCCTTTAACAGGGTCACATCTAACAATTTATTTTTGTAACCTTTAACAGGGTTGGCTCCTAATAGGGCTCACTTCAGAAGAGTGAAAAATAGTATCTAGTTACATTGGTGGTTTTTCCAATATTGGGTTTCCACGTTAAATCTGGTGTCTCCTGTGTTCTTAATTGCTAAATTCCTTTGTGCATGATAACATATCAGTTATTAATATTTGTCATTTGCTGCATTATCAAGTTTTAGCACATCATATTAATCAGATCGAGGAGATATTCAGACATCTTAGGGACTGTGAAAGTTTTTGGAGTAACTGATTCACCCCCTCCCCCTCTCAGTTACTCTATTCCCATTTCCAACACATCGTAAAACATGCCTAATTGTGAGGCCTCGCCCCGACTCATCATTGCATAGTGATACATTCCTATTATTTTGATATTCATGACTCGAGATGTTGAGACATTATTTGATGCTTAGAACATACTTTATTATTTCATGTTGTTTGATGTTACTTTTAGATATATTTGATGATTGTCATTTAATGTTTCATGTATATGTATGTTGATGAAATTAGTAAATGTAGGATTGAGACTTTGATTTAAGAGATTTTAAATGATTAAGAATTAAGCAGGATTAAGAAACCCTTATTGATGTATGTTTTAATTTATGTGAATTTATGATATGTATACATTTATGTACATGTGATTTTATGGGACTACTGATGTGTGCAATGAGTGTGCAGATATTTAGCCAAGAAACCCTATGGAGGAACAGAACTGATCTCTTTGTGCTAGTTTTGCAAACCTTGTTGTTTGTAATTCACGTATTTGTGTTGTGAGATATATGTATGTATCTTCTTGGTTCAGTAAATGTTAATGTTCGTAATTATGTTCTTTTAGTGTCGCCTGATGCTCGTAAATTATTTATGTGCTTCAGTGTGCTATTTAGGGTTAGTTGTTTAACCTTTGGACCCAAGTTGGTTTAGTTGGTGTCAGTTTTCTTTTGTGTTCTTAATCGAGGTTAGTCTTCCCTTAATCCAGATTAGTGTTTAATCTGCAATGTTAGAATAGTTAGATGGTCCTATTTTATTCCTAGATTTTGTTTGGCTCTAAACCTTTTTCCTAAGGCTTAAAACATGAAATAATTATACCCAAAGGGTATGGGTATGGGTTAGGGGTCTTTTCGAACCCCTAAGCCCCTTTTATTGACTTTTGAGGTCACTCAAAAAGTCTCTTTTTGCCTTTGTGCGAAAATTGACCATGGTTATCTTGAGTTACCTCACCTCATCTCCACTTAGGATTTAACCATAGTGTAGGCTGAGTTAGGAGTTTCTAGAAATGCTAGTGGGTGGGGGTAGTTATTGAGCCCTTGGGTGGTTGAGTTGGAGGCTTATTTAGAGGCCCTTCTTGGACTTGTAGAGGTTGTTACCCAATATCTACATTTAGAGAGGAGTTTTGAAGATTGAAGGAAGGAAGTGGAAACTCTACTCAAACTTGTTCTTTGCCATTACCTCTTTGTGAAGGTAGGAAATTCTCATCTCCCTTATTCAGTTTTCATGTTTTGTTTCATGCTCATGCTACTTTGTTGTTGTTTCAATGTTTGTATGTTTGTGGGTATGTTGGGAAGATTTGAAAGACGTGTTATTTTGGTTGTTTTCCTTTCATGTTTATGTTTGCAATTTTGAGATTTTTCTTGCATGGGTGTTTTGGTATTACTCACCCTTGGAGAGGGCAGAAGTGACCAATTTTGGGAAAGGTCTATTTAGTTGGACTCCAACTAGTGTAGGGTCTCTTCTCAGGATGAGAAGAGGGAGAAAGGGTAGGGTGTTATGGGCCACTACCCGTCAGCACAAATCTCGTATGAGTATGGCATTTTTAAATGGAAGAACAGAAGTTCTTGGTTAATAGCCTCGATTGGGCATCTGATTTGGTGTTGTGCTCGACTTCTCCTAGTTGGAAGAATCCACCTTTCCCTAGTGTTGATTCATTGTAGATCTTGTTGTGAAAACCTTGTATAAATATGCATGTTTTGAATTGTGCTGGGTCATGTTTTTGGTCACCTGATCGGATTCTGTTCCCTCCATGCTTCTAGAAATGAGTTGCAGAAAACATTATAAATCCCTTGATTAGGGTCATGAACAAAATTTGATTAAATTTTTGAAATTTGGGATTGAGATTCTATTGTAAATTGTATTTTAAACCTTGTTGTAATTGGCAACGAACTCGAGTTTTCTTCCTGATTCTTTCCCAGCTAAGCCTTTGAATTAGGTTTGCCAATAAAATTGGTGTTGAGTATAATTTCTTGTCATGTGATTTATTTGTAAACTTTATTTTGGATGGATGCACATCAAAATAAGATGGAAATGGTGTTGATTTAATTAGGCAAATTTCAAGTTTACTTCTATGTTGGAAACGAAAATTATATCATGGATGTAGATTCAGTTGGATTGAGCAAATTTTCAAGTTCTTTATATGTTCCTTATATGTTCAAATGATAACTATGTTCAGGAAAGGAATTAATGTCTATGGTTGATTTATTGCAATGCAAGTTACATAGGAGTTCATATTAAATATGGTGTTAATATACCTTAAACTATTGTATCAATGTTTAAAGCCTTTCAAAAAAAATATACACCTTAAAAAAAAATATACATGGCTTGAAATCTATACTTAGAAATTTTCATCAAAAAAAAAAGTGTTGCAAGAGAGTAAAACTCTCTGCCTTTTGTATGGGAGAAAATTTAAATGCCTCTTTGCAATAGAGAATATTCCCCAGAATATTTTTATTTTTAAAATTTCAAAATAAAACAAAATAAAAAGAAAATATAGATATTAATGTTCAAAATTCAAAAGAAATTCAAATATATATATATATATATATATATATCTAAATATCCTACTCTTACCAACTTAACTTTTAAATTTAATACTTACCCCCCATCCTACTCTCCCGAGGCGATGGAATTGACAGGGTCATCATGTCTATCGATGACATCACCTGTCCCCATAAATGCCTTCACCCATCTCCTTTACCCTTTGCTGAGCACTCACGTTGGTTTGCTTATGGCAAAATTGTTTAAATTAAAACAATGCATTTGACTTTGATGTTTTGGTGCCTCCCTTTTTCCTTGGGTCTGCGCTCATCTCATTGGGCAGAGCGCTGTCCCAAGGACAACGCTTGGGAAGTGCTTCCTTGGGAAGCGATGCCCAAGTGGGAGGGTTGCAGGTGGGGTTTAGGGTATAGGGTTAGTATAGGTAGTTAGTAGGTTAGTTAGTATGTTAAATGATTTAGTTAGTTTTATTTCATTGTTTTATTTTGTTGTTAGTTTTAATTAGTTTAATTTTATTTGATTGCAAGTATTTTAATTTTAGGTTTGTAATTATTAATTAAGAAAGTTTCAGTAGTGTTTATTATGTTAGTTTAGCTTAGTTTAGAGTAATCTATTTTTTTTAGTTTATCTTATTTTATCATTGTTAATAGTGCTAGTTTATAATTTAATTAAAATTGTTTTAGTTAGTTATACGTATGATAGTAAAATTTAGTTTTTTTAATATTAATGTTAATTTAATTAGTCTTTGAATACTATTTTAGTCAGTTCTAATTTGAGTAAGTATAGATAATTGTTTTATTTATATTTAAGTTAAATTTTGTTTTGAATAGTGCTTAATCTAAAACTAAGTTGAGTTTTAAGTTATTTGAATAATTTTAAAGATATTTTATACAAGTATATAAAATTTCCACTGTGATAAAACTTTTTAAGAAATTTGATTGTTAAGATAATTAACTGATTTAATGATTAAGGATAAATCAATGATTAATGTGTGAAAATTTTTAAAACTTAAGATGTATCGTAGAGATCCTATACTTAAATTTTAATCACAATCATTTCAAAACTTAGAGCTTTTTAATTATTATAATAATAAATAAAAAATTTGTGTGTGTTTGCCCTCGTAGTTTTGGGCATGACACTGATGTTGGAAAAATTAAAACACAAGAAATAAGGTAGCCTTTCTACTATCATTCTTCCATGTCCTTGCAAGAAGGGTCTTAGCAGAATTAGAAGGCATACCAAGTTGCAGAATATAAATTTATAATATATTTAAATAATATATTACTATTATATTTGAGAAATAATATAATATACAACTATTATACATTCTAAATTATTTCTTATACTAAACTTATATTATAAAAAAATACTAAACTATAACATTTTAAAATACTTTAAAATATTAATATAAACTATATATGTAGTACTATATTAACTTGTTCTTTATATACAATAGCAAACTATCACAATTCAAAATACCTCAAAATATTGTTATATAATATATATCTAGTATTATAATTATCACAACTTTATATATAATTTCTAAAATAAAATTATTGGTTATAGTCAACAATATTACGTCATGCAACTATCTGCTACTTGTTTAAAATGTAAAGTGATGAAAGCTATAGTTTACTTATCCTTAAATTTATATGTACTCATAAACTTTTAACTTCTCCAATTTTTTATTTTCAATGATGACCCGGTTTGCTTTTTCATTGGTGCAATTAGCTAATACTTTTATAGAGTCTAAGATTTTTGAACAAGTCTTTTTTTTTTCTTTTATATTAAAATTTATATTTAAAAAAATTACAAATAGTTGATAATTAAATTTATAACTAAAATTATGTTAAAAATATTTTGAAACTAGTATTAAAGTTTGATTATAGTTCTATGATTTTATAGCAGTCAAATTTTTTTTTAGAATTAAAAGTATATTAATGTTACATGCGAAGATGAATGTATATGTTTCATTTGAGATAGTTAAATGCGTACATAGAGATTTAACTATAAAATACATAAGGTTTTTGAGCTATGATTTAAATTGTTTATTATATTTTTAAGATATGATAAAAATGAATGAACTAGAAACATTATATATTTGTTATTCTAAATTTATAAATATTAGGAAAAACCATACCAACTTTATTACAATTTAACCTAAATTATAATATTCATGTATAAATTGATGAGGGTGATGCAATGATACCTAATTGTTCACTTTTGCATTCTCCTTTTGTTTCTATAAATATTTTAATAATTAATTTTGTAATTGTACTTTTAGATTCACTTCTCACAATTAATTAATTAGTTTTTGAACATTCTAACAATGATAAGTAATAGTTTTTAAATTAAAAAAATGTTTCGAAAGTTAATTAATTAATTTATAATTAAATATATTATAATCTTAATTTTTATGTTAATTGTGATAGGCTAATGTGATTTGGTGTTATAGGAGCCCAAAGGCTTCTCATTTTATTTTTTTGTAGTATTATGTGTTAAATTTAAAATATTTAACACCTAATACTAGTTAAATTTAACACACATTCTACCAATCAAAGTAATCTTTAATATCCTAGAAGTTACTATGAGTTCCACAAGAAATATAAAAAAATATTTCTTGATATATGAATTTGTTAGTCTTTTCTCTTATCATATCATACTTTATATTATACCCTCAAAATTTTAGTGTGGTATGTACATTGTTTGATGATGTTTCAAACTAAACAATTTTTATTGAATTATTTGAATTTGAATTTAATATACAGTTCTACTCTTTCTTATTATACTTTTCTTAGGCAATGTACTATTTCATTCAGTTCAACGGATAACTCAATTAACTAAATGAATATGCACCAATTACAAATAATTATTTTTAGGCAATTTACATATTTTCTAACTTTTGTAATTTACTTATAATTTTTTATATTATAAAAAATAAATATGTTAAATTTGATTAGCTCAATTCATTTTATGTTACACGAGCTCTTTTTCTAGAAGTTTCTTCATATTTCATATTTTTTGGGTAAAATATTGATATACAATTTGTGATTGTAATATATGTTAAGAGTTAAATAATATACTATAGTTATATTTGACACCAATATACAATTAAAATTTGAGTACACAATTTATAAATGATAATTTTTTATTTAAAATATATAACTATAATTCATAAAACTATATATATATATATATGTATGTATGTATGTATGTATGTATGTATGTATGTATGTATGTATGCATGCATGCATGTTTAAACCAGTTCAAGAGTTCAACTGGGAAAGAACTAGAAAGAAAACCCAACATCATTGCAATTTGTACAAATGAAAATCATCGATATTTAGAACATATTATATTGATGAGAAATTCAAAGTTACAAAAAGTAGGAGTATTCCCACCAAAAGCCTCCCCATATTTCATTTTAAAAATTTTTTAATTCTTTTTCTCCTAAATCCACCTCGCTTTCTGCACCTGTCCTCTTTTCCCCTTTAATAACCCCTAAATTGGCTTGATCTGCTCACCTTTTCATTCTTGCATTATCTCATCCCGATGATGGATCACAGAGTGTGATCCAAAACATTATTGACGCTAAAAAATTTGACACAATCAAATCCAGAAGCAAAAATTATATTCTAATGGATTGTGGAAATCTAATAAGATTGAACTATATTACAATTTAACCTAAATTTTTATATTCATGTATAAATTGATGAGGGTGATGCAATGATACCTAATTGTTCACTTTTGCATTCTCCTTTTGTTTCTATAAATATTTTAACAATTAATGTTGCTACTGTACTTTCACATTCACTTCTCACAATTAATTAATTAGTTTTTGCACATTCTAACAATGATAAGTGATAGTGTTTCAATTAAAAAAAATTTCTAAAGTTAATTAATTAATTTACAATTAAATATATTATAATTTTATTTGTTATCTCAATTGTGATAGGCTAATGTGATTTGGTGTTATAGGAGCCCAGAGGCTTCTCATTTTATTTTTTTGTAGTATTAGGTGTTAAATTTACTAGTTAAATTTAACAAACATTCTATGAATCAAAGTAATCTTTAATATCCTAGAAGTTGCTTTGAGTTCCACAAGAAATATTAAAAGAATATTTCTCGATATATAAATTTGTTAGTCATTTCTCTTATCATATCATACTTTATATTATACCCTCAAAATTTTAATGTGATATGCATATTGTTTGTTGATGTTTCAAACTAAACAATTTTTATCCAATTAATTGAATTCGAATTTAATATACAGTTTTACTCTTTCTTATTGTAATTTTCTTAGGCAATGTACTATTTCATTCAGGTCAACCGATAGCTCAATTAAATAAATGAATATGCACCAATAACAAATAATTATTTTTAGACAATTTACATATTTCCTAAGTTTTGTAATTTATTTATAATTTTTTATATTATAAAAAATAAATATGTTAAATTTGATTAGCTCAAATCATTTTATGTTACAAGAGCACTCTTTCTGGAAGGTTCTTCATATTTCATTTTTTTTGGGTAAAATATTGATATACAATTTGTGATTGTAATATATGTTAAGAGTTAAATAATATACTATAGTTATATTTGACACTAATATACAATTAAAATTTGAGTGTACAATTTATAAATGATAATTTTTTATTAAAAATATATAACTATAATTCATAAAACTGTATGTATGTATGTATGTATGTATAAACTAGTCGAAGAGCTCAACTTGGAAAGAACCAGAAAGAAAACCCAACATCATCGCAATTTGTACAAATGAAAATCATCGATATTTAGAAAATATTATATTGATGATCAATTGAAAGTTACAAAAAGTAGGAGTATTCCCACCAAAATATAGAAATCTTTGAAATTTTACATTTTCGGAGCCAAATCAAATAGCAAGCATGAAGAACTCAAAAATCAACCAAAATTACCAACATTGTTAAACATGCCTAATGTTGGAAAAGTTAAAACACAAGAAATAAGGTAGCCTTTGTGCTAACATTCTTCCATGTCCTTGCAAGAAGCATCTCAGCAAAAGTAGAAGGCATACCAGGTTGCAGAATATAAATTTATTATATATTACTATTTTATTTGAACAATAATATAATATACATCTATTATACATTCTAAAATATTTCTTATAATAAACTTATATTATAAAAAAATAGTAAATTATGACATTTTAAAATACTTTAAAATATTAATATACATTATATATGTAGTACTATATCAACTTTTTATTTATATACAATAGAAAACTATCACAATTTAAAATACCTAAAAAAATACTATGATATAATATATATCTAGCATTATAATTATCACAACTTTATATATAATTTCTAAAATAAAACTATTGGTTATAGTTAACATTATTACATCATTCCACTATCTGTCACTTTTTTAACTGTAAAGTGATGAAAGCTATAGTTTATTTATCATTAAATTTATATTCACTCATAAACTTTTAACTTCTCCTATTTTTTATTTTCAACGATGACCCAATTTACTTGTTCACTAGTACAATTAGCTAATACTTTTATAGAGTCTAAGGTTTTTCAAAAAGACTATTTTACATTTCTTTTATATTAAAATTTATATTAAAAAAAATCAAAATTAGTTTATAATTGTATTTATAAATAAAATTATGTTAGAAAAAATTTCAAACTAGTATCAAAGTTTAATTATAGTTCTATGATTTTATAGGAGTCAACATTTTTTCTTAGAATTCAAAGTATATTAATGTTACATGTGAGGATGACTTTATATGTTTCCTTTGAGATACTTAAAAGCATACATAGAGATTTAACTATAAAATACATAAGGTTTTTGAGCTATTATCTAAATTGTTCATTATATTTTTAGGATATGATAAAAATGAATGAATTAGAAACATTATATATTTGTTATTCTAAATTTATAAATATTAGGAAAAATCATACCAACTTTATTACAATATATCCTAAATTTTTATATTCATGTATAAATTGATGAGGGTGATGCAATGATACCTAATTGTTCACTTTTGCATTCTCCTTTTGTTTGTATAAATATTTTAATAATTAATTTAGTTATTTTACTTTCACATTCACTTCTCACAATTAATTAATTAGTTTTTGAACATTCTAACAAAGATAAGTAATAACTTTTCAATTAAAAAAATATTTCTAAAGTTAATTAAATTTTTTATAATTAAATATATTATAATTTTATATTTTATCTCAATAGTGATACGCTAATGTGATTTGATGTTATAGGAGCTCAGAGGCTTCTCATTTTTATTTTTTAATAGAATTAGTTGTTAAATTTAAAATATTTAACACCTAATACTAGTTAAATTTAACACATATTCTACTAATCAAAGTAATCTATAATATCCTAGAAGTTTCTATGAGTTTCACAAAAAATATGAAAAAATTATTTCTTGATATATAAATTTGTTAGTCTTTTCTCTTATCATATCATACTTTATATTATACCCTCAAAATTTTAACATGATACCTACATTGTTTGATGATGTTTCAAACTAAACAATTTTTATTGAATTATTTGAATTTAAATTTAATATATAGTTTCACTCTTTCTTAGTATAATTTTCTTAGGCAATGTACTATTTCATTCAATTCAACCAATAACTCAATTATCTAAATGAATATGCACCAATCACAAAAAAAATATTTTTAGGCAATTTACATATTTCCTAAGTTTTGTAATTTATTTTAAAAATTTTATATTATAAATAATAAATATGTTAAATTTGATTAGCTCAATTCATTTTATGTTACAAGAGCCCTTTTTCTAGAAGGTTCTTCATATTTCATATTTTTTGGGTAAAATATTGATATACAATTTGTGATTGTAATATATGTTTAGAGTTAAATAATATACTATAGTTATATTTGACACTAATATACAATTAAAATTTGAGTGTGCAATTTATAAATGATAATTTTCTATTAAAAATATATAACTATAATTGATAATAATAGGTGTGTGTGTGTGTGTGTGTGTGTGTGTGTGTGTGTGTGTGTGTGTGTGTGTGTGTGTGTGTGTGTGTGTGTGTGAAGTAGTTCAAGAGCTCAAATGGGAAAGAACTAGAAAGAAAACCCAGCATCATTGCAACTTGTACAAACGAAAATCATCGATATGTAGAGCATATTATATTGATGAGCAATTAGAAGTTACAAAAAGTAGGAGTATTCCCACCAAAATATAGAAATCTTTGAAATTTTACTTTTTCGGACCTGAATCAAATAGCAAGCACAAAGGACTCAAAAATCAACCAAAATTACCAACATTGTAAAACATGCCTAATGTTGGAAAAATTAAAACACAAGAAATAAGGTGGCTTTTGTACTAACATTCTTCCATGTGCTTGCAAGAAGCATCTTGGCAGAAGTAGAAGGTATACCAGGTTGCAGACTATAAATTTATAATATATTTAAATAATATATTACTATTATATTTGAACAATAATATAATATACGACTATTATACATTCTAAAGTATTTCTTATACTAAAGTTATATCATAAAAAAATAGTAAACTATGACATTTTAAAATACTTTAAAATATTAATATAAACTATATATGTAGTACAACATTAACTCATTCTTTATATATAATAGCAAACTATAACAATTTAAAATACCTAAAAAATATTGTTATATAATATATATCTAGTATTACAATTATCACAACTTTATATATAATTTCTAACATAAAATTATTGGTTATAGTTAACAATATTATGTCATGCCATTATCTGCCACTTGTTTAAAATGTAAAGTGATGAAAGCTATAGTTTATTTATCCTTAAATTTATATGCACTCATAAACTTTTAACTTCTCCAATTTTTTATTTTCAATAATAACCCAATTTACTTTTGCATTGGTACAATTAGCTAATACTTTTATAGAGTTTAAGGTTTTTCAACAAGACTATTTTCCATTTCTTTTATATTGAAAAAATATTACAATTAGTTGATAATTGAATTTATAACTAAAATTATGTTAAAAATAATTTGAAACTAGTGTTAAAGTTTGACTATAGTTCTATGATTTTATAGCAGTCAACTTTTTTTTAAGGATTCAAAGTATATAAATGTCACATGCGAGGATGAATTTATATGTTTCATTTGAGATAGTTAAATGTGTACATAGAGATTTAACTATAAAATATATAAAGTTTTTGAGCTATGATCTAAATTGTTTATTATATTTTTAAGATATGATAAGAATGAATGATCTAGAAACATTATATATTTGTTATTCTAAATTTAGAAAAATAAGGAAAAATCATACCAACTTTATTACAATTTAACATAAATTTTTATTTTGATGTATAAATTGACGAGGGTGATGCAATGATACCTAATTGTTCACTTTTGTATTCTCCTTTTGTTTCTATAAATATTTTTATAATTGATTTTGTTAGTGTACTTTCACATTCACTTCTCACAGTTAATTTATTAGTTTTTGAACATTCTAACAATGATAATAACAGTTTTTCAATTAAAAAACATTTCTAAAGTTAATTTATTTTTTTATAATTAAATATATTATAATTTTATTTTTTATATCAATTGTTATAGGCTAATGTGATTTGGTGTTATAGGAGCCCAAAGGCTTCTCATTTTATTTTTTTTAGTAATAGGTGTTAAATTTAAAAAATTTAGCACCTAATACTAGTTAAATTTAACACACATTCTACCAATCAAAGTAATCTTTAATATCCTAGAAGTTGCTATGAGTTCCACAAGAAATATTTAAAAAATATTTCTTTATATATAAATTTTTTAGTCTTCTCTCTTATCATATCATACTTTATATTATACCCTCAAAATTTTAACGTGATATGTACATTTTTTGATGATGTTTCAAACTAAACAATTTTTATTGAATCATTTGAATTTGAACTTAATATATAGTTTTACTCTTTTTTATTATACTTTTCTTAGCCAATGTACTATTTCATTCAGTTCAACTGATAATTCAATCAACTAAATGAATATGCACCAATCAAAAATAATTATTTTTAGGCAATTTACATATTTTGTAAGTTTTGTAATTTATTTATAATTTTTTATATTATAAAAATAAATATGTTAAATTTGATTAGCTCAATTCATTTTATGTTACAAGAGCCCTTTTTCTAGAAGGTTCTTCATATTTCATATTTTTGGGTAAAATATTGATATACAATTTGTGATTGTAATATATGTTAAGAGTTAAATAATATACTATAGTTATATTTGACACTAATATACAATTAAAATTTGAGTACACAATTTATAAATGATAATTTATTTAAAATATATAACTATAATTCATAAAACTATATATATATATACATATACATATACATATACATATACATATACATATATATATATATATAGGAATGTATGTATGTATGTATATTTAAACCAGTTCAAGAGCTTAACTGGGAAAGAACCAGAAAGAAAACCCAACATCATTGCAATTTATAAAAATGAAAATCATCGATATTTAGAACATATGATATTGATGAGCGATTTAAAGTTACAAAAAGTAGGAGTATTCTCACCAAAAAATAGAAATCTTTGAAATTTTACATTTTCGATGCCGAATCAAATAGCAAGCATCAAGCACTCAAAAGTCAACCAAAATTACCAACATTGTAAAACATGCCTGATGTTGGAAAAATTAAAACACAAGAAATAAGGTAACCTTTGTACTAACATTCTTCCATGTCCTTGCAAGAAGCATCTTGGTAGAAGTAGAAGGCATACCAGGTTGTAGAATATAAATTTATAATATATTTAAATAATATATTACTATTATATTTGAGCAATAATATAATATATGACTATTATACATTCTAAAGTATTTCTTATACAAAACTTATAATATAAAAAAATAGTAAACTATGACATTTTAAAATACATATTAGTATACACTATATATGTTGTACTATATTAACTCATTCTTTGTATACAATTGCAAACTATCACAATTTAAAATACCTAAAAAATATTATTTATTAATATATATCTAGTATTATAATTATATGACAACTTTATATATAATTTCTAATATAAAATTATTGGTTATATTTGACAATATTATGTCATGCCACTATCTGCCACTTGTTTAAAATGTAAAGTGATGAAAGCTATAGTTTATTTATCCTTAAAATTATATGTACTCATAAACTTTTAACTTCTTCAATTTTTTATTTTCAATGATGACCCAATTTACTTTTTCATTAGTACAATTAGCTAATACTTTTATAGGGTCTAAGGTTTTTCAACTAGACTATTTTCCATTTCTTTTATATTAAAAAAAATTACAATTAGTTGATAATTGAATTTATAACTGAAATTATGCTATAAATAATTGGAAACTAGTATTAAAGTTTGACTATAGTTCTATGAGTTTATAGCAACCAACTTTTTAAAAAGAATTCAAAGTATATTAATGTTACATGTGAGGATGAATTTATATGTTTCATTTGAGATAGTTAAATGCGTACATAGAGATTTAACAATAAAATACATATGGTTTTTGAGCTATGATCTAAATTGTTTATTATATTTTTAAGATATGATAAAAATGAATGAACTAGAAACATTATACATTTGTTATTCTAAATTTGGAAATATTAGGAAAAATCATACCAACTTTATTACAATTTAACCTAATTTTTTATATTCATTTATAAATTGACGAGGGTGATGCAATGATACCTCATTTTTCACTTTTACATTCTCCTTTTGTTTCTATAAATATTTTAATAATTAATTTTGTTACTGTACTTTCACATTCACTTCTCACAATTAATTAATTAGTTTTCGAACATTCTAACAATGATAAGTAATAGTGTTTCAATTAAAAAAAAATCTAAATTTAATTAATTTATTTATAATTAAATATATATTATAAATTTTTTTTTATCTCAATTGTAATAGGCTAATGTGATTTGTGTTTATAGGAGCCCAGAGGCTTCTCATTTTTTTTAAAATAGTATTAGGTGTTAAATTTAAAACATTTAACACCTAATGTCATGCCTGACCTTATTCCTTCTGTTTCTCTTCGTTTGCTTCAGTTTGTTGTTGTGATTCAAGTTCATTGCTATGATATTATCAAACTTTGTTGATCAATTTGTTAAATTTAGTTAGTTGAGTTTTGGTCTATGTTGATACAGTTATAGTGATCATTATCTATTTATGTCAATTTATTGTAATGAAGATTCAACTATTTTGAACTGGCTGATTACGTTGATTCTTAGTGCATGTTTGAACTCAGAATTGATACTAATGTTTGAGTTGGATGGAAGTGAATTTAATTTGATGTTAGTTGAATGACTTAATGATTGAAGTAATATGTTATTTGGCATAGTATTTCGTACCTATTTGTGCTTGACTTGTGTGTGTGTGTGTGTGTGTGTGTGTGTGTGTGTGTGTGTGTGTCTAAATATTAATTCATATATATATATATATATTAAATTGATATCTTGAAGATTCACACACAAAATTCATATGAATATAGGTGTGAAATAATCACACATATTCATATAAATTTAAGTGTGAAATATTTAAGTTGAACTTTGAAATATTAAGATATTGCCGCAGTTATTATTACATATGAGGTCATTGTGTTTTATTAGCCATTGGGTAGTGGCAATGAAGTGGTCATGTTTACATATCTGAGTTAGTTGCCATGATATTAATGCATTTTATGGAGGTTTCATGATCTTGGAGTGATGGTCGGCCAGTTCTTTGGGTATTGTGTGAGTTGCGAGTTGCCAAGTCTTGGTCAAAATTAGGGTCATTCTTCTCTGTTCTGGTAAACACTTGTGAGTTGATGTTGGAGTCTCGGCATTATAACTCATGTGAAGAGGTTTTCTTTCATTCCTAGGCATGGAATAGTTTCTCTTCAAAAGTCGTTGTTGCTTATCTTTTGTTATTAGTTGAAGTTGCTCTTGAAGTTACAAGGGCTTGGCCAACTAGTAGTTTGGGTTGTTTGGACAGTGATTTTGGTTGCTGGTCATCATTTTGAGTTTTTTGTCTTCTGAGATTTTGAGGTAGGGGGCATTTCCTAACCTAGTCCTTTGTTGTTTTCGGGTGTTAATTTTGTTCAAAGGAAATTGTAGAAGCTATAGTTTTAAAATACACTTGTCGCTACCCAAGTATGGGTGTATGTAGGGTTGGGCATTTTGTGTCAAGGTCTATATATATCCATATTTGGATAATGGGTATTATGTGTTTTTAAAACATTGTGTTTGTATTTGGATTTGGATATTGTTTTAAATTGGGTATTAAATATATATACAGTTTTATGAAAGAAAAGATCACTTGTGTGTTTCAATTTCATATATTATGTTGACATTTTGTCATGTAATTGGCTTGCGACATAGATCATAGCTACACTATGATACGGGTTTTAGTTTGGACTCACTTATTTTGTAAAACAGTTATGTTCATGATTGTGTCGTTGTTGAAATTATATGCGGTATCACCCAATTGAATCAGAAAGCAATATGTGCTTACAATTTTGGGTAGTTTCATGGACTAAGGGTTTTGTGAAACATCGAATACTTGTTTGAAGTTAGAGGTGATATCATTGTTCAGTATGTTTGAGCTGGGAGGTGTATAACCCAACTTGTTTTATGAAAATACAAATACGGGTGTGATGTAAGCTCGACCCACTGTGTATGTTTTGAAACATAGGCATTAGAAGTTATATGGTGTTTGAGATGTTGGAAAACAAAAATGTAGACAACTGTCAAACCACTCAATGAAATCTTGGGCAGACTTTTCGTCAAACAGTTAGTGTGAAACTTAGATAAAGTTCGAACCAGCAAGTATTTGCATTATGTTATTGTGTTATTGTGCAGTTAAATTGTTGTCAACAGTTGATGCATGAAAATATGTTGTGGTTCAAATTTCTTATCATTATTACAATGTATTCTTATGATAATTGGAAATTTAATTACTACTATTCTTAACACCAGTTATGTCTTTATGACAAACAGAAAAGAGGAAGTTTTTAATAAAGAGAGAAGTATTAAATGATTTTTTTTTATAAGAAACTCAAAACTATTAGATAGTGATAGACAAAGTATCATTATTATATGATAGAAATTGAGTCATAATTAGTTGATGTTTTGAGATATAGTTCACAACTGAATATGACATTAATTGATGAATAAAAACATTGGTAGATGTTGTTGTTTCAATATCAATATAGTTACTATATGAACAACTAGTTTGTGCATTATAGTTTAGGAATTTTAATCCTAATTATTTTGGTTAATGGCATGATGAAGTTTCAATGAAATTTTAATGAATCACATTTTAAATTGATTTTCAGTTGCTGATAACTAGGTGGTGGCTTTTTGTTAAACAGTAGTATAACTTCAATAGTCACTTGAATTTTAATGGCATTGTAAAGGATCTTTTGTTAAAGCTTGGGCTGCACTTGGATTCAATTATGTTTAATTTTTTTCCATGAAGTATCTTAATAGCATTTATGGATTGGTTTGAGATAATATGTTTGAAATAGAATCCTTTTAATTTATCCAGATGCATTTCAGTTCATAATTGAAATGGAAAGTTCTTTCATGTATGAGACAGTTTTATGATATATGTTTGATGATTTGTCAATTAAAGCAAGAATATCATATGAGCATTGTTTTATTATCTTGGTAATTTCAAAAGATAAGTTTAGTTTATTATAACAGTAGGAATAGGCAGTATAGTACTATGACTGGTAAATATTATTAAACTGATGTATCAGTTTAGTTATATCTATGAGAACGTAATATTGTAGTATTTACTTCTATTGTTATAATAGTCTAAGTTTTCTTTTGAATTTGGAAGTAAAAGATGAGATTTTCAAAAGATGAAGAATGGAATATCATGAGAAAACTGAATTGCTATTCGTTTCTTGTGCATTCTTAGAAAATCTGTTTGATGTGTATTTTAAGAATAGCTGTAATGTACGTATATCGAGGTGGCTGAATATCAATTTATCCTATTCAGTTAATTAATTCAGTGATAATTTTAAAATAAATTGGGTGGGTTAATTACATATAAAAGATAACTGGTCTTACCTATGACTTAAACCTATATGGTTAAGTATGAAGAACAAGGCATATCTCTATTCTGTCATTGACAAGCATAATAGAGAATACCGTTATGTGTTGACTATGGGCATACCGTACATGGATGCAGAATCTTAGTGCCATAACGATGATACCTCAGTATATATATGATTCATTTACAGGTTATTCTTAGTGCGGGTTTAATTTTGCATTGTTAAGTAAATGTTTACTTCATGCATATTAATTTTGAAACTACACTATGTTAAGTGAATCAAATATCTGCATTATGGTTATGTATATGTTTTTTCTAACATGTATGCAGGTGGATTATGCTTTTCAACTCAGTGTGTACTGAGCCGCTTTTTTGTTGTGTTGCATTTTCGTGTGTTTTTCAGGTGCTTCAAGTTGATTAGCAAGTAGCTAAAGATTACTGTTGAAGTTTCTTCTTGAATCAGTGTTTAGTTACTTGTAGGGTCCATATGTTGGACATTAGAGATTAAAAAGAATTTTGTACTTCATTATTGTACTGAACTCAATATGTAATAGCATCATATTGGTAACATATATGGATGATATCATATTTCATCTTGAGTATTTTGGATTGAGAGTGACTCAATCGTTGTATTTGTACTCGTATTAAGTTGATTTAATAATAAAAATATATTGTGTTCTTCTTACTTGTTATTGGTTTCAAATTTATTTGTTTTTGTTAGTGGTAGTGTTACATTTGGTATCAAAGCGCGGTTAAAATAACCAGGACTCTTGGGTTATAGGGTTTAACCCATCATCGATGCGTTATTAACAGTTAGTTGTTTTTAGGTTGCTATCATGCCTCCCATCACTAGAGGAACTCGAGGACGTGGCATTCCTAAGGATAACCTTGTTGGCAGAGGCAGAGGCAAAGGCAAGGGCAGAGGCCGTGGTAGAGGTCCTAGGCACCAGAATTTTGTTGGGAATGATCAGTTTGATCAGAATGCTAGGGTTGGATAACCAAGCAGATCAAGCTATGGTTCTTCAGAGGATTATAGAATGTCTCAATAATATTGAGGCTAATAACCAAATTCTTGGTGGGGGAGTGAATGATAGGAGACCTATTGTGTAGGGTATTAACCTTCCTATAGAAGAAGATCCAATGGCAAGAGCTCAGCTCAAGGATCTTTCCAAGATGAAAAGGCCATTATTTTATGGTATAGAATAGGGTATAGTGGTAGAAGCTTGACTACTGAATATTGAGTGATGCTTTGTTTTACACGTTACTTGAGTAACGTGAAGGTAAGATGGTCAGTTATGCATTTGAGGGGATTTGGTTCCTTGTGGTGGGATCAAGAGTTGGAAAAGCTAGGCATTGATATTTCTCTAGTTACTTGGGAACTCTTTGTAGAGCGACTCAAGGAGAGGTTTATGTCTGAATATTGGTGACATGCCCATGCAGAGGAGTTCTTCCAGATTATGCAGTCTAGCTCTACAGTGGAAGCTTATGAACGTAGGCTCTATGAGCTTAAGAAGTTTTCTGGGTGGGCTGAAAATGATAAGGCCATGATACAACACTTCATCAGAGGGCTTATGCCTAAGATTAGGGAGGAAGTGAGAATTTTCTGACCTTTGACTATGCAGGAAGCTTCAGAGCAAGCAAATTTGATTGAGATGAAGTTTGGTTATCATGGGGCTTCATACAAAACCAGCATGAATCCACCTACTTTGAATGTCAGTAAGAGTCAAAAGCCTCCGCAGAGTAGTGCAAAATCAGGATTTTCAAGCAGGAAATTTGAGAAGAAGAAGTTTGATAAGGACTCCAATGGTTCAAAACAGCCTAGACCATCTCAACCACCTCAGAGTGTGCAGAGTAATAAGCCATCTCCTAATCCTTCTGGTCAGAACATGAGATTTAGAAAATCTGTTGAGTGTTTTCATTGTGGATAGTTAGGTCATTACCAGTCTCAGTTCCCTAACTAGGACAAGCTGAAGGTTGGACCTAGGCCAGCTAGGTCTGAAGTGACAGTTGGAGATTCTGCTAGGAACCATCGTATCTTTGCAACCCTAGATCAGAAGCAAGCCGAACACTAGAACACAGTTATTGAAGCTTAGGGTAATACTCAAGGTATGAAAGTATCTATCTTATTTGACTCTGGAGCTACAGACTTGTTTATTTCTTCTGCTTTAGTTGCAAATAGTGGTTTTCCTATGGTTAGGGCAAGGAATAGATGGCAAGTGGAGTTAGCATCAGGTTCTAGGGTGAATGTGGATATTGTTGCTCTTGACTGTAAGATTCAAATGAAATCTTTTACTACTTCAGCGAACCTTAGGGTTATACCTTTAGGATCGTATGACATAGTTTTGGGAATGGATTGGTTAGAACAACATCAAGCCATTATGGATTGACAGGATAAGTCAATCAATTGTTTATATGATTTTGGGTTAGCTAGGGTTATTGTTGGTATTAGAAGACCCATCTCTTTGTGGAAAATCTCTGCCAAGCAATTGGCAAGGTGTGCTCGGAAAGGGTGTAGTTTGTTTGTCATTTTGATAAATGACGTAGAAGATTCTTTTGTTAAAGGTTCTTCTCTCGACCATCCAATCTTGTAGAGGTTTTTGGATATTTTTGTTGAGGAGACTCCCGAAATACCTCCGAGAAGAGAAATTTATTTTTGAATCGATTTAGTGCCAGGAACGAAACCAATTTCCAAGACTCCATACAGGATGACAGCTCAAGAGCTGGTTGAACTTAAATTTTAGTTGGAGGAGCTTTTGGAGAAAGGTTTTATTTGTCATAGTGTATCACCTTGGGGTGCTCCAGTCATCTTTTTCAAGAAGAAATACTGCTCCTTAAGACTTTGCATAGATTATAGGCAATTAAACAAGGTCACTATTAAGAACAGGTATCCCTTGCCTAGAATTGATGACTTGTTTGACCAAGTCAAGGGTGCCCGAGTCTTTTCAAAAATTGATCTAAAATCTGGGTATCATCAACTTACAATTCAGGAATTTGATATTTTCAAAACAACTTTTCGCACCAGGTATGGGCACTACGAATTCATAGTAGTACCTTTTGGGTTAACAAATTCACCTTCAGTGTTCATGAGCCTAATGAATGGTGTGTTTAGGACTTACCTAGACAAGTTTGTAGTGGTTTTCCTGGATGATATTTTGGTGTATTCTAACTTTGCTGAGGAGCACGAGCAACATTTAGAGCAAGTTTTGGAATGCCTTCGTAGGAACAAACTGTATGCCAATCCCTAGAAGTGTGAATTTTTCAAATCAAAGATTTGTTACTTGGGGCATATCTTTTCTGGGGATGGAATTTTTGTAGATCCATCAAAAATTTGGGCTATTTTTCATTGACCAGCACCTACGAATGTGTTCGAGGTTCGAGGTTTCATGGGTTTAGCAAGCTATTACTGCAAATTTGTGTCAAACTTCTCCCGAATAGCACATCCTATCACATCTCTTCAGAGAAAAGGGAGAAAATTGTGTGGACAGAGGAGTGTGAGGTAGCATTTCATAAACTTAAGGAATGTTTGACCAGTGCACCAGTCCTGGCAGTCCTAGATTTTGTTAAGGAGTTCGTGGTTTGCACTGATGCATCTTTGGATGGCATAGGGGCAGTGTTGATGCAAGATGGATGTGTTATAGCTTATGAGTCTAGAAAGCTAAAGAGTCAGATGTGAATTACCCTACTCATGATCTCGAACTTGCTGTGATTATGCATGCTTTGATCAAGTGGTGACATTTTCTTTTGGGACAATGATTTGAGTTACATTCAGAACATCGAAGCCTTTAGTATCTTTTCACACAACCAGACCTCAATGCTAGGTAGCAAAGATGGATGGAGTTCCTGTGTGAATACGATTTCAGGATTAAGTATGTGGAAGGGAAGGAGAATGTGGTCGCTGATGCACTTAGTAGAAGGTGACATGCATTATCCTCTTTAATCCTAACAGTGGATCTTAAGGATAAGATTTTATAGAACCTTTCCACAGATCATTGGTTTCAGGATGTTAAGGTTGTTATGGATAGTGGAAACATCTTGGAAGGACATTTTGAGGGGTATTAAATGAATTGTGAAGGTTTTCTGTTGTATAGAGGAAGTGTGTACATTCCTGAGTTGGGTGATTTGAGAAATCTAGTTATGGTTGAGGCCCACAAAGCACCATATTCAGCTCATCCTGGTGTCAAGAAAATGCATGTTGACCTTAAGAAGCATTATTATTGGCCTGGAATGAAGAGAGACATAGCAGATTTTGTGGCTTGTTGTTTGGAATGTCAGCAGGTAAAGGCTGAACATTAGCACCCTGCAGGATTATTGCAGCCACATAGTATTCCAGAATGGAAATGGGATACCATTTTGATAGATTTTATTATTGGATTGCCTATGATAGCTCATAGGCATGATGCTATTATGGTGGTAGTGGACTGATTTTCAAAGGTTACTCATTTCATTCCTGTTAGATTGTCCTATAATACAGCAACGGTTGCCAAAGTATATATCCAGAACAGATTGTTAAGTTACATGGAATTCCTAAAAAGATTATTTCTGATAGGGATCCTGTGTTTACATCTTCTCTTGGGAAATCCATGCAACGAGAATTAGGTACTCAGTTGAATTTTAGTTCAGCCTATCACCCAGAGACAGACGGACAAACTGAACGTGTCAACCAGATTCTGGAGGACATGCTTAAGATGTACGTAATGGATAGACAGAATAAATGGAAGGAGTATCTACATTTGGTATTCTAAATTATATTTTTAAGATATGATAAGAATGAATGAACTAGAAACATTATATATTTGTTATTCTAAATTTGGAAATATTAGGAAAAATTATACAACCTTCATTACAATATAACCTAAATTTTTATATTCATCTATAAATTGACAAGGGTGATGTAATGTTACCTAATTGTTCACTTTTGCATTCTCCTTTTGTTTCTATAAATATTTTAATAATTAATTTTGTAATTGTACTATCACATTCAATTCTCACAATTAATGAATTAGTTTTTGAACATTCTAACAAGGATAAGTAATAGTTTTTCAAAAAAAAAAATATTTTTAAAGTTAATTAATTAATTTATAATTAAATATATTATAATTTTATTTTTTATCTCAATTGTGATAGGCTAATGTGATTTGGTGTTATAAGAGCCCAGAGGCTTCTCATTTTATTTTTTTGTAGTATTAGGTGTTAAATTTAAAATATTTAACACCTAATACTGGTTAAATTTAACACACATTCTACCAATCAAAGTAATCTATAATATCCTAGAAGTTGCTATGAGTTCCAGAACAAATATTAAAAAACTATTTCTTGATATATAAATTTGTTAGTCTTTTCTCTTATCATATCATACTTTATATTATACCCTCAAAATTTTAACGTGATATGTACATTATTTGATGATGTTTCAAACTAAAGAATTTTTATTGAATTAATTCAATTTAAATTTAATATACAGTTTTACTCTTTCTTATTATACTTTTCTTAGGCAATGTATTATTTCATTCAGTTCAAATGATAACTCAATTAACTAAATGAATATGCACCAATCACAAATAATTATTTTTAAGCAATTTACATATTTCCTAAGTTTTGTAATTTATTTATAATTTTTTATATTATAAAAAATAAATATGTTAAATTTGATTAGCTCAATTCATTTTATGTTACAAGAGCCCGTTTTCGAAAAGGTTCTTCATATTTCTTATTTTTTGGGTAAAATATTGATATACAATTTGTGATTGTAATATATGTTAAGAGTTAAATAATATACTATAGTTATATTTGACACTGATATACAATTTAAATTTGAGTATACATTATATAAATGATAATTTTTTATTAAAAATATATAACTATGATTCATAAAAGTATGTATGTATGTATGTATATACCAATTGAAGAACTCAACTAGGAAAGAACCACAAAGAAAACCCAACATCTTTGCAATTTGTACATTTTTAGAGCCGAATCAAATAGCAAGCATTAAGCACTCAAAAGTCAACCAAAATGATCAACATTGTAAAACATTCCTGATGTTGGAAAAATTAAAACAAAAGAAATAAGGTAGCCTTTGTAATAACATTCTTCCATGTCCTTGCAAGAAGAATCTTGGCAGAAGTAGAAGGCATACAAAGTTGCACAATATAAATTGATAATATATTTAAATAATATATTACTATTATATTTGAGCAATAATATAATATATGACTATTAGACATTCTAAAGTATTTCTTATTCTAAACTTATATTATAAAAAAATAGTAAACTATGACATTTTAAAATACTTTATTAGTATACAGTATATATGTTGTACTATATTAACTCTTTCTTTATATACAATAGCAAACTATCACAATTTAAAATACCTAAAAAATACTGTTATATAATATATATCCAATATTATAATTATCACAACTTCATATATAATTTCTAAAATAAAATTATTGGTTATAGTTATCAATATTATGTGATGCCACTATCTACCACTTGTTTAAAATTTAAATTGATGAAAGCTATAGTTTATTTATCCTTAAATTTATATCTAATCATAAACTTTTAACTTCTCCAATTTTTTTATTTTCAATGATGACCCAATTCACTTTTTCATTGGTACAATTAGCTAATACTTTTAGAGAGTCTAAGGTTTTACAACAAGACTATTTTCCATTTCTTTTATATTAAAATTTATATTAAAAAAATTGCAATTAGTTGATAATTGAATTTATAGCTAAAATTATGTTAAAAATAATTTGAAACTAGTATTAAAGTTTGACTATAGTTCTATGATTTTATAGTAGTCAACATTTTTTTTAGAATTCAAAGTATATTAATGTTGCATGCGAGGATGAATTTATATGTTTCATTTGAGATAGTTAAATGCGTACATAGAGATTTAACTATAAAATACATAAGGTTTTTGAGCTATGATCTAAATTGTTTATTATGTTTTTAAGATATGATAAAAATGAATGAACTAGAAACATTAGATATTTGTTATTCTAAATTTGGTAATATTAAGAAAAATCATACCAACTTTATTACAATTTAACCTAAATTTTTATATTCATGTATAAATTGACGAGGGTGATGCAATGATACCTAATTGTTCACTTTTGCATTCTCCTTTTGTTTCTATAAATATTTTAATAATTAATTTTGTTATTGTTCTTTCACATTCACTTCTAACAATTAATTATTTAGTTTTTGAACATTCTAACAATTATAAGTAATAGCTTTTCAATTTAAAAAATATTTCTAAAGTTAATTAATTAATTTATAATTAAATATATTATAATTGTATTGTTTATCACAATTGTGATAGGCTAATGTGATTTGGTATTATAGGAGCTTAGAGGCTTCTCATTTTTATTTTTTTGTAGTATTAGGTGTTAAATTTAAAATATTTAATGCCTAATACTAGTCAAATTTAACACACATTCTACCAATCAAAGTAATCTATAATATCCTAGAAGTATCTATGAGTTCCACAAAAGATGTTAAAAAAATATTTCTTGATATATAAATTTGTTAGACTTTTCTCTTATCATATCATACTTTATATTATACCCTCAAAATTTTAATGTGATATGTACATTGTTTGATGATGTTTCAAACTAAACAATTTTTATTGAATTATTTGAATTTTAATTTAATATAGAGTTTTACTCTTTCCTATTGTACTTTTCTTAGGCAATGTACTATTTAATTCAGTTCAACTGATAACTCAATTAAATAAATGAATATGCACCAATCACAAATAATTATTTTTACGCAATTTACATCTTTACTAAGTGTTTTAATTTATTTATAAATTTTTATATTATAAAAAATAAATATGTTAAATTTGATTAGCTCAATTCATTTTATGTTACAGGAGCCCTTTTCCTAGAAGGTTCTTCATATTTCATATTTTTTGGGTAAAATATTGATATACAATTTGTGATTGTAATACATGTTAAGAGTTAAATAATATACTATAGTTATATTTGACACTAATATACAATTAAAATTTTAGTATGCAATTTTTAAATGATAATTTTTTGTTAAAAATATATAACTATAATTCATAAAACTATATATATATATATATATATATATATATATGTATGTATATGTATAAAGCAGTTCAAGTGGTCAACTGGGAAAGAACCAGTAAGAAAACTCAACATCATTGCAATTTGTACAAATGAAAATCATTGATATTTAGAACATATTATATTGATGAGCAATTCAAAGTTACAAAAAACTAGGAATATTCCCACCAAAAAATAGAAATCTTTGTAATTTTACATTTTCGGAGCCGAACCAAATAGCAAGCATGAAGGACTCAAAAAACAACCAAAATTACCAACATTGTAAAACATGCCTGATGTTGGAAAAAATAAAACACAAGAAATAAGCTAGCCTTTATACTAATAGTCTTCCATGTCCTTGCAAGAAGCATCTTGGCAGAAGTAGAAGTCATACCAGGTTGCAGAATATAAATTAATTATATATTACTATTATATTTGAACAATAGTATAATATACTACTATTATACATTCTAAAATATTTCTTATACTAAACTTATATTTTAAAAAAAATAGTAAACTATGACTTTTTAAAATACTTTAAAATATTTATATACAATATATATGTAGTACTATATTAACTCATTCTTTATGTACCATAGCAAACTATCACAATTTAAAATACCTAAAAAATACTGTTATATAATATATATCTAGTATTATAATTATCACAAATTTATATATAATTTCTTTAAAAAAATTATTGGTTATAGTTAACAATATTACGTCATGCCTATCTACCACTTGTTTAAAATTTAAAGTGATGAAAGCGATAGTTTATTTATTTTTAAATTTATATGTACTCATAAACTTTGAACTTCTCCAATTTTTTATTTTCAATGATGACCCAATTTACTTTTTCATTGGTACAGTCAGCTAATACTCTTATAGAGTCTAAGGTTTTTCAACAAGACTATTTTCAATTTCTTTTATATTAAAATTTATATTAAAAAAAATATTACAATTAGTTGATAATTGAATTTATAACTAAAATTATGTTAAAAATAATATGAAACTAGTATTAAAGTTTCACTGTAGATCTAAGATTTTATATCAGTCAACATTTTTTTAGAATTCAAAGTATATCAATGTTACATGCGAGGATGAATTTATATGTTTCATTTGAGATAGTGAAATGCGTACATAGAGATTTAACTATAAAATTCATAAGGCTTTTGAGCTATGATCTAAATTGTTTATTATAATTTTAAGATATGATAAAAATGAATGAACTAGAAACATTATATATTTGTTATTCTAAATTTTGAAAAATAAGGAAAAATCATACTAACTTTATTACAATTTAACCTAAGTTTTTATATTCATGTATAAATTGATGAGGGTGATGCAATGATACCTAATTGTTCACTTTTGCATTTTCCTTTAATATTCTTAGGTGACATGTTGTAGGATGTGGTGAGTTCTTATTTGATGGTAGTTTTTTTTATTAGTACTTGCTAGTACGCTAAGTACTATTGTGACATTTTATGGATTCTTCACATTAACAAGTTATTAAATTATCTATAATCTACCAATTACAATTCATTTTATTTGAATTTTTAATACAAATATTATATTTTTAAAAGTTACATGAAATTTTTTTAATTTTTCAATTTTTACATATTTATGTTCTATGTTTTAATTGATTGAATGAATTGAGGTCTTGTATGTAGAAGTTGGTTAGATATGTTTTTTATAAAATATAATTTTAAGTCTTATTCATTGCCACTATTTTCTCCATCATCATATTTACAAAAAAAGAAATACAATTACAAATGGTTTTCCTATATATATATATATATATATATATAATTAATTAAAACAAGTGCCACATAGTGGCTTAGTACTTGCCTTTAATAGTATTAGTTTTAATTTTGATATAAATTTAGTTTCAATTTTATTATACATTTATTATATGTATCAAATATATTAATGTGTACTTTCATAATTTTATATATTTTATATATAATTGATTTTGTATAATCATGCAATTGTGACAAATTGTTCAAATTAAGAAACATCAATTTTTGTAACCAGCACATTGATTCACATAAGCTTCACACGTTATAATACATAAGAAATAAGTTGAATACTAATTTTAATACTTTGACAATGTATTATTAAATATAATAATTGAAACAATACTTTTTGTGTACTATGCTACATAATTTGGAAAGAAAGTATTCAATTTTGTTTTATAATATATTACTTTTGAAATTTTATAATATAATATTAAAATTTAAATAATGATAATTAAAAGAACTATTTATTAAATATTTGTAGTGGATGAATGAAATAAATACAATATAAAATTTAGCAATGGCAAAAAAAAATTTAATATAATAAAGTATTATAAATCTTTGAAACAAAAGTTGAAGAATTGGAGGGCATAACACTCACCTAAGAGTTGTAATAAATAATTAAAGTAAATGATTAAAATATTTTTTTAAATAATATTTTAATGTATTTATTTATAATCAAATGAACTATTTATAATAGTTCTAGAAAATAAGAAATATAAATAATTGATTATATTATTATAATATATATTTTTCCATTCTAAAATCCATATACAATAATTGAAGTGTTCAAAAATCACTTTGAACAAAATAGATAATAAATGTGCTAAAAATTAGGAATAAGAGAAACAATACAAATATTCTGATAAAATAATACACCTACAAAGTCACAAATTCCTTTATAAAAATCTAATCCATTCATCCAATTAAAAGTTAGAATATATATATATATATATATATATATATATATATATATATATATATATATATATATATATATATATATATATATATATATATATATATATATATATATATATATATATATATAAACTCTAAAGTTAAAAAATTGACATGTATTTCTTCATAAACATAATATTTATAGAAAAATATGGAATGAAATGTATTTATATTGGTAGAATAGAGGTAATTTAATAACAAGTTAACATGAGTAATCTAAAAAATGATGCAATAGTACTTAGCCTACCGACAAGTACTAATAACTGTACAATATGAAAATAATCAATTAATTAGATGCTAAATTAGAAGAACCAAATAAAAAATCAATTCCATATAACTATGATGTATAAACTATCATTATTATTACAATTAAGAAAATAAGCAATACAAAATAAATGAAATTATTACCAACGATTTAGTTTTAATTATAAAATTAGCTATAATTTATATTTAAGTTAAAAAATTTAAAAGTAATATTATGGTAACTATAACTTTTTTGTTATATGTAAATATTTAATATCTAATAATGTGAATTAAGATACAAAATAATTTTAAATAGAAGAGTGTCATTTAATTTTTAAGTTTTTTAAATGTTTCTAATTTAAAGAATTTGAATCTTATTTTAAAAAATATAATTAAATTTATCATACACTTAGTAATATCTACAATTCACAAATCAAGCTACCATTTTGAAATAACTAATTTGTATGGAGATTGTTAACATATTACTTTCTAACCAGCCATTATTATGCCTATACTTTATCTAATATTGATTAAAATAAATTAACTCAAAATTATAATAAAATTCTTACACAAACTAAATTTAAAGTATAGCTATTATTTTACTAAAGGCAAGTACTTAGCCACTACATGGCCCTTGTTTGTATTGCAAGTATATAATTAGAAAACATAATATAATAAATTAAAAGTACACATATTTAATATCTATTTATATACTACAAATTATTTACATTCGCAAAGGGTGGATTCAAATAACAACTATAAGACATAACGATACAAATTTCCTTTTGAATTTCTATAATACAAATACAACCACTTTGAGTTGCATGTTATTGCATTTCAGTACATGTTGTCAATTATTTGTACCATGTTGATGCATCAACTTTGGGAGCCATGACTTTTGACTTAGACCTAGCTTTTCTCTCAAATTTTTACAGTGGTTACATGAGGAGGATGGGGGAGAGGAGGTGGGGTGTTTGATGGCCTAGCAATTCAAATTTTCTTCATTGTGTCGAGAAAAAATAAATAAATTTCAAGGCCCAAAATATCCATTTAGGACCATAACTGAGTTGTCATAATCTTTGTGTGATTTTGAAAGTATCTTTTTGTAATAATAACTTTGAATGGACATTTCCAAATTAAAAGATTAGTTTGTAGGTCAAGTTGTCATAGCATAAGGAAAGTCCAACTTTATTTTCAGCTTTTAGGAGTTAGTTTCAAAGGTTAACTAAAATGGAAAATTTGAAGATTTGTTAAAATCTTCAAAAAAAGAGGTAATTTTCTATTTTTCCAAATTTAGACAATTTTTAGTTAGTTAAGATGCAAACCGATGTAGAAGGAGGTTGGTTAGTGGAAGATGTGTAAGTTGCAAAATATGTTTATTGCATCTATAATTGTATGTATGTTTTCTTTTTGTAGAACACATTACTGTGAATAAGAACTTGGGTACTACATCACATGTATTACATGCCATTTGATAGAGCTATCAATACTAACAATACACTCATAGTAATTGTAATGCATTTATAGAACATGACACCACTATCATGTAGGTTCACACTAATTGTAGAATGATTGAAGATAAGGTTTTCAAGATTGAAGATATAGGTGTGGAATAATATATCAATTTTATTTATTTTTAAAATTTGGGTTTGAAGATAGTTCAAATAGATTTTTTATAGAATATTTTTTTCTCCTACATTCACTTGTTCAAACTTGGGAATTTTATGACCCAACAAAGACACAAGACCTCCTAATGTAACAACCCATTAAAACTTTGAGTCATGATGGCCATCTCACAAACAATATAAAAACAACTCTTAAAATATCTTTCTGTTATGTATGCAGAATTATTTAAAAATGTATATTAAGTTGCTACATCAATTATTTATATGTAAGAAATTCCTTTGACAATTTTTTTTTTAAAAACTTTATTTAATGATTCTCTTTTTAAATCCTTATATTTATATTTATTATTATCAATTAATATTTTTTGCCACATAAAAATTAGGAAACTCAGTAATACAAAAATATTTGAAACCATGTGAGACAAATTGATAGGAGTAGCTAGCACCCATCAATGCAATAAACTATGATCGTGTGCAATAAGTAGTAGTGAATCCCTTAGATGAGACATAATCTAAAACCTTGTTTATTTTCACGCAAGATTAGCACAGTGGGCTGCCCTTCAGAGTGCTCTATTGTTTGAAATAACTTGCACATGTCATCCACAATATTGCACATGTCATCCACTTAATTTCTGATTAAATAACATTTGAAACTGAGATGTGCGATGTGGTATTCAAAAGATTTGACTATATCTTTTTATATAGTTTTACAGATTTATGTTCTATTCTATATATTTATAAATAATGATATCTGACTAAATATTTTTGACATCAATATTATATTTTATATGTTATAATCAATTATTAAATCAAGTTAGTAATTTAATGGTTCTTAGTTTATTAACAATTAAATAAATTTACACAAAAGGAAAAAGGAACACATTAAAAATCATATATTAGAAATATAATTGTTCAGAAATATATTAGAAATAAATTTGTTCAAGTAAAAAGAATTTTTTTTTTTTTTAATTTAATAAAGTTATTGAACTAATATTATTTATCAAAATATTTTAAAAATTTAACCTATATAAATTATGTGAGAGATATCTGTAATTTATATAGATTAAATTTTAAGATACATAAGTTAATACAAGAATATGACTTTCAAATATGTAGCACAATTACATTAATTTTAACTTAATATAAATAGTTGATCAGGCATTTATGTGATTTTTAATATGTTAGTGTTATAAGTATTTACGATACTAGTATTTGTGGATAGACATATATTATTGCAATGAGTTTTGGAAAACTAGTTATTTAAAAAATTCATATCAGCCAATTAGAATTTACTATTTTAAATTTTTAAAAGTTTTGAATTTTTTTTCTAATGTAACATGTGAAATTTTGTTCTTACCAAATGACTGTAAGCTCATTGAATAATACATGTGAGGTCTTATACAAGGATTTTACAAACGATATTAAGGCTTTTAAATAATTTATAACACTCTAAGTCCTTTTAAATAAAATTTTCAGATTTATAAATTTCGTGTCTAGCTTCTAAAATTACATAAATGTTTAAATAAAAGTGTAAAACATATCCTCTATCTATCTATCTATAATCACCCCATATGATACTATTACTAACCTAACATTTTGCATAAAATTCGATACTCACATTGAAGGGCATTAATGTTTCTCAATCAATCAGTCAATCAATCAATCAATCAATCAATCAATCAATCAATCAATACCCTATATGATACTATTACTAACCTAACATTTTTTATGAAATTAGATACTGTTCATAGTGAAGAGCATTAATGTTCCTCATTATAAATAAAATATACACAAGCATTGCATAAGATATAAATGACACAGGCTGAATATGTCTATCTACTCATTAAAGGTGGTGGAATCTTTGAACTACGTCGACCCTATAAGTTGGACCAGAATAGCTAACCCTAGGATTCGACTGATTCAAGCACATTGAATTTCTTAATATAAGAAGATTCTCATATAACAATATTATTGGAAAACATGGTTACATTTCAAATGACGGACCGAGAAACTAGGATTGTTGACTGTGATACAGTCTTTTCACACAGGTAGAAGAAGGCAAGGCATAATTGTGAGCCACAGGCTTTGCCTTCATGAAAAGACCAAGCAAAGGTAACGTCTTTGACTGAAATGAGATAAAGCAAAGCATTGGAATGTATCTGGTCTTAAAATAGATTGATCTACTATGCTTCATGGAGGTCTGAAAGGAACAGGAATATAAGACAAAGAACTTGCCCTCGTGTAAAATGAATCCTTAACATTTTTTTATTGAAGTAGGATGATGATATTTTGCTGTAATGCACTAGATGCTATTAAAGGCATCTTATTGCTCTATTTGGGCCATAGCCAGCGTAGTAGATTGTTGACACCCTAATTTTTGGGCTTTTTTCCTTCTCGTTTTCTAGAACTTGGGTCCCCTTCCATTTTGCAAGTGAATTATCACAGCCCATTAGTCTACTTTTGATAATGCAATCCAGTCTACATAAATCTTTTTCGTCTTCTAGTCTTCTAGATGAATATAATCTTCAACTTAGTGCATATTCATAATCACTGAAATCTCCAAAGTTATAGTTCGTGGCAGAATCTTAGTGAAGGAATTGATTGTACTCATTGCATATTTATTTAAAATGGGTTTCTATCACTCTATAAATTATGGTGAAACAGACAATGTCCAGCTAGTAAATCATCTAGATGAGAAAACTGTTTTATAGATGATGACTGGTTCATATATAAAGATATTAAAGCCTGCAAACGCACATGGTGGTGTACAATTGTCTATGGATACCATTATTATTAGACTTACTGGATTTGGCAAAATCAAATGCTTCATCATAAGGGAAAAAATAAGTTCCAAATTATTATTTATTTATTTATTTATTATTATTAGCCTTACTTGATTTGGCAACATCAAATGTTTCATCTTAAGGGAAAAATTAAGTTTAAAATTATTATTATTTATTTATTTATTTATTATGGTGTCTGTCTTTTAAGTTACTATTGTTCCAGCATGCTTGGTGGGTCCTTTGTTTCATATAGAAGGAATTCTTATACACAATCTGTTGAAGGTTAACATAATATTGTAAAGGAAATTTAATTTTACCTCGAGTTGGTCTAGATTCACTTAATAAGATGCTAGACCCACTTAATAAGATGCGTTGAATTCAATTTTGATGAGTTGAAATCAATTTATTAAAAGTTATGGTATAAACAATAATTGTAATAACTAAATGTATGAATGTAAATAGAAACCATTGTGTAGGTTGAGAATGATTAAAAGATGATGCTAGCAAACTTCATATGTTTTCAGGGTATTTTAAGAAAATGGTACTTGCAAATATATAGGCACTATAGTATAACAAGACATGGTTTCATATGATAGTTTCTATACAGATATATACAAGCAATCAGGAGCAATAATGTTCATTCAGTTATGTGTTTTTAAGCTTAAGCAAAGCTTTTAAATTTGAATTTTTAACGTGTATTAAAAAATTATGTTCATATATAAATATAAGAAATATGGATAATGATCATTTGATTGAACTTGCAACTATTGAAGATAAAGGTAGGCAATTAGGAATGTGTCCATTTAAGAAATTTTGGCATAAGGTGAATGTATAGAAGTTAGTGCCTGTAAAGTTAGGATTTCTAGGTGTGTAAGGATATATGTGCATGAATAGCTAAAAGGCTAGCCAATGACTTTTCAAAACATTGTGTCATTTGTCACTATGAAAATGTATCAATATTTTTACTATAGTTTAGATTAAAGAGCCTGATTAAAGACTACCATAAATAAAATGTTGGAACATAAAAGACAATGGAAAACCCCACAAGAAAATCTTAGTTAAAGAACTAATATATTTATATTGATATTAAATAATCTAATTAACCTTTTATTTAAAACTTTAATACATACTAGAACTTAGTTATTTGATTTTAAAATAAATACTATCCTATTTTACAACATTTTAAACACCAATTTTCTATTTCAGCTATTACTTTTCTCATTTTTATAAGCTGGCTAACTCAAACGATATAAAACTTTTGTTTTATAAAGTTTTGAAAGTTTATATGTGCATCATAAAACTTATTACATCATTATATTAAAATTTGATTATGATAAACGACTAGAAATTGAATGATTTGATCTTCAATCAAGTTCTAATATTATGAGATTATTAGAATTCACTTCATATTACATGATGAAATATATGCAAAAACATTTTAATATAGTTGAAGTCAATATGTGTTGGAAAATGTTTCATCACATTAAATATAGACACTTGGGATGACCCTATTAAGCCAAAATACAACAAAATAGTCACAACAGATAGATGGGTTAAACAATGTTATGCCAAACTAGTCTCAATATTTTAGACATATAACTCCCTCATGTCAGATATGTAATGAATGGAAACTAATGTGCATTTAATGAGAAGGTGGACAAAGGAAGTAAACACGTATGTAAAACAATACAATAAACTATCTCTAAACCAACTAAAGAATGTAAATGAAATAAAGTTCATTTACATAAAACCTTTTGCAATAAAAATATGGGAGATAAGCATTGAAATTCGCATTTATCATTATTAAAAGATAACACACAACTTTGATAATTATTTGAAAATAATTCACACAGAGCATCAAAATAAATGCCTAGAGAACATAAGCACTAAATTTTGAAATCACATTCATATAGCAAACCCAAAAAGATAATAGTCTTTACATTGGAAGATAAAAGAAAAAATATATATCTTTCCTTTATTTTCCTCCCCTTTTTATTTATAAGAACCATTCATATATAGCAATAACTACCATTTTTGATGATGAGGGTTACAAAAAAACAGAATGAACATGGCTTTGTTTTAGTTACCAAGAAAGGTAATATCCTAGATTTCTTTTAGGTTCACTTGTATATTTTCTCCATCTTTGACTCATTCTTCTTTGTCCAATTTTTTATGCAATATCCTAAGGAGATCCACCATTAAGTTTGAATCTCTTTCTTCTTCCATGTCTATTAACATAACATCAAATTTGGCATGGTCCTTTTGTCCCTCTAGGTCAAAAATTGTTCTCTTGTAATAGGCATGGATGGTCCTAATATTGCAAGTGGTAGTGAAAATACTATGGATGATGTCAAATTTCTCTATTTATTATTCTATAATATTAGACTAGAGCATGGGCTTGGGTTCTTCACTATTGTATCCCTCTAGAACATGAATTATCATCTCAAGCAGATGGCATAACTTGCAAGATGATCATACGAGAACAAGATGAATGAAGAGTGTGTTTTACTTCATTTATACATACTCCAATTAGCTTATTAAAGAGGTTGGTGCATGATAAATTTAAACCTTGTATGTTTCTAACTGATGACAAGACATCCTTTGCACCTAATTTAACGAGTGGTCCCTTCACAAGATTATGCCAGGATTTCTTCATTAAATAAAATTTAACATCATCATAAATGCACTTTTGAGAGACCCACCATCAGGACTGTGCTTAATTATCTTAGTGTTCACATCTTAGGTCAGAAGTAATCTGCTTTTAAAAAATGAGAAAGAGAGCATCAATGCCATTGTGTTGTAGGATCACATAAGTTTTCATGTAATATTCATGACTTCATAGAAGTCATAACAATGTCACATAAAAGGTTATGGAATTGGCCTAAATAGGATCATTAGGATTCTATAAATACATGGATTTATGAACTAGAAAGAATGGGGGTGCACAAATTGTAGTTAACACTAGCTTTGAATGTGGACGAGGACTTGGAAGAATCAAAAGAACCCAAAATTGAAGAGAAAAAAGGATTAGTGTCTTTTGCTTTCCACAAAAAGCCAATGTAGAAAAGGGCAACTTGAAGAGGAAAAAAAGGTAAGGAAGCAGATGACATAAAACTAAAACATAATGTAACCTTTTTTTTTTTACATAATATATAGAAAACTAGAGATATTTACTATCATACAAACCTATTTATGGCTTATCAGAAAAAATTATCTTTCTTCTATAGGAACTTGTATTCATGTAGCATCCTTTAAAGAAGAGATGAGCACCATAAATTAATTTTGCAGTAATTTCAATAACCACACTACGCCAAATTTAGTGAAGGGTCTTTATTGGTTTCTCTTTGTGCTTTCCAACTAGAATGTATCTCATAGATGAGAAAAGACTAGATACTTTAGGGATAGGACCACCTATTTCCTCAAATAGAATAAATTCTTGAAATTACCAAATTCAAATTTTCATCATTATTCCGTTAAATGCATTGCTTATACTATTCCATTCTACCAAGAAAAAACAATTTTAATAAGAGGATCATTAATAATATGAAACTTGGTAGTTACAGGTGCCTAACAATTGTATCTAGAACACCCTTTGGTGGAATCTTGAAAGACGTTTGTTCTTCCTGAGCTTTTGTTGATTTTTAAGCATTAAGAGTGGCCATGTAATTGCATATACTCCTTTCTCTAATCATGGAGTAAAATTACTTGAATAACATAAGAAATTCAACATTTCTCTTATTTCCCAAGTAGGGGCATTCCCAAAAAGATAAATATCTTCTCTCGATGCTCTAGGTTTCTTCCAGTGGTTCTTCCTTTGAGGTGGGGTTTGTAAGAGATAGAGGATCATGCAATTTATTTCTGAATTTTCTTAAAAGAATCCTCCTTTAACGGTGTAGGTTAACATTATTAAAGAATCTTTAGGTAGAGTATTCTTTTTTTAAACAATTTAAAGTGCAAGGTTTATTAATAATCCTCATAATACTTCAATTTTAGGCTCTCAACTTTGTTTATTCTTTCCCTTTATTTTTTCCAATGTGATTGAAGTACCTTATCATTTATACCACTAATCTCTTAAAAAACCAAAGAGGCAATCTTGTGGACATTTATTTAGGGCTAGGGTGAAAGGTGCATCTAGAAGCAATGTCACCAACTAAAAAAATTGAGATTGTCGGGAAGTGAAATCTATGCAAAACCAAATCAATCCATTGTCCCTAATACATTTTCTAGAAAATCTATTAGTGATTTTGTTTCACTTCAAATATAACAGAAAACTCACAATAGACATATCGAAAGAAGAATTACACTAAATCCATGTCTGAATTTTAAAGGTACTTCCTCATGTAAGATATGAAATGGAGGGAAACTAACGATCTTTTAATTAGAAATCAAAGAAAGGAAGTAAAAATATAAACAAAACAAGCTAACTCTAAACTAGATAATGAATATGAATGAAATAAAGTTTAGTTACATAAACTTTTCGTCATGCAAACAAGGGTGATAAACTTGGAAATGATTGTTCATTATATTATTCAAATGAAAATTAATGCAAAAATTTAATAATTATGTCAAAATAATCCATACAAAGAATTGAAATGGAAGCTCAGACAATAGGTGCAAAAAATTCCAATATTGCATTCATATGGAAAAACCAAAAAGATCAAAATCTTTACATTGGAAGATACAAACAAAATTATGCATTTCCTCTATTTTTCCCCATTCCTATTTTCTATAACTATGCTTATGTAACACTGTCTACCCTTTCTAACAGTGATAGTTACAAAAAAAAAAAAAAAAAAAATAGAGATGACTTTATTTTTTGTTGTCTAGAAAGGAAACATCTGAGATTCCTTCTAGGTACAATTTTGCATATTATTCATCATTGACTTTGTCTTCATCTAGATTCACATGCATTAGGTTAAGGCCGTCTACCATAAACTACAAAGCTCATCCTTCTTCGAGTTCAAGTAGTATAAAGTTGAATTTTGGTGCAATCCCTTTCTCCTTGTAGCTCAAAAATAATCCTCTTGTAATTGGTGTGGCTAGAACCATGTGGTAGTGAACATACTGGAGATGATGAAAAATTTCTCCATTTATGCTTCTATCATATTAGGCTAGGAAATAGGTGCAAGTTACGCAGTATTTAATACCTTTGAAATGTGTATTCCCATCTACTTAAATAGTTTGGTTAACTTACAAGATGATCATCATAGAACAAGGTGGCCGGAGAATAAATTAGTACAATATTTATAACTGATTCAATTATCTTATTAAAGAGGGTGACACATGAGAAATTTAAACCCTCTACTTTTCTATCTCATGAGAAGACTTTCTTTGCACCAATATTTAAAATATGTCCCCTTATAAGATTATACCATGATTTCTTCATTAAATCCAAGATAAAATCATAACTACTATACTGTGAAAAACTCGCCATCACAAAAATTATTATTTCTAAAAGTTGTCATATATTTTATTAGAAGTTATCGGCTTCAAAAAATGAGTGACTAGGTGACAATGCCACTAGGTCACAAGAACACATAAGTGTTGAAGGTGTAGCTGTGACTTGTAGGATGTACAATTTGTGACAATGCCATATCATGGGTTATGGATTTGGCTTAAATAGAAATTGTGTGACTTTAGGAATAGAGGGCTTTAAAAAGTAGAATTTTTTACAATGGGTGAGGATAAGCTACACATAAAAATATGATAATGCAATTCTTATTCATGTAAGGACTGTGGTCAATCTATATAGTTAATGGTAAGGATCAAAGAATTGATGCCTTCTAAAAGGGATTTGTCTTTCAAGTAAGGGTACCGCACATAATAAGTTATTGATTTTGACAACAATATTGGCTTCCACCATAACAATCTATGATGGTATCCATAGAGAAAAATTTATGTAGCATTTAATAGAATGTTCAAACAACTAGATATAGACATGATTTTTCTTTAAATTTACATTCATTTTATAGTTTTAATTCTAGCTGATCTCTTCCAAACAATGTTCTTTGAAACTATTTTTCCAATTATTTTTTCATAAATTATAATTTACTGAAAGAAAATCTATTTTATGAACATGTGATTGATGAATTATTATCTCATAGTAGTGTTAGAGTAAATAATTATTTATTAATTATTTATTCTTCTACTTAAGTTTTCTTAGATAAATGCATTTATTTATTAGTTGTAGTCTAGGAGTTGTTGAGAACACGAGAGTTTGTTCCTATCTAAGTCATACTTATCTCCTCACCTTGATCAAGGATATTCCACCTTTTGTGGACGTATACTTAGTTGTCAACCTTATCTTCTAGCACTTTCTTGCTTGTTCTACAAGCTTCCTTGAGGCCTTTATATTTAGGCTCTCTCATTATATTTCATAACTCATTTTCAAGGCATATTGTATAGCAATACATTTTTCTTTGTTTACAATATCTTCTCTCTTAGTCCACATAGTTTTTCAAAGCTCCACCTCTTCCTTCTTTGGTTTCCCTTCGACAGGTTATTTGCATGTAGGTGTTCTTAGTGAGCTATGAAGTTGGCTCTCATCAAATTCTACATGGCATCAAAGCCTCCTTGCTGCTTCTTGACTGAAGCATTTTTGAAGCCATAATTTGGAGACACAAACCCTAGTTTGCTTGTGCATTTTTCTTCAATCGTGGGCAAGAGTGATTTTTCATAGCACTTTGGGCCTAAATGGACATTGCCATTGAGTTCATAAGGCTCATTATAGTAGGATCCATACAAAATAATTTGATTTTGGTGATAGGAGCTCCAAGATCCAAAAAAATTTAGTTTGGGCTAGCCATACAGACTATTTAGACATTTTTGGCATGCAAAAATAAAAAGGAGCTATCGCAGCAGTGCCCCCACACCACCACAACATCGTCCCTACATTGCTTCATGGTTTCCTCCACTGGTGTGGCACCACAGAGCCACTACAGCATAGCCTACCTATGGCCACTACTCTGCGGCCACCTCGTCACCGCCTACCCTCCTCCTCTGTCATAGAAACACTAGTGGTAGCCATCCCTATGGCCATTACTACTAGTGGTGATCTCCTATCTGCTACCCCACCAACACCTCTATCCACATTGACATTTCCTTCACATTTGGCATATTTTTTGGATGCCATGTGGCATGAGTGCCATGTTGGCACTTGCCATCTGGCATGGGTGCCACGTGGCCCCTGCCACATCACCCTCTAGCTTAACATTTTTCCACCTTCATTGTTTGTTGTGATGGCCCCAAGCCTATCAATTTTAATCTAGTAGTTTTTTGATGTTAGCATGACATCATTGCTACATCATCACTCCAGTACCTCTCCAAAGTCCTTTTTAACCTACTTGCAAATTTTTGGCCATAAATTAAGCATATAGAGGTATTTTTTCGATCTGAAAGAAGTGTCAAATAGCTGCTTTTGAGGCGGAGACATTGGTGTAGATATTTTGTGGTTTTGATTTAGTTTTTAGCTTGTTTTTTAGACAAAATCCAAGGTTCTATTTTTAACTCCCGCAAGCTTATCTTGTGCATCCCATCTCCATTTTTTGAAAATGTTATATTTTTGGAAAGTTGGTCCTATCTAATTTTTAGAAATGGTGTCATTTCCTTCAAATTTTGTCCCATGCTCTTTCTATCATGCTTTTGACATTTCTTCTCTATGGTGGATATCTTAGTTGTTTGAGGTCTGAGGATCATTTTCATCGCATGGGATCCTTTGTTTTGGGATGTACTATCTTTTGTATTAGCCTTTTTCCCTTTATGATCATTGTAGCTATCATTTGCAAGCATCTTTATGCAAACACAATGAGATAAAGTGTCATTCTTGCATTTTGGATTCATGAACATTGTTTTGAGACAGTTGTACTTGCACTATTTTATAAAGCACCATGGGGGGATAGTTGTTGCCAATTTTGTGCCCCCTTCCTTTATGAAATGAGTGTCCCTTCCATGGTAATAGCCCCATGTAGAGTCGATGACCATGCCTATATAGGTGTTTGTACCTCTTCCTCTCTCTTGTCGTTCTTGGTTCTTTCTATAGAGGATTTTGGCCCACCTTCTTAGTTGCCTATCATCTCACCCCATCTGCATTAAGTGGGGGTTTTTTTTTGTTCTAATTCTTCCTTGGTTTGATGGTTTGATAGTGTGAGCTATGTATTCAATATTTGATCCTATATACTAGGAAATTGCAGTGGTTAGCTACCTATGCATTTCAATGAGATGGATCATCTACCATATAGACACACTCAGTTTGTGCCTTCTTCTTCCATGGAGGTTCTTCAGATTAGTAGTTTGTTTCTAATAGAGTTTGTGGCTTCTTCATGCTTCGGTGATGTTTTTCATGATCTTCTTTGTTCCTATTTTCTAGGACATTCCACTAGTTAGAGGCTTCTTCAGTCCTTCACTAGGTTTTCTTACCTCTTTTTGGGGGAGGGTGTTTCCCATGTGGTTTTCTCTCTTTCCCCATTTTCAGAGGTTTTATTTCTTTGCATTATACATGGTTACCTAACATGGCCTCATTGCCAGGACCCATTATGCATTTCATCTTAGTTGTTGTGAGCTTAAGGCATTTCCCTAAGTTGCACTTAAGGGGGAGTATTAGAGTAAACAATTGTTTATTAATTATTTATTATTTTACTTAAGTTTACTTAAATAAATGCATTTATTTATTAGTTGTAGTCTAGGAGTTGTTGACAACACAAGAGTTTTTTATTATCTCAGTCATACTTATCTCCTCACCTTGATCAATGATATTCCACCTTTTGTGGATGTATGCTTAGTTGTCAACCTTATCTTCTAGCACTTTCTAGCTTGTTCTACAAGCTTCCTTTAGGCCTTTATATTTTAGCTCTGTCATTGTATTTTGTAACTCATTTTCAAGGCATATTGTATAGAAATACATTTTTCTTTGTTTGCAATATCTTCTCTCTCTGTCCATTTAGTTTTTCCAAGCTCCACCTCTTTATTCTTTGGTTTCCCTTCGATAGGTTATTTGCATGCAGGTGATCTTGGCGAGCTGTGAAGTTTGCTTTCATCAACTTCTACAAGGAGACCACATTATGTATAAAATTTGGATTAACATATTCACTATCAAATAAAATGATTGAAAATGGAATGGTTTGTTCAATGATACTTCTCAATTTTTCTAAATCTACACATTCTAGTGACCTTAATGGTATGGAGATTCATATTAAACCTCTACTTTAGATATTTACAATAATATCAATACCATGGAACACCAAAAATTTAATTATATGCAAAAATACATTACTAACTCAAGCATTACAATAATAACTCCTACCATTCAATTTTCTAGGTAAGATCAAGTTAGAGTTAGACTTAAATGACCTAAAAATAGTGCAAAAAAAATTTGATGCAAGATTCAATAGTATCAGAGTGACCCTTCATCAAATGGTATCAAAGTGGGAGTTCTTGATTGTGTAAACAGTTACCTATTGGGAGGCAATTTGCATGAGGATTGTGATTTGATCTAAGCATGTAAAGAGATCACCAAGTCTAATGCAATTTTCATGAGGTTCTTCTATTACACGATGTTTGTCTTATGAAAACTTGATTCTCGAAAATTGAAAGAAGATGAATTTTGTGATTGGATGGATTCCTAGGCTTGAGATATTTATTAAGAGAATGCAAGAGAAAATATTTTTTGATTTGCAGAAGTGAATGAATGAGTGAGAAGCACGTTGTGGTGTCAAGCCTAATCAGACTCGAAGGTTTATTCAGATGTGTTTGAGGGAAAAGAGCTTGTATAAAAAGCTTAGGATTAGGAATTTCATAGTGTAATGGTGATATTGTAGCTTCTTGTAGAGGTATTGAGTTGTAAGGGATTGTGGATTGTAATCACTGGATAATAACAATATTAAACTTTTTGTTGGTGGATGTAGCCCATGGATTGGGTAAACCACATTAAATCTCGGTATCTTGTGTTCTCTTCTATGTGATCTATTATTTTCTAATATTGGTTATATTTGCATGTTACTATTATTTCTATTTGAGGTTAATCCTAAAAAGTGGTATCAGAGCCAAATGACTATCATTCATTTTTATCTAGACCAACATCATTTTTTTCAACAATCCTCTACAGGAAGGTCTTACGGTTTAGTGGAAGTCTCACAACTGAGTGGGAGTGATGGAAGATGAGGGCAAGCTAAAGGTGGAGAATTTTAATGGGAGTAACTTTAAGTTATGGAAGATGGGAATGGAGGACTATCTTTGTCAGAAGGATTTATGAAAACCCTTGGAAGGAAAAACAAGGAAGCATGGAACTATGAAAGAGGAGGACTGAGAGATTTTAGACAAAAAAGCACTTGGAAGAATTCTATTATGCTTGGCACCATCAATGACATTTAACATTACAAAAGTGAAGACATTGGAAGAGTTGATGTAAACCATAGAAAAGTTGTATGAGAAGCCCTCTACTTTAAACAAGGTATTTCTCATGAAGCATTTATTTAATATTAAGATGATAGAAGGTGGATCTATTGCAGATCATTTAAATGAGTTTAATATTGTTACTAGTTAGTTATCTTCTATGGGTATTAATTTTGATGAATAAATTAGGGCTCTCTTGTTTTTGTATTCTTTTCCTTAAACCTAGAATAGCTTGGTAATGAATGTGAGCAATTGTATTTCTAGATCTAATACCCTAAAATTTTATGATGTGATTGGTGTTATTCTGATTGAAGAAACTTGTAGGAAACCTCCAGTGGATTTACATTAGGAAGTTATTTGAACATAAAAAGTAGAGGCAAAACAACTAAGAGAAGAAATAATTCTAGAAATCATGGAAAATCAAGAGGAAAGTCAAAGGGGAAGAGTTATCAATCCAGAGGACCAAGAGATTGTTGGTACTATGGTAAACCAGGGCATAAGAAGAAAGATTGCTAGACTTGAAAGAAAAATGAAGGAGATAAACCAAAAGCAAACAAGGAGCAAAATGTGCTAAGTAAAAAATCCGAACAAGATGCTTTTCTTCTTTCTTAGAAAGTGTTCATGATTCATGGGTTTTAGATTCTAGTGCTTCATTTCATGCTACACCTCATAGAGGCTATTTTGTTAATAATTTCCAAGGGGATTTTGGGGTTTTTATTTGGGGGACAGTGAACCCTATTAGATTGTTGGAAAGGGAGAAGTTATGATTAAGTTGCAAAATGGGAATCATTGGCTACTACATGAGGTTAGACATGTTCAAGGATGAGTAGGAATTCAATTTCAGAAGGTCAACTCAGGGATGAGGGTTGTGTAGTTACTTTTAATGATAAAAATTGGAAGATTTCATAAGGTTCTCTTGTAGTAGGAAAATGTTTGAAATTATGCACCTTATATCTTTGTATAGGTCATATTGTTCCTTTTACTTTGATTATTTTAGAGACAAATAAATGTTTGGGAACAATTGTTGTAGTTGAGCAGGGAGAACAAACGATTGTTGTAGATTCTAATACAACACTATTAAACAAAAAACTTGGGCACATGAGTGAGAAAGGCAGGAAATTACTTCATTCAAAGAAATTTTTACCATGTTTGAAATGTGTTAATATAATTTTTTGTGAAAGTTGTGTGTATAGAAAACAAAAGAGAGTGGGTTTTGTGAGGATTGGGAAGGAAAAGAAAAGTAAGAGATTAGAGCTTGTGCATATAGATGTATGGGGACCAACTCAGATATCTTCCTTTGGTGGCTCTCATTATTATGTTTCATTTATTAATGATGCAACTAGAAAAGTATGGGTTTGTTTCTTTAGATAAAAATTTGATGAATATCAAACTTTTAAGAAATAGAAATGGTTGGTCAAAAATGACACTAAAAAGAAATTAAAATGTCTTAGATCTGATAATGATGATGAGTATTGTAGTCATGAATTTTAAGGTTATTGCTACACTAATGGTATTCATAGATAGAAAAATATTCTAAAGACTCCAAAGAAAAATGGAGTGGCTAAACACATGACCAGGACTATAATGGAGTGTGCAAGAAGCATGAGGTGGCATGAAGGCTTGCCCTTAAGTATGTGGGTGGAGTCTATCAATACTACTATATATTTGATTAATAGAGGTCCCTCTACTCCTTTGGGCTGTGATATTCCAGAGGAAGAATGAACTAGTAAGAAGGTGAGTTAATCTTTTCTCAAAACATTCGATTGTGAAATATTTTATCATATTGATTATGAAAATAGAACCAAGCTAGAAGATAAGTCAAAGAAATGTGTATTTTTTAGATATGGAATTGATAAATTTGGCTATAGGCTTTGGAATTTTCAAAATTGTAAAATTGCAAGTAGTAGGGATGTCATATTCAATGAGAAGGTGTTGCACAAAGATTTGTTGCAGTAGCATGAGAAGAAAGAAAATGATTATGTAGTGTTGGATGATACTCGAAAAGATGATGTTCCAACAGTTTCTCATGATCTACAACAACTACAACAAAAAATACCACACACCCTAGAGAATGTTAAATGATCAACAAGGCTAAGTTGACCTCCACAAAGATTTTCTCCTTCTTTGTATTCTATTTTACTTACTGATGCTAGTGAACCTGACTAACAAAGTTGTGCAGGATGATACAAAGATTCAGTGGGAATCTGCAATGAAAGAAGAAATGGAATTCTTGCTAAAAATAAGACATGGGATTTATGCAAGTTTTTTGTAGGTGAATAGGCTTTACAAAATAAATGGGTTTATAGGTTAAAATATGAGGATGGAGGTAAGGAATGATTTAAAGGTAGGTTAGTGGTAAAGGATTTGCACAAAAAAAGGGAATTGATTTTGATGAGATATTTCCTCCCATAGTTAAAATGACTTCTATTCACACTATTTTAAGTATTGTGGCTACTAAAGCTTTGCACTTGGAGCAGATTGATGTTAAAACAACCTTTCTTCATGGTGATTTGGATGTAGAGATATAAATTACACAACCTTAAGGATTTCAAGTCAAAGATAAGGAGAAATTAGTGTACAAATTGAAGAAAAGTTTATATGGCTTGAACTAAGCACCTCGGTAATGGTATTTGAAATTTAATAGTTTTATGCATGAGCATGGATACAACTAGTATTATTGAGATCATTGTGTTTATTTTAAGAGGTTGGATGATGAAAAATATATTATAAATTATGTGTATATGTTGATGATATGCTTGCAGTTGGGTCAAACATGGATCACATTAAGGAGTTAAAGGAACAATTTACACATCAATTTTCTATGAAGGATTTGGGAGAAGAAAAACAAATAATTGGTGTAAAAATTTTGAGAGGTAGGGAAAACATAAAATTGACATTATCTCAAGCTAATTATATTGCAAATGTGTTGCAATGTTTCTCTATGGAGAATGCTAAAGCTATCAGCACACCTTTACTTGGTCTTTTGAAATTGAACAAGGAGATGTGTCCAAAGACACAAGAAGAGGTGGCTAAGATGTCCATGGTACCTTATGTTTTAGTTGTAGGAAGCTTGATGTATGCTACGATATGCACTAGGGTAGATATTACACATGCAATAAGAGTTTTTAGTAGGTAGATGAGTCATCCACAAATTGAGCATTGGAATTCAATTAAATGGATTCTCAGCTATTTTAGAGGAACATCCAGTAAGTTTTTACATTTTGGGGGCTCTACTATTGATTTATAGGGATATGCTAACTCAAATTCAGCGAGGGATATTGATACCAAGAAAAGTACTATAGGTTATGTATTTACTATTGGTGCAGTAGTAGTGAGTTGGGTTTCTAGGTTGCAAAAAGCTAATGCTTTATCCACTATAGAGGCAAAGTATGTTGCTGCTATAGAGGTAGCCAAGGAGATGATATGGCTTTAGTTCTTCATGGAAGAGTTGGGATATGCATAGAGGGATAGTTATTTGTTTATAGATAGCCACAGTGTCATTGATCTTGTAAAGAATTAAGCTATGCATTTAAAGACAAAACACATACAATTGTGGTACCATTTCATTATGTTAGATTTCGATGTTAGAAAATTATAGCTGGTGAAGATACATATAGATGATAATCCAATAGATTTTTTTACCAAGGTTGTAATAAGGGAGAATTTGAATTCCTCTTTAGCTTGGGTTGATCTTCTAGACTCAACAGAATAAAAAAGAAACAGAGTCCAGGGTGGTTTCATTTTGCTATGGCAGCTAAAGGTTTAGCATTGCTATGATCAGTCTCCAAGTTGGAGGTTATTGTTATGGAGTCTAAGCAGTCTCCTAGAGGGAGATTGTTGTGAGGTGGAGCCTAATCAGACTTGGAGGTTTATTCAGTTTGATATTCTCCCCTTATTATTTCTACAACGGTTTGCAAGCAGCACCCCTGCAGGTTCCTAGGACAATGCCTTAGGTAAGCGCCATGTCGTAGTAAGGATGAAGTTAAGGGGAAATTCCCCCATGAGGGTTTTTTGGAGCATCACCGTTGAAGCGAAAAATGACCTTTTATTGTAAAATGTGTTAGCTACTATTTTCCTATTGGATGCCTTATTCTAGCTCTAATTTTGCAATGAAAAAATCTTGTATAAAAAGGTTTAGGTTTAGGAATTTCATAACTTAATGGTGATATTGTAGCTTCTTATGACAATATTGAGCTATAATGGATTGATAATTGTAATCACTAGATAATAATAATACTAGACTTGTTGTTGGTGGATGTAACCCAGGGATTGTGTGAACCATGTTAAATCTTAGTGTCTTGTGTTCTCTTCTATGTGATTTATTATTTTTTGTTGGTTATGGGTGAATGCACAAAGTTGGGTTGCAATTTCATGGAAGTCAAATCCACAATATGAAACTTCTTAGAAACGAGCACCCATTTAAAAAAAATTAAAAATGGGTACCTATTTTTTAAAAATCGGGTACCCATTTTTTAAAAGTAAAAAATGGGTACCCGTTTCTTAAAAATTCATTCTTTTAAGTTTTTGGCAGATTTTACATGCCGCTTTTAGCTTTTCAAAATGGGTACCCATTTTTTGAAATTCAAATAATGGGTGCCCATTTCTTACAACATGAGGCGGGATTTTTTTTCCTACCTCGGATATTGGTTTGGGACAGGCTTGGTGAGACCAAGCCTATGCCTTGGCCTCTTAAGATTTGGCTAAGGCATTGAACTAACAAATTCATGCCTTGCCATAATTTTTAGAGGGCCTTCCCGATCAATTTTTTTTATGGAACAAAAACCCATTAGAGCTCTCACTATCCTGATTTCAGAAATATAAATTTTATAGAGTTATGTTTTTATTTACTATTTTTAAATTATTTTTTAATCAAAGGTGGTACCTAAATGTAAAATAACAACATTGACTAAAACTTTAATAACTTTTATATTTTATATTTTTTCTTAAATTAATTTATATGTCATCAATCTACATTCAATTCTTTTAAAATTTTAAAAAAAAAATTGAAAAAAGTGAAATTTTGATCAAATAATGGTGTCCGTAGATGAAGGATTTTAAAATTTTCTTTTATAGCCAAATAAAAATTAATTTTAAAAAAATTCATTAAAAAATTCAAGAAAAATATTCTCATCAATCTTTGGTGTGTCAGGTAATTCCATTTAAAAGGATTCACAAAAATTCATTCATTTGTGTCAAATTATGGTGTCCGTACACGAGCGTGGTATGGTCTTGAAACAGGCATTTTGAAAAAGTGGTTTTTAAAGATCCATACCAAAAATATATATATCATATGGGTATACAAATAAGTTACATATTCAAAAAGAAGATTCCAGGCACTACAATTTTTATTTCTAAATTTTTTTAATATTTAATCTCTAAATGGCTCAAATTTTGGCATCAATTGACAAAATATTTCAAAAACAGGAAAAACACTTCCACTTTTTGGCCAAAAGTGAGACCCAACTTCTTGCACTAACCCTTATATTTACATGTAACTGTTATTTCTATCTAAGGTTAATCCTAATAAAGCAGATTTCCAAAGGAGAAGTGTTCGTGATCAAAAGAGAGATGTTCCTAATTTGTTGGATGAATAAAATAAAGAAGATATAGTGGAGTATCATGTGTTTTCTACAAAAGAAGAGGCAGATAATACAAATAAAAATATTTGTAAACCTAAAGTTGAAGAAGAGGAAAAATAAGAGGAAGATCATGAAGATGATAATATTTGTAAACACAAAATAGATGAAGATGATTTGAAGACTACAATAGGAGAGAAAGAGTATAATGCCATGACCTATGAGATCAAACAAGCAAAGCGATTACATGCCTTGTTAAATACATGAAAAAAGAAAACAAAGATGAAGATGTGGAAGAGGTAAATTGAGACAAATCATGTAATATTGAATTTAAGATGGATTTAAAAGATAGTAGTGATGGTTTAAATGAGGATCATTTTAGTGATTGTTAATCTTAGATTGGTTTTGGCATATGTATGCCAATAAACTTAAGTCATTTACAACATAGAACTTAGTTCATGCTAAAAAAGTAATGTATGTTAAGTATAAGTTGTAATATATTGTATCAACTAAGATATACACTATGTGTCGAGTAACTAGTAAGTGTCAAGTCACTCAACTACCGAGTAGATAGTTGATGTTGAGTGATTCAGATCTTGATTGATCAATATATGTAGATTCATGTAGAGGACAAGTTACCACATTGAAGATGCAATGGATGTCAAGCATGAGCTTTCAAGTTACGAGTAAAATAGTTTTGGACATAGTTTTTTATAATGGCACAAACTTCTATGTAAACCATTTTTGAGCTGATTTAAGGATTGTTTTACAATTCTAGATGATAAGAATGAATCTATATTGAGGATCCCTATGCAGTGCATGCAACCAATTAGTTAAAGGGATGGATTAAAAGGAAAAATGGGTGAATCACAATCATTGATTTATACCTAACCCTAAGTCACCTAAGTCTTGTTAAGGAAGGAAAACCCTAAAATAATATGTGTGAAAAGAGAAGTTTGCATGCACAAAAAAAGCATTCATGGTGGATAAGGAGCTGTGAATTAGGTTATACATTGTAGAATCAGTTAAAGGAGAATAGAGGAAAGGAGTTAGAGGAAAAATGTGATACATCGGATTAGAGAGGAGCAAGAATACATACAAAGAGGTGATCTTTTATCTAGCAATAATGTGATAATTGTAGGATCATTGCTAAGACATTCTAATAGGTGAGTCAGTTAAATCTCTTAACTAAGTAGTCCTAACAGGCTATTGTAAATCCTTTAGTAGGGTTCTTTCTTCATTGTAAGATTAAATCATTTAATAAGGCACACTTCTAACAAGGTGTTGAAATTGTTTACCATGGTAAGATCTAAAAATCTTGTAAGACTTTAATAGAGTAGACCTTTCATAAGGTATATCACATTTGTAAGAATTTGGTATAGCTTTGATACCATGTCAGAATTTGCCCAAGGTAATAATTCAATGCCAAGATCAAGAAGCTCAATAGATAGAACAAGATAGACAAATAGTGAACAAATGAGAATGGATATTAGATGATTGGATATCAAATAATTAAATATCAAATAATTGGATGAATACATCATAGAAGTGCCTTGTATATAAAAGAAACTAATATGACTAGGAGTCAGCAAAGAGATAAGCATAGCAACTAAGTGCATGTCCACCAAGAGTGGATTATCCTCCATTTTTCATAAATTTATGTGCAACAATGAGAGGATAAGAATGCAAAGGCGTATCTCATAAAGAGATGTAGTAGACAACATGTGCTCAATTGGAGTAAAACTACTATGTTGTCAACATGACAACTCATGTGAATATGCAAACTCCTAGGTGTCTACATGACAACTAATATGCTAATGCATTAACCTAAGTAAAATTTAGTAAAGTGTAAATAGTAAATACTTATTTACACCAACAATATTTTATGATCAAATATTGTAACCTTCATTGGGTATACTTTACAAAGTTGCAGTACTAAAGATTTGTCAGTGTCATCCTCACCCTAGTTTTACCTTCTCATTGGAGGGTTTCTAGGTTAAAAAATATCTTGTGTCATATTTGTGTTGAATTTTTATTTGATTCCATGCTATGGATGAACATGTTACATGTTTAGCTTATTGCATAAAAGCACAAACCTGTGCCACCCTTTTGTAAAGGAAAAGTCTAACAAAAGTATGACTATTCACCTTCAATGATACAAAACTTATGCTATTACTTTGAATTTGAAAATGAAGTAAACTAATGAAATGTGTAGAAATGGATGAAGTTTAGGATTATAATTTTTAATAATTATTTTGATTAAGAATTGATATATTTTACTAATTTTTATATAAAAAAATTTTGTTGCTGAAAAATGCTGAAAATTAGGGGTCTAGTTCCCACCATAGAACTATATGGAAATAAACTTATTTCCCTTTAATTGTAGACTATGTTATAGATAACATATATAACTAGAACAATCAAAAATAAAAATCAATTTTAGACCTATATTTTCTCTTTTATAGTGATTCAAATTTCAATTCACCTAATATTGATAGTTTTCATCTCCCACCATATTTTTCAAAACAAATCTATTCTAATCAGAAGAAAAATTATACATTTTAGAAGAGGACTCTCTCCTCTAGAATGTCATATAATTTTTATATTTTTTTGATATGATTTAGTATTTTTTTCTTTTTCAAAATTGACATCTTTTTGAGTGTTAAAATGTGTGCCTGTAGAATTTTTTAATTACAATTTACTATATCTAATGAAAACACTATAAACTCTATATGAGAATATTCTTGACTTTGAGCTCTATAAAATGGTGTATATATGTTACTAAAAAACATAATAAAAAATAATAAGAGTTATTGAAACACCATTTTAAAAATAAATAAATTATTTATTTAGTATTTGGATACAAACTAGTATAAAACATGCATTTAAATGACATTTCCAATTGGAAAAGCGTGAGACCGTATATAACTTAACTAGAATTAATTTATCTAGATCATATTTTAAAACAAAATTAATTTGTAGATAGAAATACTCAAATTTATTTATTCTGATAAGTTAGCCTAAAAGGTGAGACAACTTTTTTTTTTACTCGAACCTTTAGATGAAGCACCAGTATTTCAATTTACTTGCAAATTGTGAGATGGCTATGTGGTGAATGATTGTATGGTTAATGTTTTGGAGGAATGATTCACACCACAACGCCCCACCACCCCAGAGTTTACTTTCACTATTGTATTTCCAAGAATTGGTATCAAAGCCTAGTTCTCTAGAAAGCAAAAATTTGTAGCTTTGAGGAAAGATCTTGAAGATGGAAGTGTACAAGTTGGGAAACACTATTGAGAATCAGAAGATTTAACTCTAGCTTTCCCTACATTAGCTAAATGAAGCAAGAGATGATTTGAAGAACTCACTAAAGAGAAGGAAAGATATAGCCATTGAAGATAATGACACACATAACCAAGAGGAAGACACTACTGAATTTTTTGTGGATGCAAACTCAAGTGAATTTGATGTAGCAGTAGTAGATCTAATGGAAAAGAATGGTGCCCCAACTAAAGAGGTTAGAAATATTAAGATAGAATAAGAAGTCCAACAGGTATCACTATGTGAGGTGACCAAGTAGAAAAAGAAAGCTGAGGAAGACAAAGTCACGATTGAAGATGACAAAAGGATACTAACCGATAGACTAAAAAAGAAGGCATTAGATGTAAATAGGGTTACTCAAATGCAATTGCAAACAATGAATCAAATGATGATTGCCAATCTCAAATGTAATGGAAAGACTATTGATATAACAACTCTAAAGCTGCAAAATGAACGACTAAGAAATGATCTTAAAAGAGAAAAATAATTTTTAGAAATTTTTTAAAAACCTAATGAAGTCATCAAGTACATTGATAAATTGATGAGATATCCTATATCTAATAGTGATACTATGGGATTGGGTTACACTAGTACAAAAAAAGGAGAATCATCTAACTATGGTGAACAAAGAAGTAACAAAGCTAAGAACCATTGATATTATAGTCAAGTTTGTTTATTAGTGATACACACTTAATCAAATTGTTAGAAGCTACTAAGTTTATCTTGAAATTTACTATGTTAACCAAGTAATTTAGGTTCTATTGAGTTCTACAATTTCTACCAAGTTCCATAAATACTATTTAGTTAGCACCAAGTAGTATATACTAAGTTGATGATTATCAGTGTAAACCAAGCTTCATAGTGTTTACTAAGTTACACAATGCAAATTAAGTTCTCCAGTGTTTACTAAGTTTTTAGCATTAGTGATGTGAATCTAGTGTTGGTCAAGCTAGGATGTGTCAACCAAGTGATTTCAATTTATACTGAGCTCATAGTGTTAGTGTTGACCAATCCATGTAGTGTTAACCAATCCATGTAGTTTTAACCAAGTGATTAATTTTAAATGCCAAGTTTCACACTATCCACCAAGTCACTAATGCTGACTAAATTCAGACTACTTGAAAGTGATTAGTATGAACTGATTTTCTATGTCTACCAAGAGCATGATGATTCTAAGTGTTGACAATGGTTTTCAAGTATTAGAACCTCACTGAGTTTGTCTTTAGAACCCATGTACCAGTAGTTGGGCTGAGTTTTTGTATTTTGGTGAAACTTGTATTGTAGTTGAATATGATGAATTATGATTTGCATTGGTATATATATGTAATGTATTATATCACATCCAAATAATAAAGTAATAAGATATGAATGTGGAAAGATATATGTAAGAGGAGAAGTGTTAAGTAAGAAGGGTACAAGCAATATAAGAAGTAGCAAAGATTTATCTATCACACCAAGGTGATTATTACACTTCAAAGAAATCCCAACCAGAAAATTAGAGTTGTAGATCAGAGATCAGCCACTGGTTCATCCTAATAGGTGGAACATTTAAATCCTTTCAATGTACATCTCTTTACCAAGTGCATACTTCAGTGCATAATTTGTAAATACTTTCACAAGGTGGACCTAGTAGTCCTTATTGCTCTTAATAAGGTAGATCATCAAAAGTGATCAATTGTAAGCTATAACCGATCAACTTTATACTATAGTACTAATGCTTATGGGTATCATCCCACCCTTGTTTTACTTTCTATTTGGATGGTTTCTAGGTCACCATATCTTATGTCAAAGTGTTATGAATGTTTTAATGATTTCAATTTTTCATGCATGCAATTATACTAGAATACATATGAAGGATTAATTGGTGAATTAAGAATAGGTTTTATTTGTTCCTGATTCACCCCTCCCCTCTCAATAACCTAGCCTACCTTATATTTCTAACGATTGGTATCAGAGCTTTGTGTTTCTCAAAGAAGAAGTTTAAAAACTTGAGTAATGATTAGAGGCAATGAAGGTATTCAAACTTGATAAGGCTATTGATAATGAAAAGATGGATTTGGAATTGGCTATTGGGACAACTAAGAAAGAAAAGGAGAAACTCTCACAATCCTTGAAAAGAAGGAAAGATCCTACAGTATAGATGAATGAAAAACTCTACACTAAAGAGAGAATTGGGGATATATGTTCAAGAAGAAATTTAGATGAAGCTAATAAGGCAATCAAAGAATTATTAGAAAAGAATTGTAACCTTTAAGAAGAAGTTAGAAAGATTAAAAGAGAACAAGAAATTTAGTTAGTAAGATTGGTGAAGTCATTGGAGAAAAAGACAAGGCCGTAGAAGAGATTGAAGGAAAGAACAATGAAATTCAACATCTATCCCTTTAATAGGCAGACTTCATTGATTAGCTTACTAATACAAATGAAGAAATTATGAATCTAAGATCAAAGAATCAAAGACTACAACATGGTCTAAACACTTAAAAGCAAACCAATGAAAGGATGATGAAATCTCAAGAAGACATGAAATAGTTGAATGAGAAAAATCAATATAGATAGAAAGCTAAAACAAGGATAGGATACACAGAACAAGGTGAATCATCCAAGCAAGGAGCTCAAAAGAATCAAATGCCTATTTGCAATCATTATGGTGAGTTAGGTCATACATCAAACAAATGTTGGAGTAATGGCAAATAAAAAGTCAGTGGAAAATGTTTCAATTGCAGTAAACATGGTCATAGAGCTAATAAATGCAAAGAGAAACCTAAATTTGAAGGCAAATATCATAAATGAAAGAAGCATGGGCACAAATCTTCTAAATGCAAAACCAAGATAACCCAATAGAGCACATTATGAAAGCTATATTTGGTTGGGACTACAACACATGGTGTAGATTCCACTACTATGGAGAATTTGGACACATTGGAGAGAATTATGTGAAACATCACATGGGGACAAGAGACAACACTAGAAGATGTTTTATTTATACAAAAATTGCACACCTTGCCAAGAACTATATGAATACTAGAAGAATTGAAGATGAAAAGAAAGCCATGGCTAACATATTTAGAAAGTATATGAGGTAGCAATGGATTCTAAAATCTTTTGAGAATGCAAGTCTAAGCCATAAAGCACACGTCACTCAAGAATTGAGTGACTCAAGAATTTCTACTTGATCTCCCATGGGGATAACTAGAACTAAGGCTCTGAAGTAGACATATTACATCAATTCTAGCTAGCTAGAAGGAAAGATCCATATCAACATTCAAGATGCAAAGGGATCATCAAGTGTCTAAGGAAAATCTAGACCTTACCAAGATAGGTTGGGTTGGTAGACTATGTCGAGCAAAGTCAAGATACACTAAATCACTATGTAGACATTGAGTCATGAATGACTCTACCAAGCACTAAGATTAAACTAAGTAAAAGATAGTCTATCATCGAAAAAGAAATCATACCAAGAATTTATGGTGATTATAAAGTGAAAAATGCTAAAAGGAAAGAAATTGAATTCATTTATCACCATGAATTTTTGAAGAGCTATTTGCTGAGAGAAATTTTTGTGCTTCCAAGAAATCTGTGTATTTTGTTGTTGAAGATTTTCCTATTTTCATAAATCCTATCAAGCATGGCATCCTTGAGCAACAAAAGTAATAAAGGATCTTAGATTTTGGTTTGAGGAGTTGAAGGCACTAGACTTCAAGTCAAGTTTGCCAATTACAAAAGTGCTTGATCCATCCAGAGCTTAGTCATAGATTCCACCAATAGTACAATTTGTTAGTGATATTCATTCACATTTCCATTTTTTGATATAAGACATTGGAACCCTGGAGATGGATGAGGCTCTAGAAAGGTTATGTTTGAATGGTGCATTGAAACCTGAGGTTCAACAATTGGAGACCAAGGGTTTAACCCACATTTTTTATATGCCCTGAGACTTTTAGATAAAATGGATAAGGTTTATCCTCAGTCATGTACACAATGGAAATCTATGGTTGGAGTAGCATATTCAAATAATGAAGAAAAGAATTCATCAAATCACAAGGCTCCCAATGTTGAACAAGGAAAATACTACCAAAACCCTAAGTTGAGTAGAATTGGAAAGAAAAACTCTTGCCAAATGGGATGGAAGAGGCATGAAGATCGGTAGTGTGACTAACATGGAGCTGAAATTTGGAATTCATGTGATAGCACATAAAATCTATAGTTCCAATCATCTCAATAGCATGTCACGTGAGGCAGTTGATCTAGATCTCAAGGTATTGAAGAACAACATGTCCTTTGACCTTGCCGAGCTAATGCTAATTCAATTCAACAAGAACATGGAGATCATCATGACTTCAAAGAATAACCCATGTAAGTGTGGTTCATTCTTAACTTTTTTATTCTTCTTTATCTAAAAAAAATCCTTTAGAAGGTTAAATCATATGGAGGAAAGATGTGCCAATACTATATCAGATTAATGAGTATATAGTAGAGATGGGTGAGAACTTTGTCAACATCATGGATAATTATTTTGATTCATTAAAGGAAAACATGAATAAAACATTCAAAATTCCTAAGAAACTTGTAGAAAATTACAAGGATGATCTTTGTTTCATGGTAGACTATGACAAAGTGTGCATTCAAGCAGTCAAACCTAGAGTGGTGTGTGTTAAGCATCTAAGCTATGAGGTTAACATTGATTACACCAAGCGTATCATTAAGGTACTACTGAATGAACCTATGGATCCCAAGGCTACATATTTTGGTACTTATGATGAAGCCAAAGAAAAATAGAGGTTGAAATTAAGCTTTCTCAAGTAATTAACAAAGGAAAGAAGAGGATAAAAAAACTGAGGCAAGCAAGTTCTAATCTCCTATTGAGAGAAGGAAAAGGAGATGATGTGGAAGAAGATGATGTAGAAGATGATGTAGAAAATGATGGAAAAGATACTAAATCAGAAGAAGAAGAGCCAATCAGTAAGAAGGGCAAGGTTATCATAACTAGAACTACCGAGTCATCTACTACAGTATTTACTAGAAGAGAATCTAGATCAAGAAAGAAATTGAAATTAGGTGAAGAAGAAAAGGATATTGTTTTCAAAAGACCTCCACCTACATTTCAAGAAAAAATGAAAGAGATTGATGTAGGAGATGGCATGACAAACTTTAAATCTCTTAGATACGAGAAAAAGAATGCAAATGAAAAAAGGAAAGTTGAAGAAATGATTATGTACAAGTTAGGTAAATGGAAATATTCACTTGGTCAACTTGTATAGAAAATTACCAATGAGCTTATGGAAAGAATGAAGCATAGATGATAGCATGCTAAGAAGACTACAAAAGATATACTTGAATAGACTCTCAGGTAGCTCATGCCAAGTCTTGATGATAAAGAAGTAAAAGAATCCATAAAGAGAAATGAAGAAAAGCTTACTTTGAAATTCAAGACTTGTATGATATTGGTTAATGACATTGAACATGTGATGAAGACAACTACAACTACATGGAAGAATATCTACAATATTCATCAACAGAGTGATTTTTTTGTTCATGTCAGTGATAAAGATGATGATGAAGATGACAATTATGAAAAGGAAAACAATAATTAGGAAGATATAGAAACAAATGATGTTAATCTAGATGATGAGGAGAAAGAATAGGAAGTTATTGAGGAGAATCTCCTTGAGATTTAGAGTATCGATAAAACTGACCCAAAGAAGATTGCATCAAAAATTATGGCCTCATTTCCTCACTCTCTAAGTAAAGATTTAAAGCCATCAAGCTTAGAGAAAGATTTTTCCAAGTTGGTTGTGGCAACCACTACAATCCCATGCACCCAACCAATCTCAGAACCTATTCAACAAAGTACTATATTGACTAAAGTGAGTAACACTTCATCTACCAAATAGCTAGTGCTTCCTCCTTCGTCAATTTTTTTATAAACAATAACTAGGTATTCCTACTTTCAGTGCAATGTGCACTTTTTTTTCTAGTGCTTCTATTTCTAATATTGTTATAATCTCAAGTGTGCAAATAGTTAGTACAAATATAGTTGAGAGTAAGCCTCAACTGAGTACCAAAGTTTCAAGCAATGACAAAGATAAAGAAGAAGACATTGACCTTGATGAGAATATAGTTATCCCAAATTGGGATATCTCTACTCTAAATCCTTATCAAATGCACATAGAAGGTGAACTATTGTAGAATAAAGCTAAGTAAAAGAGGCATAGAGAGGAGAAAAGCAGAGAAAACCAAGTGCTAGAAGATTCAAAGAACATACTTGTAGATGCACTTAATACTGAGGTTGATAGGAGACAACCTATTTTGGTTTATTCAGTAGAATTTTGTTAGAAATTTAATGAATATTTGAATGAGCAAGAAAAGTTTCTACAAAAAGAAGAGAATAAATTTGAGAATAAATTATGGAGCTAGTTGCATAGAAAATTTGTATATATCAAGTACACTTGTCTACTAACTATAGATAATGTTATGTAATTATTCAACAAGTTATGTGATACATCTATCTTCACCAAGGAAATCAAAGATAAACTATCTAAGATAGATGAAGACTTGAAGGCAAGTGAACACCAATTTTCACTTGACTCGAGCTATAGTTCTACAGATTACTTAAAGATTAGATTTTCGACTAATATCCAAGTAGAATTATTAAGGGAAGAAGCTAGAATTAGGGCCACACTTGTAGAAATTAAAGGTGTGATTATTTCCAACATGGATGCATTGTAAAAACAAATTGCACATGCTAAAACTCTCATCCATGATAATAAGTTATGCATAGCTGATCATATGATGGAGTTATCAGCAAAAGTATAGATTGCATTACATGCAAGAAAGGTGTTCCAAGAAAATTGGGACAAGACAATGTCATTTATTTTGAATGTACATTTTGACTTCTTGTCACATTTTGGCATTACCATGTAGCATTCACCTTTGGAAATAATGTCAAAAAGGGGGACAAGATGATAAGAAGATTGGAAGATGAGATAAGATAAAAAGTAGAGAAGATGTAATATAAAGATATGAAATATATAGTAAGAAAAATGTATATATATGAATAGGGGAGCATCATAATATTATACATATACATGTATAGATAATTAGAAAACATCTCTTACAAAAGCAATTTTGAAAAATCTCAAAAACATAGTATGTTACCAAGTTGAACATGTAGGATGGAGACTAAAGATTGTTTTGAACTTGAAATTTTAAAAATTCAGTTTTGATTCATAAGTATTTTTGTTACTAATGCAAAAGGGGGAGATTGTTGACATTATAGTCAAGTTTTTTTATTAGTGACACACACTTAATCAAAATTTTAGCAGCTACGAAGCTTATCTTGCAATTTACTATGCTAACCAAGTAATTCAGGTTCTACCAAGTTTTATAATTGCTACAAAGCTCTAGGAATAGTATTCAATTAACAACAAGCTATATCTATCAAGTTGATGATTATTAGTGTAAACTAAGCTTCATAGTGTTTATTGAGTTAAATAGTGCAAACCAATTTGTCTAGTGTTTATCAAGTTCATGGTATTAGTGATGTGAATCTAGTGTTGACCAAGCCAAGATGTGTCAACCAAGTGATTTAGTTTATACTAAGCTTGTAATGTTAGTGTTGATCAAGCCATGTAGTTTCAACCAAGTGATTCATTTTATATGCTGAGTTTCATAGTGTTCACCAAGTCACTAGTGTTGACTGAGTTAAGAATACTTGGAAGTGATTAGTATGAACTAAGCTTCTACGTTTACTTAGAGGATGAAAATGTCAAGTGTTGACATTGGTTGTGGAGTATCAGAACCTCATTGAGTTTGTCTTTAGAACCTATACAATTGTAATTGGGCAAACTTTGTGTATTTTGGTGAAACTTGTATTGTAGTTGACTATGATGAATTATGATTTGGATTGGTATATATGTAATGTATTGTATAACATGAAAATAAGAAAGTAATAAGATATGAATATGGAAAGATGTATTTAAGAGTAGAAGTGCAAAGTAAGAAGGCTACAAGAAGTATAAAGAACATCAAAGATATATCTATTATACCAAGGTGATCATTACACTCTAAAGGAATCTTAGCCAGAAAATTAGAGTTGTAGATTAGAGATTAATCACTAGTTCATCCTAATAGGTGGAAAAATTAAATCCTTTCATAAGGTAGACTTAATAGTCTTTTTTAAATCTCTTCACCAAGTGCATACTTAATTGTATGATTTGCAAATCCTTTCACAAGGTGGACCTAGTAGTCCTTATTGCTCTTGATAGGGAAGATCATTAGAAGTGATCAATTATAAGCCTTAACCAACCAACTTTATATTGTAGTACTAAAGCTTGTGCATATCATCCCCACCCTAGTTTTACTTTCTATTTGGAAGGTTTCTCGATCACCATATCTTAAGTCAAAGTGTTATGAATGTTTTAATGCTTTCAATTTTTCATACATATAATTAGATCATAATACATATAAAGGATGAATTGGTGAATTAAGAATAAGTTTTATTTGTTATTGATTCACCCCTCCCCTCTCAGTAACCTAGCCTGTCTTATATTTCCAACAATAACTACAAACCCACTTGTCATAATTGTGGAAAGATAGGTGATATAACAAATTTTTGTAGGAGAAACAATTCAAATCATAACCCTAAGAAGAAATTCATGGGTAACTGTCATAAGTGCAAAAATCAATGACATCAAGCACATGAATAAAAGACCAAGAAAATAAGAAGAAAAATGTTTGAAGGTTACTGTTACAACTATAAGAAATATGGACATAGAGCATATGAGTGTAGATCCAAGCCTAACTAGTCATCAAACAAATAAGATAAGGTAAACCATACTGATAGATCCTACAATTGGGATTACAATACAAGGTATAGTTGTTACTAAATTGTTAAGAGTATGGACATGTTTCTAAGAATTTCATTAGAATAGATTTCAAAAGTGACAACAGTTGATGGTTGAGTCAAACTACATGTTTTAGTTGTTTAAGACTGGTCACATCACCAAAAATTGTCCAATAAGATAATAAGCACCTAGCAGTGAATTCAATAAACGAAAAGGAAAGGTTGATGTTGAAGAAGTCAAAGTGTAGATGAACAAGAAATGGAAGAAAAAGTAATATTATAGCACATCAAGTTTAGAGGATATCACTTCATCTAATGGATCAAGTGATCAGACCACCCCCAACTAGGTAGTCAAGAGGTATGTGTGGGATTAATATTTCAAAGTTCAATTATACATCACTTCCAATGATTTAGTTCTAAAAATATCATATATGCATGAAGTAAGATGCAAAGTATTGGTTAGAACTTAGAAGAAATCTATAAGATTTCATGATGTTGCCAAGCACAAAAAGGTTCACTATTGTTGTAGAGTGACAGTTTAGTTGATGTCAAGCTATTAGAGGTGATAGTGTTGGATGAGTTTTCTATGGTAGGATTTACATGGATTTACATGGAAGTTGAGTGAGTCAAAATTACTATTGGAGCCGAGACTATAGTTGTGTAAGAACTAAGCATTTATTGTTAAGTTTCAAGGGCATTATTGTCATTTTTTGACTCATTGGCAATCATTCAAGATTGAAGAGAGCAAAAAGAGCATAAGTAAAATTGGAGAAATCAATTCAAGAATTTTCATATTGAATTCAATAGGTACTCGCTACCACATGTCATATTTTTCATGGTATTTATTGTGTGTCGAGCTACATTACTTGAATTTACTCAAACCTTGGATAATTGTAATGGTGTATAGCTCTTCTACTATTGTAGTCAAGGAAGGAAATGAATTTTTAAATGGTTAATTGATTAGTAATGAGATTAAACAATCACATTTTCGAGAAATTCTTGATATTGCATACAAGGGAGACTAGTCTAGTGTGTTATCTATGATACCACTACAAGTTTTAATGATACTAGATGTAAGGTGTTGCTACACTTGTAAGGTAGGGAGTATATGAGAGATCGATATTAGACACTTGTATGGAAAATTGTGTGAAAATGAAGTTCATAAAGAGGGAAAAAAAATTGTAGAGAGAAAAGGGTTAACATGTGCCCTAGATTTTCTGAAGTTATTAAGGATAGAGTGGATTAAGATAGTTCTCAGTAGAATACATGACAACTCTACATGGTTAGAAGATGAACCTATCAAGATCACAAAGAGTATTATTCCAAGATTAATAAGGTATCCTACCCTAGATAGAACAAAGACTATAAGGAGCGATGCAAAAGAGGCAAGGGTAGTATGGAATAAGAGAGGGATGACCATAGATACAATTATTGATCTCCTAATTGCATTTGTAGTTAGAGTCATTGCACAAAAGTTCTTTCAATCCAAAATATTGAACAATGTACCATGTATAGATGTGGATTTAGGCTATAAGATAGTAAGGAAGGACCATTCTCATGACCTTGCCAAGTTACAACTACCATAGTTATTAGGAAACTTGGGAGACACAAGAAAGACAAAAAGTTCACAATGGAAATTTTCTTCAATGCTTGTTTCTATATTTATCTATGTGGAGAAAATTTTTCCCTAATTTGGCAAAGTTTCTTGGAAGACCAACAAGTCTATTGTAGTATATATTGGATTATACATAGAGCAACTTCGAGATAATTTTGAGACTCTAATGACAAGTTATTTTGAAGACTTCAAGAAGTCAATGAAATAAAGACTAAGATTACTAGTATCACTAGTACAAAAACATTACCATGATTTTTTTTCCATTTGATGTTGATTTCACTCATGTTCAAGCTATCATTCCAAGGGTTAGATGGCTCAACCCATTACCTTATAAAATTAATATGATTGAGACATTGGCAGCCATCACTTCTATAGTGGTAGAGGAATTAGATAAGAAGGCAACTACATTTGGAAATTATGATATAGCTAAGTCTAAAATAAAAATTGACTTGAATACAACTTTTGTGATGAGGAAAAAGAACAAAATTGTGAAAAATATTAAGTAATAATTTGGTGAAGAGATAGAAGGAGATGAAGAAGAAGATGATAATGAAGATGATGAAGGAGGTACACTTTCCCAAGAACCACTTTTTGTCTAATAGTGTCAAGGTGGGGACCAAGAAGAAGAAGAAGTAGAATTTGATGAAGGTGTTGAGGGAGAAGAAGCCAATAAAGCACCTATTGCTATAGAAAAGGAAATGAGAAAAGAAAAGAAGCCACCATCAAGAAAACCAAAGAAATTTTTGAAACCGTCATAAAAAAATCGTATAGTTCCTATCACTAGGGATAGCATAAGAGCTATTACTAAGAAGACTCAAGAAGTTGAGAAGCTTAAAGGAAAGAGAGATCAAACAACTAGCAAAAATGATCAACCTAAGCAAAGACAAAGGAGGAAATATATAGCTCTAGTTGGATTAGATGAGGAAAGGATAGAGTCAAATGACAATAGTCAATTTCAAGTGGTAAGCCATAGTCCCTCTTCTAATTTTGACAACTTGTGTGATAATATCAAAAACAATGTTGACTTATCAAGGTTCACAAATGTTGAGTTTGATAAACTTGGTAAAATAGAAATGAATAAGGTTGAAGAATTTGTATATATAATGATAGCCATAGTCAAGAATACCCCTATTGAGCTTTCCAACTCTTTACCCAAAAGTCTATATGTCAGAGTTGAGAAAAGATGGAAATTCAATTTGAATACTCAAAGGAATATTAGGGACACTACTCTTGCTAGAGTAATGATTGAATTAGATAATTCATCTAAAACTAAGGTCATTAATAAGTATAAAGGGATATTTTCTCCAAAATATAGAGCCTTCAATATTTTATAGAACAACATTGAAGAGGTTGTCAAATAGAGGACCCAAATATGGGAGGTTTTCTATGGGTTGCAAACAAAATAAATTATTGAGAAAGCACCTACGAAAGTAGGTGAAGAAAATGTTGAACAAGAGGTAGTCAAGAAAACAAAGGATTAATATTTAAGGGAAGGACATGATGAAGGCACTGCAAAAGAAGAAAATGTAGAGGCTACAACTGAGGAAGAGCAACAACAAGATCATAATGTACCAGAGGTACATATGTCAAGTGCCAATCCTCCTCAAGTAGACAAAGTAAATTGACAAAACCACTCTAAAGATCAATCCCTTAATAGAGGAGAATATGAAGAAGATATTGATTGAGACCACTACCAAGGAAAAACTATGTAGTCATCCTATATTAGTGAGTGTGGATGAGATTGAGAATTTAGTATTCGCATCTGTAGGGGCAAAAACTCAAGAATTGTCCATTATCTCCCCCCAATCTACATAAGTGCAATCTATAATGCCTATTTTACTATACCAAAGGATGAATAGAATGCCATCTCATGTCAACACATCGGTGCAAATTTTTTTAGTAAATGCAGTTTCAATAGTTGAGAATGATGGGACACTAGTCCAAATAGGTCAGGAAGTTAGTCCTGCACCTACAACACAAGTACAAGTTGATACAGAGATCATAGAAAAGGAGAAGGATAGGACTAAATATTAAATCTTGACTATGAAACAAGAGGAAGTGATAGCAATGCAAACATTGGTTACCCTACCAGATACTGCTACTTCTATTCCTAGTCAAGCACTTCATAGGATGAGTGTAGAAGCTACACCATTCCAGTCATCAAAGCCTAGTCCTATCACATATAAGCTTGATGAGATCCTATCTTATGGTGATATCAACTTAGATGAGGTGATTGAGCTATCAAAGTTTGATCTTGCATCAATCACCATAGAGAAAATGAGCATATTGTAGGATGCTCTAGCTACAAAGAAATACCAAGAATTGATTAGAAGGGAGCTTAGGAAGAAATAAGTACTACATGACATGAAGGGCATATTTATTGATGCATTCAACCTACCTACACCTCATCAAGAAAATCCAATCATTGAGTAATTGGAAAACATTGTTGAGAATGTAAATAATGAAGACTTCGACACAAATGTCAAATTACTAGAATGGTCTGAGAAGAAATTTCATGCCAACATAATTGAAAAGATATCTATTCTCATTGCATTTCATCAAGTTGAGTTAGAAATAAAAATTGACGATGTGAATAAAGTATTGGAGAATATTTTCTCTCTTTACACCAATTTGTGTGATGTAACTTTGTTCATACAAGAAGTGCAGAGATAGATTGAACACTTCAACGGTGATTTGAAGTCAATAGGTAAAATCCTACAAAAATCTCTTTGTCAAATTTAGTCTCATTTTAGAAATTTACTTTCAGCACAAGGTCAATTAGCAGCTTTACAAGCTTAAGATGCCAACATTTAGGCTACATTGATCAACATCCAGCCATTGTTGACCCCTCGTAAGGAGGTGTTGTACAAGGAACTAGCCTTTTCAGATACATTAATGAAGAAACATCCCCATATTTCTACTCATGAAGGCCTACTTAACATTGTTTCCAAGTTAGATATTCAAAACAAATCTCTAGAGGTAGTACGTGACAACTAGGATGCAACATCAAAGCTCATAATGGAGGTCCATAAATCAATCTTGGACAAATAGACTATTCATGTACCACCCATGGCATAAGTGTCAAAAAGGGGGAGAACAAGTATTCAAGAAAGGGGAGAATGGATAAGTTTTGGGGGAGACCAAACAAAGGGGGAGTTAGTATAGAAATAGAGCCAACATAGTAGTACAATAGATTTACTCAGCAAGAGTATTCAAATTCAAAAAGGACAATAAACTTAGGGAGAGTTATAAAATTTGAGGTATGACTAATAACTCAGTAGTTTTGCAAAAATTTGAAGTTTTGGAATTTTGTATGTAATCTGAGTACTCAATTGGGATTATCTGATTTATGCTCATTAGTTAAGGTTATTTATGCATGACCAAGTGCTTTTACCACTCATGTTAAAGGGGGATATTGTTAATCTCATATTAGTGTTGACATATGAATGACAAAACACTTCATGCCAAATAAGTAATGTATGTTGAGCATAAGTTGTCAGATAGTGTATGCAAAGCGAGATACGTAGTATGTGTCAAGTAACTAGAAAGTGTCGAGTCACTCAAGTGTCAAGAAGACAATTGATGTTGACTAATCAATGGATGTCAAGTCATGTAAAGGTTGAGTTATAACATTGAAGATGTAGTGGATGTCAAGCATTAGAGATATCAAGTGTCGAGTCAAAAATTTTTGGACATATTTGTTTATAGTGCCACAAAGTTCTATGGAAACCATTTTTGAGTCAACTTAAGGAATGTTATACAATTCTAGATGATAAGAATGAATCAATATTGAGGATCTCTATGCCATATATGCAACCAGTTAGTTAAATGGATAGATTAAGTGAAAAAATGGGTGAATCAAAATCGTTCATTCATATCTATCCCTAAGTCACATAGGTCATCTTAAGGAAGGAAAACCCTAAAATAGTATATGTATGAAGAGAGAAGTTTTCATGTATAGACAGAGCATTCATGGTGGACAAGGAGTTGTGAATCAAGTTATACATTGTAGAACTAGTTAAAGGAGAACATAGGAAAGGAGTTAGAGGACAAAAGTGATACATCCAATTAGAGAGGATTAGGGATACATGCAAAGATGTGATCTATTATCTAGAAAAAGAGTGTTAATTGCAAGATCATTGCTAAGACATTCTAACAAGTGAATTAGTTCAATCTCTTAAGAGAGTATTCCTAATAGACTATTGTAAATCCTTTAACATGGTGCTTACTTCATTGTATGTTTAAGTCCTTTAATCAGGAACACTTCTATTAGGGTGTTCAGATCCTTTAATAGGGTAAGATGTAATAATCTTGTAAGCCTTTAATAGGGTAGAAATTTTAAAAGGTTGATCATATTTTATGATTGAACATTGTAACTAATGTAGGAGCATCCTAGGTTGCACTACTATCCTGCATATTTTTAGTTTTTATTTTACTACTGAAACTGCGTTTTTTAGTTTCTAGGTGCTTTTTGCAGACCATGTAACTAATTTTTCATAATTAATGAAAGGATGTGCACTTTGAGAATTTAATAGGGTCTAAATTAATAGCTATGATCTAAGGAGAAAGTCCTAACTCTTTATGAGTTGGGAGATATGGTAATTCTCCCGGAGTATCGATTTTTAATAGTTTTGTGCAATAGTTTTTTGTGCTTGACTTTCAAGTTGGATGCACACTTTTACTTGATGAATCAAACTTTTCACACTTAAAGGGTTGTAGAGGACCTAAATATCTACCCATAGTTCAAAGTGAAAGTTCTAACTCAATCGAAGCTAGGAGATATCACATTTTTTCTCAGACATCAATTTTAGGATAGTTAATTGCTGATGCAAGCTGACTTGTGTATTTAATGTTAGGTTTATTTTCATTTAATATTTTATAAGATCTGACCTATGGCTTCTTCATGTTCTAGAATGATTTGTAAGACATTTTAGCTAGTATAAATAGAGAATTGAGGCTAGGAGCTAGGCCAATTAAGAATTTTAGGAGATGATTTGAGAGCAAAATAGGAAAGTGTGAATTTGTTTGTGGATCTTGAATTTGAATGTATTTGTATTTGGCCATAACCTAGAAGGCCTTATAGCTAGGAATGTATGTTGAATATTTGAAGAATGAATAAAATTATTTTACTCTTCTTCCTCCTTTTCTTGATGTTCTTTTTGTTTTCTTTTCTTGTATTAACCCTTGCAAGGTTATTCAGAGAGATGGGTGTGCCATTGGCCCTAGTTTTTACTATCCTTCCTTATGTCAAGTGGTATCAGAGTTTGAGGTTCATCCTTTTGGAGATTGGATCATGTAGAATCTTAATTTGGATTTGGTTGTAGGGTTGTAGATCTGTGGATTTAACCTATAACTTGTAGAGGGTTATGATCTTGCAAGAACCTAATTTATGAAGATGGTTCATGGTAGAGGAAATGATGATGATGCTATATTGGATCAGTTGAGACAAATTGTATCTAGATTAGATGTTGTGGAGATGGCCAAGAGGAGATAAGAACATCTTGATGATGTAAGTGACTATGAAGCAGCAACACCAAACTATAATCCAGAACCTGAAGAAGATCAAGATGAGGAAAGATTGTTGAGAGAACTATCTAGGGCACATTCGAAGATTGTTGTAGAGGTTGTTCCTTATGATGAAAAATTGGATACCAATGTTTTGTTCGGTTGGATCTTAGATATGGAGAAGTTCTTTGAGTATGAAAATACTCTTGATAATAAGAAGGTGAAGACTATAGTTACTAGGTTGAAAGGTCATGCTTCACTATGATGGGAGTATTTGCAAATTGATAGACAAAGGAGAGGAAAGCAGAAGATTAGTACTTGGCCAAAGATGGTGAACAAGGTAAAGAAAAAATTCCTTCCTATTGATTACCAAGTTAGCTTGTTGAGAAAGATGTAAAATTTGAAACAAAATGACGTGGTTATGAAAGAGTATATTAAGGAATTCTATAGATTAGACATCAGTTTTGGACATGTGGATGATGATATTGAGAAAATTGCAACATGCATAAATAGATTGAGATCTAGAATTCAAGAGGAAATAAATTTTTTGAAGTTGGAAAGTGTGGAAGAAGCATATCAATATGCCTTGAAAGGTAAGGAGATCTTGATAAAGAAGCATGAACAAAGAAAAAGAGATAGAGGTGGTAGATTCTAGAGAGATAGAGGTAGATCTTATGGTGAAGGTAGTAGATTTTATAATTTTGTGCAAGATAAAAGAAAATCTAAATGGAATAATGATGGCAAAGACAAGATGAACTGAAAAGGCGGTAGCTCATACCAAAGAGGTACTCGATCTTATCAAGGAAAAAGTAATTCTTATCCTAGAGGTGGTTTCCATGGTAATTATTTTAGATGTGGTAAAGAAGGGAATATATCTTTTGAATGTAGATCTTCTAAAAGTGTGTAGAATAATAGAAATTTTGTGATTCAAAGAGAAATTGAGAGTTCACCAAGTGGACCTAAGGTAGGAGAAAATTTGATGGTAAGAAGAACTTTATGTAATAAGGGAAGTGATGAGGAACCTATCCTTAGAAGAAGTCTTTTCAAGACTAGATGTAAGATGGCTAGAAAATGTTGCAAGCTAATCCTTTACAATGGAAATTCTACAAATTTTGCATCAGAAGAGTTTTTTACAAAGTTGTAGTTGTAGAAGTTGAAACATCTCAAACCTTATCATGTTTCATGGATCAAAGATGAGCATAAGATATTTGTAAGTGAGCAATGTACTGTGAAGTTCAAAATTTGGCATTACTTTGATGAAGTGTTGTGTGATATTATGCCCATGGATTGTTGTCATATTTTGTTGGGTAGACTTTAAAAATATGATAGATATGTTGTACATGATGAACGATTGAATCAATATACTCTTTTGGTAAATGTGAAGAAAAAAATATTGTTGCCTTTGATTGAAAGTCTAGATGAGGTTAGTTGCACTGCAATAAAAGTTTTCATGGTTAATGGAATGAAATTTGAAAAGGAAGTAAAGAAGAATCATGTGTATTTTGCTATAGTTCCTAGAGGACCAAGTGTTGGTAGTAATGACCAAGCAGTAGAAGTTGGTAATGACAGAGTGACAATAGAAATTACAGAATTGCTGAATGAATATAAACATATTGTTTTTGATGATATTCCTGATGGTTTACCTCCTATAAGAAGTATAAGTCATTGTATGGATCTATTCCTAGAGCTAGTTTTCCAAAAAAAGCACCATATAGATTGACACATACAATGAATGAAGAACTTCATAGACAGGTGCATGAGTTGTTGCACAAAGGTTTGACCAGATAAAGTTTGAGTCCATGTGTTGTAACTATTGTATTAGCACCTAAAAGGAATGGAGAATGGAGAATGTGTACTAATTCCAAAGCTATTAATAAAATCACAATGAAATATAGGTTTCCTATGCCAAGGATGGATCACACAATGGATTGTTTGAGTGAATAAAAGTATTTTACCAAGATTTATTTGAAGAGTGGCTATCATCATATTAGAATCAAAGAAGGTGATTAATAGAAGACTAATTTCAAGAAAAAACATGGTTTGTATGAATGGTTGATTATACCTTTTGGATTGATTAATACACCTAATACTTTCATGAGGTTGATGAATGAAGTTCTAAAAAATTCTTGGGTAAGTTTGTGATTGTTTATTTGGAAGAAATTATGATATTCAGTAAGATTAAGGAAGAAAATATTGAGCATATTAGACAAGTAATGCAGAGGTTGAAAGAGGAAAGGTTGATTATTAATGTGAAAAAGTGTTCTTTCATGCAAGAGGAGATTGTGTATTTGGCATTTTTTGATTTCAACTGAAGGATTGAAGATGGATCCTAAGAAGGTTAAAGCAATTTTGGAATGGTCTACACTATAGAATGTGGGTGAGGTAAGATCATTTCATGGTTTGGCTAGTTTTTACATAAAGTTTATAAAGAATTTTAGTGTTGTTTGTAATGCTATGACTGAGACAATGAGGGGAGACAAAATGGAATTCAAGTGGACACATGGAGCTAATAAAGGTTTTGAGACTTTGAAACAAAATGTTGTTGAATTACCTATATTGGCTTAGCCCGATTTCAACAAAGTATTTCAAGTTGAATGTGATGCAAGTGGTAATGCAATAGGAGCTATCTTAAGTAAAGAAGGTAAGCATGTTGCTTTCTTTAGTAAAATTTTGAATGATGTTAAAAGGAAGTATTCTATGTCTGATGCAGAATTTTATGTTATTGTTCAAGGATTGAAGAAGTGGAGACATTATTTGATTCCTAAGGAGTTTGTGTTGTATACTGATCATAAAGTTTTACAATACTTGGCAAGTCAACATAAATTGAATCGGAGACATATGAAGTGGGTTGAGTACTAGCAAAATTTTACATTTTTCATTAAGCACAAGAGTGGAGTTACTAATAGAGTTGTTGATGCATTGAGTAGAAGTCATTCTTTGTTGACTAAAATGATGGTTAAAGTTCTTGGTTTTGATGAAATGAAAGTGTTGTATGATGTTGATCCTAATTTTTTTGAAGCATGGAGAGAGTGTAGAGCACTAAATCTGACAAATCATGTAAATATGATGAATATTTCATTCAAGAAGGTATGTTGTTCAAAGGTATTCAATTGTGTATTCCTAGAAGTTCAATGAGGTTTAATCTAATTAAGGAAAAACATAGTGGTGGATTAGTGGGATATTTTGGCATTGATAAGAAATTGAGTTTGCTAAAAGAGAAGTACTATTGGCCACAAATGTATAAGGATGTTTAGAAATTGGTAAAGAGTTGTGGATTTTGTAAGGCTACAATAGGAGTGAGTCAAAATACTAGTTTGTATACACTTATTATTATTCTTTAGAAACGTTGGAGTGATATCAGTATGGATTTTGTTCTTGGATTACCTAAGATAGTGAAGGGGTATGATTATATATTTATTATTGTGGATAGATTTTCTAAGATGGCTCATTTCATACCATGTAAAAAGACATCAGATGTTGAGCATGTTGCTGAACTTTTCTTTAAAGAGATTGTGAGATTGTGTGGATTACCACGAAGTATTATTTCTAATAGAGATAGTAAGCTTGTTGGTTATTTTTGGAAGACTTTGTGAAAAAAGATGGGTACTAAATTGAAGTTTAGTTCTACATTCCATATGTAGATAGATGGACAAATAGAGGTTGTGAATAGAAGCTTAGGTAATTTGTTGAGATCTTTAGTTGGGAATAAGCCAAGTAACTGGGAGATGGTATTGGCACAAGCTGAATTTTCATATAATAATTCTATGAATAGGAGTACAAGGAAGACACATTTTGAGATTGTTACTGGAATGCTAGCTAGAGGAGTATTAGATTTGAGAGATATTGATGGTGAAGAAAACAAAAGTGTTGAAGGAGAAGAATTTACTAATTTTATGAAATCTTTGCATAAGGAAGTGAAGTTGAGGATATAAAAAAGTAATTAAAAGTATAAGGATAATTTTGATTAGTCTAGAAGACATCGTGATTTTCAAGTTGGTGATGAGGTGATGGTTCATCTGAAGAAAGGGAGATTTACTATTGGAACATATAGTAAGCTAAAGATGAAGAAGTTTGGACCTTGTAAGATCTTGAAGAAGTTTGACAGTGGAAATGCTTATGAAATTGATTTAACTAATGACATGGATATATATCCTATATTCAATATTGTCGATTTATAAAAAGTATCATGAGTTAGATGATGAAGTTATTATATTAGAGGACTATCACAAGAAGTAGATTGAAGAAGTTGAACAGATATTGGATCAGAGAATTTGTAAGAGTAGAAGGGGAAAAGATTATTGTGAATATTTGGTGAAATCAAAGAATAGACCTATGAAAGATGCTTCATGGATTTCTCATTCTAGGTTTGATTCAACTCAATTTGTGACATCTCAATGATTTAGAAGAATCATGTATTCCAACCCTAGTTGTTTGATGTAGGATCATCCTAGGTTGCACTACTATCCTACACATTTTCAATTTTTATCTTACCACTGAAACTGTGTTCTGCTGAAGCAACATTTTCTAGTTTCTCGGTGCCTATTGCAGAATATGTAACTGATTTTCCATAATGAATGAAAGGCTATGCACTTTAGGAATTGAAGAGAAGCTAGAGTACTATCTGTTAGAATCTGATAAGATTAATAACCTAGAAAACTAGTGTAAAGAGTAAATATCTAAACTATTAATGAAAATGATACAAAATCAAAATAGCATCATAGAGTTAGTCTCCAAGAGAGTAATGCAAATGCTGGAAGCAAAATAGCATTAAGAGGATGCAAAAAATAATAGATGCAAATACAAGCCAGGTAGCATGCTTATATAGGCTAGGAAGAGGGAGGAGGTGGCAATACCAACCAATGAGGAGCAACCATCTATCGGACTAAAGATAGCAAAGTATCTTCCCAAGATAGCTAATGGATGCTCACATGTAGGAAGGTGACACCTCACAACCATTCACCTAATAAGACATGCTTTATTAACCTAAGTGAGATTATTAAAAGTGTAGGAAAAACCTAGCAAAATAGGAAAAATAAAAAACTACACTAACACTATCTATGGTCCAAGCCACAAGTCCTAATTCCTTATGAGTTGGGTGATAGGGAAATTCTCTCGGAGTATCAATTTTTGATAGTTCTACGCAATAGTTTTCTATGCTTGACTTTCAAATTGGATGCACAATTTTCCTTGATGAATTAGAATTTTTAGACTTAAGGGGTTGTAGAGGAACTAAATATCTAAACATGGTTTGAAGGGCGAGTTCTAGCTCAATTGGAGCTAGGATATATCATGATTTTTCTTGGACATCAATTTTAGGATAATTAATTGGTGATGTAGGCCGACTTGTGTATTTAATGTTAGGTTTATTTTCATTTAATATTTGTTGAGAGCTAACTAGTCGCTTCTACATGTTCTAGAATGATCTGTAAGTCATTTTGGCTCATATAAATAGAGTATTTAGTCTAGGATCTAGGGTAGTTAAGAATTTTAGGAGATGATTTGAGAGCAAAATTGGAAAGTGTGAATTTGCTGCTAGATCTTGAATTTGAATGTATTTGTATTTGACCATAACCCAGAAGGCCTTAGAGATGGGTGTTTGCATGAATATGTGGCCTCTGCTAACACACACACTTCAACATGGTCATTGTATGCAAATTCATCTCGGAATGAACATTGGATTATTCATTCAAAAATCAACCCTGCAAAGTGACCTATTGCCTTCTATCTAAAGGGAATTGCTTATCAGATATCCTTAGATTCGAGGTGTTTAAGAAAACAGACCCTCTAAGAATGAAGGATTTAACAATGAAATTAAGCTAAGAATGAGTATGCAGATTAATCTACAATGAAAGATGCAATGTAATATAAGAACAAATAAAGCAAACTAGATTAAGCATATGCATGATTAAATTAAAATGAGATTAAACTAAGAATGAGAATGCATGCAAGAAATGTGAGTAAATGTGAGCATGAATTTCAACAGCAATTCGATAGCAAATCAATTCATCCTCCAAAATAAAAAGATGAGGGTCTCTTAAATAGACTTTCCTAGAATCCATCAATGGTTGAGATCGATTCAGATCAATTGTCAGGATCTAAGATGAGGTTCAGTCATAAAGGGAGATTCCCAAATTAAAGGGAGTTAACTAGTTTAATTTGAGTAAAATAAGGAGTTAACTATTTTAATTTGAGTAGAAAAAGGAGTTAATTGATTTAAGTCATTTTTGATCAATAGTGAACTAAAAATTTCCCTTTTTGAACTGAAGAGAGATTTTGTTGAGATATTTAATTTAATAAAATGAGATATGCTCTCATAATTACTTTTTCTGTTTAATTAAATAATCTTTAATTAATTAGAGACACTTTTCTTATTTAATTAAATAACTTCATTAAATTAATTAGGAATGGCTTCCCATTTAATTAAATAACTTTGTTTAATTAATTAGAAGTAAGTACTCCATTTAATTAAATAATTTTGTTTAATTAATTAGAAATACCTTTCCCATTTAATTAAATAATTACATTTAATTAATCAAGATAAGCATATTTATTAAATTAAATAAATTTAATTCCATAGTACATTAGCCTTAGGATATAATTTAATTTAATTAAAGTATAAATACTTAATAATTAAATTATAATTAAATCAAGTAGGTTTAATGCGACTAATATGAGTACGTACTATAGGAATTAAATAAGAAATATGATTAATGCAAATTAGGGTTTTTCTGCATCTGACAATTAAGTCAAGTAGTGAATAGCAGAATGAGAATTGCCTATTAGAATAGGACTTAAAAATTATCAGAAATAGACCAGAATTGGTATAATGGCAATAAGCCAATTTTGGGGTATTACATTTTTCCCCTCTTTGAATGAATGTGCAAGTAGCACATTCAATTCAAAGATAAGCAGAAAGCATGATGCAATCATGAGATTGGTTCTGAAGTTGATGACATAGAGACCAATTGATAAGCTTTTAAGGACTATCTCTAGAACAAAACTTAATCCTAAGGGATCCAAGCAGAGCACTTAGATACCTAAGATTGATAGCATTTAAAAGATTGTCTCCAGAATAGAGTGTAATCTTTAAGGATCTAGACAGAACGTCTAGATACCTGAAATTGATAGCATTTAGAACATTATCTCCAGAACAGAGCTTAACCTTCAAGGATCCAGGTAGAACACCTAGATACCCGAGATTGATAGCATTTAGAAGATTATCTCCAGAATGGAGCTTAACCTTCAAGGATCCAGATAGAACACTTAAATACCTAAGATTGATAAAAGATAACAAGGTCCAATCATGAGTCATAGAATCATCCCCAAAATGAGGCTTGATCTTAAGGAGTCGGGGTTTAGACTATCCCAATACCTATCTATCAAACTCTGAGAAGAGTTATTATAAGGTTGATCAATTAATGAAAAGATAAGATAGATGGCAAAGATGCCAAATAGAAGGGAACAAGATGCCCCGAGTGATTAGATGCCCCAAATGATAAAGACATAAGATGGGAACTAGATGCCCCAAGCAATAGGTATTCAATGATGTGGTCATCCTGCCCCCTCGAGAGAAAAATTGAAAGATGACACACCAAAAATAGATGTGAAGGAATATAGCTATAGATACAGAAGAAATCTTAGATTCAACAGAATGTAGAAGAGATCAGAATGATCAAAAGAAATATGAAGAGCTCAGAATGATCTAAAGAAATATGAAGAGATCAAAGTGATCAAAAGAAATATGAAGAGATCAGAATGATCAAAAGAAATTTGAAGGTTGATACAAAGTGATTTTGAGATCCAAAAGACCAAGTTTGAGTTGAAAAGATTCCAAGAATTTCAAAGTATCAGAAAGATTTGGATCGCACAAAAAAATTTAAAGTGCGTTTTGAGCCACTTAAGTGTGTCAGATTTCAAATTTGATCCCGAAAAATGGGTTTAAAGAAACCAAAGTAGCCAAGAGGGTGATTAATCAATCATTCTGCAGTTTGTGAAAGAACATGATACTTTGAAGAGATCGGTAATCCCTCATCAAAGAAGGTGAAAGTAGATTTGCAATTGAATTGCATGCTTATGCAAGTGAAGTATGTAATGCAAGACTATGTTAAATGCAACCCTAGGTCTGGTTACCAAGCCTTGATATTTAATCATCATCGGATATAAAATAAAGCTCGTATTTTATACAATTCCCACTAACATTACAATCATGGAAATATGAATATAACATAAATTATTGGTCTGTCAGGATTAAATGCAAGCATTCGAGGCACAAGAAGCCAGAATGACCAAAACATTTGTCCCTTTCAATCTAGTAAGTTAACATAAGCATGAAAGCATAGACGCTAGGATGACCTAAATGTTGCTTGCATAACAGGCACACCAAACACATGGGAGATCCCTCTTATGCTAAGTACACAGTATTCATTCTGTCTGCAATGACCCTTGCATTTGTAACCTGAGACGAAAGTGCACTAGATATACTCGCAATGACCCATACATTCATTTAATAGGACGAGTATCAATATGTACTATGGCATGAAGATTTCACTCCAACAAACAAGGAGAAGAACCAATGTTATTGGCATATTCATATAAAAGGAGTTGAGGTACACACGGCCATCCAATACAAGATGGAGGCTCTTATAGTGGACACCCCTCTTATAGGAGTAGATCAATCAACTTATTAGAACTAAACCATAAATAGAAAGCAAAGAAAAAAAAGATCATGCCCCTAGTCATTACTTCTCTGGTCAAAGATGACATCATCAAGTTGCTCGAGGAGCTATGATAAATAAAAATAAAGAAAAAAAAGAAAATGCTCAACATATCTAAACAAGTATATTAGTTTTGAGTTCAATGTTTTGGGATTGATGTCAAGTGACAATGTCCAGAATAAATTCAAAAGAAATCTCTTCAGTAGGGTGACAACAGTAGGCAGATGTAGTCAGAACAACTAGTGACTGAGGTCAAAGAGGAAACTTCACGATGAAGAACCTAAAGAGTACTAAGTGACAGTAGATAGACACGGCCAGGATGACTGGTGACTAACACAAGAGAGATCTTCCATAAAGGAATGTGGAGACATAACCTGAGCAATGGTAGGCAGACACAACTGAAACAGCTGGTGACCGTTGCGAAAGAGATTCTATGAGGAGAATCTTGAAGAGAGTGACACTAGTGATAGTAGGCAGACATAGTGAGGATGACTGATGACTTTCATGAAGGAGATTCTATGAGGAGAATCTCAAAAATAGTGACACTAAGGGGGGAATGCCCCTGAGCTATGACAAGACTCAATTCATGGATACATGAGTAGAAAGTAGGAAAGCGAAAGCGTGAAGTGACTATACAGAATAGCCATAAGATGTGCTACAACAAGATGGAGCATTGGGAACAAGAGGCACCTGTTTACCAAGTTTTCACCTTCTTGGTAGGATTTCCTTCTTTTGCTACCATGATGCTTGTTTCCAGGTTTCCACCAATGGCACTTTTCTTGTTTTTCAATTTTTTTGTATTTTTCTCTATTTGAATTTTTTTTGTAGTTTTGAGAAATTTTCACTTTTTTTTGGTGTTACCAAGGCGCCTATTGCTAGGTTTTCACTAGGGTAACAAAATTTTTTTTTAGGACTTTTTCTAATTTTTAGATTTTTTTCAGAGATTACTAGCTCTCAAGAAGGATCACCTAGATTTTGTTCCAGTGTCTAGCAAGGTGTAGGATGAGATGTAGTAGCAAGCGAGTGGATAAGCAAAGATGGAAAGGCAAGGAGTATGAAGCAATGAATGTTACCCTTAAGGAAAGTCTTCACAAGATTACCCAAGCTAGGGAAAAGGATATAACAATATGAGCTCATGGTGTAATGAAGGGTGTCATGTAAGTAATCCAAGAAAATGACCATGTCAAGAGATTGCTAAGAACTAAGTTTTCTTATTTCTTTTGTTGATCAAGGCCCAAGGGATAACTGAATAGGATAACAAAGTTTGTTATGGAGGTTATGAGTGAATGACTTTGGAAATGAGGACACCTGAAGGATAAGCAAGATCATGATAGGATGTCATGGATGGAAGAATTACACATGACACTTGTTTACTAGGTTTTCATCATGGTACTTGTCCAAGGTGCCACAAGAAGTGGTTTTCACCATAGGACGAATTTATTTATCTTTACTTTTGCTACCAAGGCACCTGTTTCCAAGTTTTCACCAAGGCACTTTTTCTTTTTCTTTTTTTTTCTTTTTTTCTTTTTTGAATTTTTAGAGTTGTTGGAAAGAATTCAAGCCTTTCTCAAATGAGATAGCACTCCTATAAGAAAGATAAGTTATGATAAGCCAACACCATAGAAAGGTACACTCAAAGATACTAATACGGTAATGGAGGGAGATAGTAGAAAATGAGAGGTAGATGGAGGATAAGGTTGTTGGTTTTGGAAGACTGAAACAAGCAAGGATGGCAAGCAGGCATAAGATTTAGAGGATCTCATGAGGGTGGATGAGATATTAGGCAAGATCACATTGACACACACCTTGAAGGGTAGTGGAATGATGGAGGAAATATGGATGAAATAGTTTGAGGTTTAGATATATGAGGTGGAAAAACCATTTTGGAGAGGGCTGGAGTAGAAGGTTTTGAAACCTTTTTAGGAAGATGTTGGGAAGAAGATGGAGTGGAAGCCTTTGGAAGCTTGAATGTCAACTTTGATTTGTTTTTTTATATTCAAGTCCTTCAAAAGAGACTTGGGAATCCATATAGGTTTTGATTTTTCATTAGATGCTTTGGAATGCATTTCTTCAATAACAGATTTAAGAACCCATACTTTCTTTGGTTGAGCTCATTGAATAGTGGACCTTTGTAGTCTTTTTTTTGTTTTTTCCTTCTTGACATTCACATGTCAATTAGAGGAGACATAGTGAACTTTTAAGGATGGGTTCATGCACTTGTTTTTGGGTTGATCATCTAAATTGCTTCCAAAGGACCTGGGATTTATGGATGAATGAGGCCAATATGAGTGGTTTAGATGGGAAGGTGGATGTGAAGAGTTCAAGTATGTGTATCTTTTTTGATCTTGGGGTAGGGTATGAGGAACATGTAATGGGCTAAGAGTGGAAGTAGGAGATAGAGGAACATAAGGTCCCAATACGGATGGAAGACTTGAAGGTTTTAGCTTAGATGGGTATGGACCAAGGATACATTTAGAAGATGTGAATAGACCATGAGTATGGATATCAGCATCTCTAGAGTGAGCAATATGACCACAACCATCAATAGATTTATGAGTAACTGTTATAGGAGCAATACCTTTGACAGGAGTATTTAAAGCTTGAGCATAGTTTGAAAGTGAATGTAGTGAGGTAGAATAAGAGAGCGAGGGAACACTTTTCTCTTCAAAAGGAATTTTGGGTAACATAGGAAAAGTATCCTTCTCTTGGTCTTTTATAATCTCCTTAAGGATGGTGGAAGGAATATCTTGATCTTGCTTAGTAGAGGTGCATGACATGGGAGATGGAGGACTATGTGGCTCTTGAGATGGAGGCACAAGATCTTGGAAGATTTGAAAGGGGATGAATGAATCTTGGTCTTGATCAACACTTGTTTCTTCATCATTTAAGTGGTCCTCTTGACATGAAACCAAATCCAAGGATGAGGAAGTATCTGAATCTGTATTCGGATATATTTCTAGAGTCTCCATAATAGGCTCTTGAAGGGACAATGGAGGAATAGTTGGATTGGGGATAATACGATGAGCAAGACGTGGAGGTTTTGGATCTTTGCTTTGTGTAGTATGGGAGAGGTTTTTAGCTAAGTCAAGATTAGCTTGAGTTTCCTTTAAAGGTAGTCTTTGAGGGTACACATAGTCAACTGGGGGAGTATTGAGTTCTTTTGGTGAATATGTGTTGGAAAGATTGGACAATTTAGGAGGTGGATGTATGTTGGAGGAAGTAGAAGTTGTGTTTGAACCATTACTAGACATGGTTTCATGAGGTTGATCCTTCTTGAGAGTAGTATCTTTAGTAGCTGAGAGCTTAGATTTTTGAATGATGCCCTTGTCAAAGAGATCTTGGATCTTGTTTTTCAGCTCCTTACAATGAGAAGTTTTATGTAAATTATGTCTATGATAGGCACAATAGTTACTCATAAAGGAAACTCCCACCAAAGTGACCTTAGGTAATACAATGAGTTTCTCTTCAAGAAGTTCTTCCAAGGTTAATTCATAAGATTTTCCCAAAGGTGTGAAATCACGCTTTGGTTTAGGTTCCCAAGGTTTTTCTTCAAAGATATTTCTAGATTTCTTGGGTCTATGTGAGGTATTCTCAGATGTCTTGGATTCAAGATCACAAGAAAGTGATTTTTGGTTGTCAAGAAGGAAGGGAAAATTTCTCTCAAGGAGAATTTGTTCGATGATGTGTTTTCCTCTTCTTTTAGTCTTTGAAGTTGAGCATTCATTGATTGGATTTGTTTCTTCATGTTTTCAATAAGAATCTCTTCTTCCTCACTAGGAATATTGGATTTAGCACATTTGTTGTTAGCCATTTTGATGTACTGTGTTTCAAGTAGTGACAGCCAAGTTTTAGAACATAAGTCAAGTTGCCATAGTCATAGACAATGAAAAAAAGAAAAAGCTTAGACAAAGACCATGCTAGAATGTAGTCTTAGAAAAGTAAGATAAGAGAGCAGTATACTAAGGTATGAATAGTCTGATTTGAAGGCTAGGAAAGCCAAAGATTATGACTATCATAACATAAAGTACAACAAGCACTAAAGGTCAAGAGCAAGATAACTGAGAGACAAGACTAGTGAAAGTATGGATCACAAGTCATTAGCTAAGCAGGATGCCACTATTTGGGACTATTTTCAGACAGAGAAACAATAAACCAATGTAGGAAACAAACTTGGTACAGAGCAAAGATAGCTCCAACAAACTAACTTGATAGTTTAGACTCAAGATCTCACATGAAGATCCTCTGAAAGGTGCATGAGAAATTATATAGGGCCACGTAAAGACTCAAGATAGCATAAAGATTCCACACAAGGATGTGTTGTAGGCCATGCAAAGTAGTGCAAGGTTAACTTCGATAGCATAAAGATCTCACATGGAGATGTGCAACTGTTTGCACGAGAACTTGGACAAAGTTGCATGAAGAAGTAGTAGGACAACAAGTATTCACACAAAAGTTCACAAACTATGTGCGAAATGGAAACCAGACTGATAACTGAACTAGATTTTGAAAAGACTTTGAATATTTCAGACGGTTTTGGATAGATTGTTGATTCATTTCATTAACCAGACAGATAAACAGGCATCTAGAACAGCAAGCAGGTGATTTCAAGCACATCTAAAAATAATGAGCAAGGGCAAAAGAAACCTTGTGCATGAACAATCAAGTGACTTAGTTTGTGCTAATCCCTAGGAGAGCTATTTGTGTATGTTTTCAAAAGGTTATGCAATCACGCATACATCACTAGAAAATAAAAGTTTGACCTCTCTAAGGTTTTTAGTAATGGTTTGACTCTGCAACTTTTATGACTCATAGGGGTGACCTCCAATCTCGGCACACCGAGGTTTTGACACATTCTGAGAACTTAATCTTCAAGAGCTACTAGGGAGATCTAACAACCCACAATGAACCACACCTATGGAGATTTCTTCCACAAGGACATTTATATAGCGATTGTCACTATGATGGCGAAAATGGCTATTACCGCTCGAGGTTCTGTCAATGCAGTTTGTCCTGTAGAGGGATTGTCTACTACGGTTAACCCTCTCTAAAGGTGACCGACTCACAATAGTGTACCACAAGGGGACTTAGCTTCCAGATCCAAGATTTTGACACCTTTTCACCTTTAGCCCAATCAAAGCAGACAGATTAATCTGACACGCTAAACTAAGAGTATCTCTTAAAGATCTATGATATCAACTCCCAGTGATCTATCAACCTCTCCGAAGAAAGGATGCCTTAATCAACAAGTTGAAGATTCATCTATCAGCGAGATGCTCAAAGTATCCTCCCCACCTACAAGGATTCCATCTTAGAGAGGAGTTTCACTAGGAACCCACTCCCTCAAGATCCACAAATAGTGTTCATGGGGGGCCTAATTACTATGTGTGTACAGATGTTAATTCTCGAAAGCAAATCTATCCAAAAGCAGTCAAAAAGCACAAGGTGGTACACTTAACGCTTTAACTAATGTGAGGTGAGTCCAAATATGTGGAACATTTAACCCCTCACACAAGCCAAAACGAGTCCACAACCCAGAAACTAGTGAGTTCTAGAAAGCACAAAAGGGTTGCCTAGTGGAGCATTTAACGCTTCTTTCCTGTAGACCCCTCCCCTTTAACGTGGGGCTGATCTTGCAACCACAGGGTGGAATGAGGGGCCGGTGGATTATCGAGTCCAATAACCCAAGATAGCTAATTAGATCTGTCACTAGTAACTAAGCTTGCTAGATGAAACTAATAGAGATCACAACCTAGTATCAAATTATGCATGTGTTGTAAAATGAAAACATGGAAGGAAACACATACAAGCTTCACACGAGAGATGTTTATTTTAGATCCAAATGAATTTTTATCAGCTGAGGAAGGTTACTTGGTGATCCTCGCAACGCGCTTAGTAGATTTTATCTAATTTTTAACAATTCTTGTGCTATTTTCGAAGCTAGCAAAAGCGAGATGCATTTTTTTTTTTGCTTTCTTTTGTCATATTTGGATGGCCTTTCTTTCTTCCTTGCTGTTTTCCAAAAAAAAACCTGCAATAAAAATTATTGATTAAAATTCCAAGATTTGCATCATGAGTTAATAATTTTTTTATGAAAACACATAAAATTTTTATTAAAAATTGAATTATGATCCAAAAAATCTGAAATTTTTACTGTAGTCTAAAAAAAGCCTCCCAAACATTCAATAAATTTTCGAATTGAAATTCTTTGATTTATGTCAAGAATTAATTTTTTAATGAAAATATATAAACTAATTATAAAAAATCAATTTTTGCACCAAAAAAATCGAAATATTTATTGTAAACTACGAAGCATGTCTCAAATCTATAATAAATTTTTTATATTTAAATCCAATGATTTTCTATGAAAATTAATTTTCCAATGAAAAACCATTAACAAATTACTAAAAATTTAATTTTGATCCAAAAATTTCACAATTTTTACTGTACATGCCAGACATTGTTTTAAATCTACAAAAAAACAATCAGATCAAAACGTATTATTTTACTTGCTCAAATAATTTTCATATCATAAAATCATTAAAAATATATATAAAATAAAGCTTAATCAAAAAAATCTTAAATTTTGTATGTGATTTGTTCCTATTCTCTAGAACCTTTAGTAAAAAATTTTGACCAATATTCATCAAGTTGGTCTACTTTTTATGATTTTTATGAAAAATCATAAAAATGATTTAAAAAAAAAGAATTTCGATCAATTTTTTTTAAAAAAAAAATTTAGAACATGAGAAGGAAGAAGAAGAAGATGAGAAATAGAAGAAGATTAAGATAGAGAAGAGGAAGAGGTTTCTGAAATGCTCATTTCCTCATAATTTTTGGATGTCTTCTCAAAGTGTCTTCAAACCTGCAACAAGACAAATCTACAAAACACAATATAAATAAAAAATTAAAATGCAAAACAAAAAGAATGAGGCAAAAAAATTGATTTCTCGGCCCCACGGTGGGCGCCAAAAATATATGCATGAATATGTGGCCTCTGCTAACACACACACTTCAACACGATCATTGTATGCGAATCCATCTCGGAATGAACATTGGATTATTCATTTGAAAATCAACCCTACAAAGCAACCTGTTGCCTTCTATATAAAGGGAATTGCTTATCAGATATCCTTCGATTCGAGGTGTTTAAGCAACCAGACCCTCTAAGAATGAAAGATTTAACAATGAAATTAAGCTAAGAATGAGTATGCAGATTAATCTAGAATGAAAGATGCAATGTACTCTAAGAACAAATAAAGAAAACTAGATTAAGCATATGCATGATTAAACTAAAAAGAGATTAAACTAAGAATGAGAATGCATGCAAGAAATGTGAGTAAATGTGAGCATGAATTTCAACAGCAATTCGATAGCAAATCAATTCATCCTCCAAAATGAAGAGATGAGGGTCTCTTAAATAGACTTTCCTGGAATCCATCAACGGTTGAGATCGATTCAAATCAATGGTCAGGATTGAAGATGAGGTTCAGTCATAAAGGGAGATTCCCAAATTAAAGGGAGTTAACTATTTTAATTTGAGTAAAATAAGGAGTTAATTGTTTTAATTTGAGTAGAAAAAGAAGTTAACTGATTTAAGTCATTTTTGATCAATAGTGAACTAGAAATTTCCCTTTTTGAACTAAAGAGAGATTTTGTTGAGATATTTAATTTAATAAAATGAGATATGCTCTCATAATTACTTTTTCTATTTAATTAAATAATCTTTAACTAATTACAAACACTTTTCTTATTTAATTAAATAACTTCATTTAATTAATTAGGAATGACTTCCCATTTAATTAAATAACTTTGTTAAATTAATTAGAAGTAAGTACTCCATTTAATTAAATAATTACATTTAATTAATCAAGATAGGCATATTTATTAAATTAAATAAATTTAATTCCATAGTACATTAGCCTTAGGATATAATTTAATTTAATTAAAGTATAAATACTTAATAATTAAATTATAATTAAATCAAGTAGGTTTAATGCAACTAATATGAGTACGTACTATAGGAATTAAATAAGAAATATGATGAATGCAGATTAGGGTTTTTTTGCATCTGACAATTAAGTCAAGTAGTGAATAGCAGAATGAGAATTGCCTATTAGAATAGGACTTAGAAATTATCAGAAATAGACCAAAATTGGTATAATGACAATGAGCCAATTTTGGGGTATTACAATGCGCATGTATGTTGAATATTTGAAGAATCAGTAAAAGTATTTTACTCGTCTTCCTCCTTTTGTTGTTGTTCTTTGTGTTTTCTTTCATTGTGTTAACTCTTGCAGAGTGGTTCGGAGAGGTGGGTGTGCCATTGGCCCTAGTTTTCCCTATCCTTACCTGCATCAATATCCTTCATTGGATACAATTTACAACTGTAGTAGTGAAGATATGTGAGTATCATCCCCACCCCATTTTACCATCTCATTGGAGTGTTTTTTGGTAACCAAACATGTTATGTCATATATGTGTTGAATGTTTATTTGATTTCTTGTTATGGATGAACATATTTAGTTTGGTATTTCAGTTTACATGCAAAGTGTGAGGTGGATGTGTGATGAATGATCTTATGGTTAAAGATTTGAAGGTTTGATTCCAATAGTGATGTGTGGTATGTAAAATAATATTTCTATGGTGTTACAAATTTTATTATAGGTGAATTAGATCCTACAAGATTTAAGGAGAATGAGAGTTACACTTCAAAAAAGTTAATTGTAGAGGAGTGATGTTAGCAATAAATACTTGTTCTAGTTAGGTTTTGAAAAATAAGAAAGAACAAAATATATTGGCAATAGATACTTATTCTAGGTAGTTGTTTGAAAGGGGAAAAAAATGTCTATTTTGGCTACATAATTTTTTGAATTTATAAAAATAGAAAAAATTGGTAACAAAAATTGGAGGAAATTTTAAAAATAGAAAAAATGGAGAAAAGGGCTTTTACATTTAGCAAGGTGCATATGTGGAATAAAAAGTAAAATTAATAAAAAGGTGTCATTGCATTTATTGAGGTGTGTAGGTAGAATTTTAGAAGTTCATGGAAAGTTCCTTAAATCATGTATTTAATATTCATTGTGATCCAAAAATTAGGTAATGTAATTTTCTAATTTCCCATATGGTGGTGCTTCATTGTACTAGGGTGGGAATTTAAAATTGTTGTACAGTAGTTGAATTTACATTTTATCACACACTGGTTATTTTTGTAATATCCTAGATTATAAGTGCCTATATACGCAAGGCGTATGAGTATTTGTAAGCTATTTTGGAGCCTAAAGGTCATTAAGATCTTATTTGGGAAGTTCTTCTTGGTGAAGTCCTTTAGGTTCATTCTCTTTGATTGTAAGCTCTTCTTGTGGAAGATCTCTTGGTGGACAATTTTAGTGTAGACGGTCTCGGTGATAGTTTCTACTCTTTCTTGCATATTTTTGTAAGCAAGGTTCCCATGTGGATTTTCATATTATAATTATACAATTCCTCATTTGCAGTGATAATAAAAATCTTGTTCTCTCAATTTCTATAGTTCTTTATTTTATTTTTTTGCCTTGGTATTAAGGAGAGCATCCTTCATCAAATTTAAAAGAAAATTATGATTGTCTTAATTTAGTCTAGGATATGTGTGAATACTTAAATAAGTTGAGTATGTATGTGTTTAAATAAATTTATTTTAGGGTGGGCATAACTAAGATTCATAGTAACTAAATGTGAGAATGCAAATATATATAATTGAAGAATTGAAGAATATTTGAAAAATTAATATTATTTTTTTCACTTGTTATTTAAAATTTAATTATAGTTTTAAATATGATTTTTTTTCAACATATGAATCTAATAATTTTCTTATACAGAACTATGAATTAAAGGCCAATAAATAATACAAAAGATAGAGAAAACAAGATTTGCATGAGAAAACTATATTTAAGTGATCAAGATACAATAATATGAATTAAATTGACTCCAACATGTGTGTGTGTGTGTGTGTATACATATATATACATATATATAAATATACATATATCTATATATATATGTATATATGCATAGATATATATATGTACATATATATATATATATATATATATATATATATATATAGATATGTATGTATATCTATGTATGTATGTGTGTTTGTGTGTGTGTGTCTCTATGTGTGTGTGTGTGTGTGTGTGTGGGATGAGGAAAAGGAGAAGAGAGCTAAGAAGGATAGCATGTGGGTCAGTGAGATGCATGGGTGGTAAGGACAAAATACTAGATAGTTCCACTTAAGGTGGATTTTATACAACAACAACTTTCCCTAGATATATTGTTCCTTCAGTGTCTCATATGAAAATTACCATCAAATACACTACCCTCAGTTAAATTAATTAAATTTTACTTATATGAAATATTTAATTATACCAACCCTTCCCATGTACATCTTAGTGGTATTTGCAAAATACTAGATAATTATACTCAAGGTGGATTTTATACAACAACAATTTTCCCTAGATACGTTGTTCCTTCAATGTCTCATATGAAAATTACCATCAAATACACTACCCTAAGTTAAATTAATTAAATTTTACTTATATGAAATATTTAATTATACCAACCCTTCCCATGTACATCTTCATGGTATTTGCAAAATACTAGATAATTCCACTCAAGGTGGATTTTATACAACAACAATTTTCCCTAGATACATTGTTCCTTCAATGTCTCATATGAAAATTACCATCTAATACACTATCGTAAGTTAAATTAATTAAATTTTAATTATATGAAATGTTTAATTATACCAACTCTTCCCTTGTACATCTTAGTGGAATTTGAAATCAAGAGAACAATGCAAGATGAGTCTTGAGTACTAGGTAATGTTAGGTTCTCATGTATAATAGGCAATGGAATAGTTCACGAATAAAGAAAACAAGAAGTCACATTAGAACAATAATCCTTGCCAAAGGAGAGATGAAAATATAAATGAAATATTGAAGAAAAATGAGATGGAAAAATAGTAGTTGAGGAAAATAAATCTACCAATCTCTTTCCCTCCCCCCCAACCTACCATTCCCTACCCCCCTCTAAATAAGATAGAAGGGGAGATACTAATTTTCTCCCCCAAATCTCCCTAATTTAGAATGTAGACCAATGATAGATGGTTTAAGTTGTATGTGGAAGATTATATATGATTGGTGAATAATGTTCTACACTTATGAAAAGAAAAGTTGAAGGTGTAATATTGAATTTGCACTAAGGATATTGACAAAGAAAATAGAATATATATATATATATATATATATAGAAGATTTTAAATCTTCACAAAATGTCCTTATGTTGATACTAAAATCCCCTCCCCCCTAACTCGAAATTAGGAAAGTAAGTCCATCCTATACAAAAATAAAAAACAAGATCTACTAGAGGTAAATGTCAAGAAAAATATTCAAATACTCAATTATATCCTCAAAAGATTAGGATATATCCTTAAAATTTTACTTCAAAAAAGATAGAATCATGTAATAATATAAAGTATGATCATGTAAATAATGAAGAACATGGTCAACATGTATCCTTAGAAAAAATTAGAAGGATTATCTCTATCAAATAGGGTATGTGTAGGATCATGGTGTGCCAAAAAGTGTCGATCTGAAAAATCTTAGTTCTGAAATATCTCAAACCATTTCAAAATCTATTCTAACTTTTTTCCTGCCCACCGAGATACTAAACGAAAATAATTAATATCTTTATAAGGTCTACTATATCTTTTGATACCAAATCTATATGGTCAACTTTAAAAACATCCTAAAAGTGTGCTTTTGGCCTATTTTTATGTGATTTTTACTTCATACATGTATGTGACGACTTTTTTTTCACCAAAATTTGATGAAATGAAAAGGGTTTCTTAAGAATTTTTTTTATCTTTCCATAAATGTAAGGTTTTTCAAATTATGAGTTTAGTAAGTAATTATTAGTTATTTTCTAATGGAGATATGTATAAAATGTTGACTGACACACTACTTGAAAAACAACTATAACTTTCAAATGGTACAACATTTTTTAAATCCAAAAGAGGCATCACATTCTATGTTTCTTCTACTATAAGGAAAAAAATGAAAATTTGAATTTTGTAGAGTTTTAAATTAGTTAAGGTGGTCAGATAGGAGATTTTTTTTATTCCAAAAATACTTAAGTCAAAAATTAATTAATGACATACGTCTACTTGAGTGTCATTTGATTTCCACAATCCATTAGCAATATTAATATAAGTTTTTCTAGAATTTGATTGTGTCTAAAGTATTTCGCATTAACATTTTGGATTACACACAGTGATCCATTATCAGATGAAGAGCAAGAGAATAGAAAAAATAGATTTTTTCTATTCTCTTGCTCTTCATCTGATGATAGATCACACTCTATTTTTTCTATTCTCTTGCTCTTGATCTGATAATGGATCACTATGTGTGATCTAAAATGTTGATGCTAAAAACTTTAGACACAATAAAATTCTAGAAAAATTTATATTCATATACATCTACTTATTTTTGTTCTAATTTTTTTTTAATATTACATTAAAATTCAATTTAGAAACTAGATTCAATTTCTCGAGATTCTATTCTCTCAACTTTTTGATATAAAGTTAATAACAAGTAAAAAATTGTGCGTCAAGTTGACATAACCCTAATTTCCTAATTTTTTATTGCCACTTAAGAGCATAGTTTGGTTGACCATGATCCTGCACATACCCAATATAAGATATATATCATCATAAGTGTCTCCAAAATATGCATGACATAAATTTTTTAAAAGCAGGTGGGTAAACCCACAATAATGGGTTCCACTTTTGTGAGACAAAGAAAATCCAAACAAATTGCAAAATTCACAAATTGCATTTATCAATTGTTTTCCCGAACATATTAACCATGTTCATAGTGAACATTTATTATAATAATGTTCACAACAAACATATTTCACATATATTAGGCATGTTCACTATAAAAAAGCCTCATTAATGTGTTCACAAAACTTAAGGGTGTGTGTTCATGCAATCACATGTTCGCAGCGAACAGTATATTTGCAGTGAACATGTCAAATTACAAATTTTTGACCTTCTTTTCTGAAAAATTAAATAAAATTGGCTCTTTTCACACCCAAAATTGAAAATGATTAATCTCCTACTATAAAATAAAAAATCCCAATTTGCGCTACTCAGAACAAGCTTTCTAATGACTATAATTGTAATACATTTTATATTCATTAAGACTTTATATGAGTTTAACTCATTATAGGTTCACTACTGATTGAACATCAACTGAGTTTGAACCTTCAAAAAATTAGTAAATTAGGTCAATTTTTTTTTAAAAGTATCTAGGAAATAAATTATTGAGATAGCTTTCTATTAAAAAAAGGATTTATGATAAAAATTGAGTTTAGGTTATCTGTGTCAAATCTAATGTATGTCAGAATTACAATTGGTGTCACTTCAAAACTTCATAAATTATACAATATTCAACCAAATTAAATCAAACCAAATGCATCATCTAGATATTGATGTTACAAATCCAACACTGAAAGGATTACCTCATTATCTTTTCTAGAAAAAAAGTTATTCGTGTCAAATGAACTATCACTCTTTAAAAATATTGAATTTTAATATGTACAAGTTTTTGGAGGAGAAGAAAAAATTGACATAAATATTTTTTTTTTTTAAATTAAAAAAATTGGTTACAAAGTAGGAACAGAGTACTAGAAATCACTAGTTTATGTCATCTTGAAATTATTCATAGTTTTAGAGATATAGTCACTCAAACATAAGGTTTGTTTCAAAAATATTGATTTTAGTGTCAAAATTGTTCAGAAAGTGGAACCCATTATTGTGGGATCACCCAGGTCTAAAATATTCTTCAAGTAGAAATCTTAAGGAATAATATATAGATGGTGCCTGAATTTGATTTCCACTTTTAACTCCAAAAATCAAATAATTCACTCAATCAAATAATTCCCTTTCCCTCTGTGAACCAGTAGTGATTTGATAGATGGAAATAATCTTATTTCTTAAATAAGATACACATGAAACATAATTAAAAGTGGTATCTCAAATATCAATGGATCCTTTTAAAATATTATTCATATATGTTATTTTTTCCCTAAAACTATTGGTATGTTGCAAGGATCAAATAAAAAGAACATAAATTTTGAGGATGCCATATGATGAGAAGCACTTAAGTCTAGAATTCATTTCACCAAATCATGACTTGTGGTAGAAGAAGTAGCTTTTAATTTGTTTCCAATTATCCCAAAAGTGTGATATTTTTCTTTCCATGTACTCTTTAATTTATAAGTAGAAGGTGACAAAGATATTAATTAGGGAAACTTGATTCTATTTTGAACATAATAAGATAATTTAATTAGTCAATATCATCATTGTTAAAATTGTGTTCTTCATGTTCATTATTATTGTTAAATACTCACAAGACACCTTGATGGTATACAATGATTCCTCATTAGGAGAGGGTGATAACAACCATTAAGTAGAGAGTGTTTCTGTGCATTCTCTTCTTGTGTCTTGTATTTTTTTTGAATTTAATAGTTTTTTTTCCTTCTCTTTCCTCAATTTCCTTGATACATTTAATTAGCCACCAAATTTTTGGACTTTAGTGACTTGAGAATTAACATGATCATCAATTTTCATTTCTCTAACATTAAAGTTTTTGTGAACAAATCAAAATAAGGTTGAATGAATGAACTAAGTACTATCAATAATTTAATCTAGAATGGAGTGGACTTAGCAACAATCAAAATTCCAAGATAGATAGAGCAGTTGTGCAATGGCTACCTCGTAATTCAGGTATAGTGAAACTTAATTTTGATGGTGTTTCAAGGGAAAATCTAGGTAAATCAGGTCTCGGGGCATGTGTTAGAGATAGTAAAGGTATAGTTCTAGCAATTTCATCCTCCCTGCTGCCATATGGGACTAATAATTTAGCAGAAACACAAGCTCTCTTGGTAGGCCTTGTATTACTTAAAATGGGTAATTTTCACAAAGTCCATATTGAAGGTGGTTCTCAAATGGTTATTAACAATTGCATTAAACGGCAATCCTATTCATGGCATTTGCAATATATCTTCAAGAAAATTTGGTACTTGATTGATCAATTTTTAGAAGTTACCATATCACATACCCTGGGAGAAGGAAATAAAGTGGCTGATTTCATATCTAATCTTGGGTGTGATGGTGTTGTTGTTAACACACATCAACCCAACTCATTTATTAAACAATTTGAACAATTACATTGATTGATTGATTCTGAAAGTTGTTTATCATGCTCATAAAATTTAGATGTAAAGTTTGACTTAGGAAAAAGTTCTCAATGGTATAGTTTTATGAGCCTCGATTTTGTCGATATAATATCTATTGTAAATATTGACAAATATCTTTATGTAGATTTGTATATAAGCAATGATTCCAGGTTTTCTTTTTGGTTCTTTCATGGTTGAGCTCCTTGAACTAGTTTTATTAATAAATATATTCAGTGGCTAGCCCACTTTTGCAAAAAAAATAAAAATAAAAATAATTTAATCTAGAAGTTCTAAACAAATTCTTCAAATTATAATTGAACATTTCACAATAAACTATAGATTGACTATACATCCTTACTATAAATTGTAAAATATTTGTGTTTTTATCTTAGATCATTTTCTTTAGTAACATAGACTTGGATTGTATCAATACTCTTTGGATCAAACAATATGAGATAACTTTTAAGAGAATAACCCCTAATCTAAAATACTTGGTCATGCAATTGATAAAATAATTTCCAATCATTCTTGATTTTCTTACACTTTCCATTATGTGAGATGAGATCTATTCATACTTCTTCAATGTTCTAAGGGGCATGGTATTTTTAGTGAGCCAATATATTTGATGATGAGGATCATATGATGCAAAAATATTTATAGACATATAACATGAGTTGTTCCATTTTCAATTAACTTACTTCAAGTATTATTTTCCCAAGAAGTGTAGGTTTGTGCATTAAAAGTGGAATAACAAATAAATATAAAAGATAATGGGCCACAATAACACTTTAAATAATCTCAAATTCACTCAATCAAATAATTCTCTTTCCCTTGGTTAACCATTAATGATTTGATAGATAAAAAGAAGATTATTTGTTAAATACGATACACATGAAACATAATTAAATGTGTTACCCTCAATATAAAGGGATCCTTTTAAAATCTCATTCATACATGTATGATTCTTCCTAAAGGTATTGGTATGTTTCAAGGATCAAATGAAAAGAACATAAATTGTGAGGATGGCATATAATGAGAAGCACCTAAGTCAAGAATTCATTTCACTAGATCATGACTTGTAGTATAATAACTAGCTTCTAATGTGTTCTCATTTGTTCCTAGTTATCCCAAAAGTGTGATTTTTTTCTTTCCTTACTCTTTTTTTATTAAGTAGAACCTAGAAAAGATATTACTTAACGAAACTTGATTCTATTTTGGATATAATAATATAATTTAATTAATCAATATCCTCCTTTTTGAAATGGTTTTCTTCATGTCCATTATTTTTTTTTAATATTCACAAGACACCTTCTCCTTCTAATATGATTCCTCATTAGGAGATGGTCATAAAAATGTTTATGTAGATAGGATTACTATGCATTCTCTTGTTGTGTCTTGTATTTTGTTTGAAGTTTATTGTTGTTTATCTTATCTTACCTCAATTTCCTTGATAAGTTTTATTAACCACCAAATATTTGGACTTTAAGGACTTGAGAATTCACATGATCATCAATTTTTATTTCCCTAACATTAAGGTTTTTGTGAATGAATCAAAATATGATTTAATGAATGAACTAGTTCTACTAACAAGAATTGGATCTATAATTTATAAACAACTTCTTCATATTCTAATTCAAAATTTACAAATAAACTTTAGATTGACTATGCATCCTTATTGTAAATTGTACAATATTTGATTTTTTATCTTAGATCATTGTCTTGAGTAACATCGTCTCGGATTTTATCAATACTCTTTGGATCAAACAATATGAGATAATTTTCAAGAGAATAACCCCTAATATAGAAAACTTGTCCATGCAAGTGATAAAATTACTTCCAATCATTTGTAATTTTCTTACACTTTCCATTGTGAGAGATGAGATCCATTCATACTTCCTCAATGTTGTAACAGGTAGGTTTTGTTTAGTGAGTCAATACATTTAATCATTAGGATCATATGATAAAAAATTATTTATAGAAATATATCATGAGTTAATCCATTTTCAATTAACTTACTAATAGCATTATTTATCAAACAAGTATAGAATTCTGGAGTTAAAAGTGGAAATTTAGGAGAACCCATAATAGACAAATATAAAAGAGATAGGGCCACAATAACACTTTAAGGCACTCCAAATTCACTGAATCAAATAATATCCTTTCCCCAACCCACACCTCAACCCCTCCCCCCAACACCCACACACACAAAAGGGCTAATTTTATTGGAAAAGTGGCCAGTGCTACCCTTAGCATTCATGTCAAGGGACTTATTACCACTTGTGGATTGTGGATTATATAAGTATAATGGTTGTATTAGGCACTAAAAAATTGATTTTTTTTTGCAAAGGAATCCCAACTTTTAACAAGTGGTATCATATCTTGGTCATTGGTTTGAATCACCCTGGTAATAGTGAGGGGACAATTGTTGGAAAACTAGTCATTGCTAACCCCAGGATTCATGAAAAAAGAATAATCACCTCTAAAGGGTTCTTTAAGTATATTGGTTTTATTGGGCATTGAAAGGTTGATATTTTGGTACAACAAAAACCACACTCGTAGCATATTTTTCAACTTTATAGTTATTGTGTGTATAGTTACGACTTGCAGAACAAGATAACTTGAACGTTTAATTTTAATTTCTATAACTATCTGAAATAGGTTGCAATACAATTAAATGAATTATTCATAACTAGGATCCTTGAAAATATAAGTTCCAAAATTGACCAAGTACTGAAAGTGATACATTGACTCAAAATGATGAAAATTGAGTAGCACCACAAAATAACACTTTTCCATTTCCTTAGGGATGGTATGGTGATGAAGTGGATCTAGTAATACCATATTTTTCATAGAGATATTCTTCATACTTGAAACACATTGCATTATCTATGACTATCGTCTTAGGGAAACCAAACCTAACAATAATGTTGTTCAAAACAAAATCCATCACTATTTTTCTAGTAAATTTTTTTGGTAGAGATTTCTTCTACCCATTTTCTAAAATAATCAATTGCTACTAGAATCCAAGAATGTCCTCCACTTGATTTATTTGCAATCTTGCCTATAAAGTCAATTCCCAATTGTTGAAATGGTGCTTGCATCACATTTTCTTACAAGTTCATGTGCATGCTTAAAAAGAGTAGGCCACCAAAATCCTTCTCTAATCACCTTATGAGTTGTTGTAATAGCCATGTAATGGCCTCCATAAACTTAACCATGCATATGCTTCAAGATTGTTATTGAGTGTTCTTCATCAATATACTTAATTAACACACCTTTCATATTTCTCCACCATAACTATTAGCCTTGCTGGAGCTTTCATATATTGTAAGTAAAATATTATTTCCTTGTACCAAACAAAGACATCCATCTCACACAGTCCACTTCTGCAATCATCATGAAGCTAGTTTATATGGTTTGCTTCAAGATTAGCTTCTATCATCATCTTAGCAAAGTCCTTGTCCTCTTACCAACTTGGTAATTTGGATATCTACGTTGAATTCTTGAATCCTTTCGATCTATCTACATCTTCTCCCTTAGACTTCTTCTTGTGAGAAGATATCCTTTAATAAAACACTAGGTATATAAGAAATAATAGTAGCACCTACCAGATAACATCTGAAAGATTTTATAACTTTGACAAGAGAATATGCTTGTTTCTCATTAATTTCATATTTTAGCTCTATAGGTTGAAGTGAGTTATTGAAAAATGAAATGGACTACTCATATCATTCTTCATTCTTTTGAAGGAGGACTATTGCAATTGTATGAAAGGAAGAAAAAGAAAAGATATGCATAGGTTTTGCATAATCTAGTGGTCTCAATACTAGAGTTTTTTTTATGGCTTCTTTGATTTCTTGGAAAGAAGTTGATGGTTCACCATTCTAATTTATTAGTGCCCCTTTCTTAATAATTTTGTAAATAGGCCAACTAATCTCAATTAAATTAATTACAAACCTTCTTAAATATTTAACTTGACCAAAGAAAGATTGAATACCTTTGACATTTCTAGGCATAGGAACCTTCTCTATCACTGCTAACATTTCTAGGCTTAGATGAACATTTATAGTTATATATCAGTCATAAATAATTCTTACTTTATCAACCAAAGTAAACAACAATCATAAAGAAATGTGCATACACACATACACCAAATATGTTGACTAGGGAAACCCTTGATCAGAGGGAAAACCCCAGTGGGAATGATATCCACCGAATAATGTACTAATCTAAATATTCCTTGTTAGAGGATAGACCCTATTAAGATTTTGTTACAATGCTTAGTACAAAGATCCCCTATTAGGAGACTTTGGATCCCTGTTAGGAGTTGTAGAAGGCAGCTAAACCCACTATCCAAACAACTTTAGGATTAGATCAATGAACCCACTGGCCAATTGATCTTGATACTATTCCTTTCAAAATAATAGATGTAGAAAAATATTCTCCTATATCTAGTACATTAGACCTCTTCACCTTTAGATCATTCAAATAGATATGGAATTCATTAGTAACCCTTAAGGTCACTTACACACATAGCAGATTACTTTGCTTTCCTCCTTAGCAATTTGCAAGTTTTCTCTACTTCTTTCATTTTCTCTTACCATATATAGAACTTGGAAAACACTTTTTCTTTATACCATACTGAATTATTAACCCTTTGAGTCAGGTCTACATACTTAACATTATTTTGATTTGGCTCCATATTTAATTAAATGAAATACACATTTGATCAATGTTGTCATTTCTCAGTTGTTCACAAACTTTCACACGTGTAGCTTTTGTACCTATACACTTGCTAACATCATCAATTGTTAGTGTATTTCCTCTAGTTAATTGTGCAATTCTTCATTACAAATGCAAAGTATTATATTGATCATACAACAAAGATTGTTTCCCTAATGCTCTATTTCCTACGACTTTGTAAATTGTTGATATCTTTCATATGATGTCGATTCAAGTTCTGTGCAGTTGACCACATGTGAAGTACATGTTGTAGTACATTTTTTTAATTTCACATCAGCAAATATGCAATGTGGTGTCCTTAATTCACAAATCTTAGTTTGCTACTCTATCTATCTTACTATGTTGTCATCAATGACCAACACAGTCATAATACTATTATGTGTTGCTCCCCCATAGCAACAACATTCATGCTAACACCTTAACTCTATCTTTGGATACTATGTAGCCAATAAATTTCCCCTTTGTTACTCCTAAGGTACACTTCTTTGGGTTGAATGAAACTCCATACTCCAAAGCTTTTACAAAAAAAATCTATAGATGCCTACAACGATCTTTGACTTTCTTGGAATAGGTTGTTAGATCATGTTGGTAATCAACCATGAATTTATCTATGTATTCTTTAAAAGAAACATAAATGGCTCTCTAGAATGTAGCTCCTAGATTAATTAGGCCAAAAGGCATCTGAACATATACATATGTTCCCCAAGGAGTTTTAAAGGTTGTCATAAACTGCTACTTCTCATCAACCAGCATTTTTTTATGCCTGGAAAATCCATCCATAATGAACATCAGTTCAAAAATAGTAACTTTCTATAGCATGGCTTCCATGTTTGGAAAGCCATAATCGTCTTTTAGGGAAGAAAATATTCAAATTCCTAAAGTCTACACACAACCTAGTGTCACCATTTTTATTTCTTACTGGTACTAGGTTAGACACCCATGAAGAATGTCTAATGGGTTTGATAATCCCCCATCCCTCATCTTCATATGCTCTTCTTTTATCTCAAGGGCTAATATGGGGTTAATAGATCCTTGCTTTTGTCTAAAATTCTTGACATTTTCTTTTAGGGGTATAACATGTTGAAATAATTCTTCCCTCTAAGACTTAAGGTCATCATATGACCATGCAAACATATGCCTAAATTTCCTTAACAGGTCAACTAGGGACTTTCTTATTGAAGGAGAGAGATTCTTTCCTATATATACCTTTTTGGGAGACTCGCTGATCCCTAGATTAATTTCTTCTACTTCTTGTAGTTTCTTGTCCATGACATCAAAATGTACCCAATCTTGATTGTCACAAAAAATCTCTAAAAACACTAGTCTTTTGGGCACTTTGTTTCTTTTTAGTTGTAGAATTTCTTGGCAAAAGATGGTATCCTTTCCATCTATATTTTCAACCAAAGTGTTGCAATCTAGTTCCTGACCATGGTATTTATCTTCAATCTGCAGAAAATTCAAAATGTCTTTATCATCCTCAAATACCTTTCATTTCTCTATGTTATCAAGAATGGATGGTTTGTTCTACATTTTAATCTTAGAGACACTAGAAAATGATTTTTCATCAGTCCTAATGACTACTCAAATAGGCAGATCAACTATCTTTTTGTTTCTTCTATCCATCCAAGAAATCCCAAAAGCATCAAATACTTTAATCTAATCTCAAACATTACTCCTGTACTATTTCAACCTCTTGCTCTTGGATGCATATGTTTCCTAGATCTAAGACACAACTAATTATGAATCTCCAACAACATGTAGCTTTTTTATACCATAGTTTGCAACCACTTTAATCCAAGTAAAAGTGCCTCATACTCTACTATATTATTAGTACAAGTAATATTCAAAGTGAATTAGTATCTAAGTGTATTCTTTTCTAGAAATATGAAAACTACTCTAGCCCCTAAACCATCTTTAGAACTAGGCCCATCATAATACATATTCCAAAGATTTTGAGAATCTAGTCATTTTTCTACTTCCTCTGAAAATAATTGGACTATCTTTTCAACTTCCTAAATAGTGATCTAAACTCTAAAAGAATTCATTTTTGTATCTAGGAAACAAGTAGAATATCTGTCAATGTTATCCTCAAGCATGTGGATAACCCTTGGCTCTTTGTCAACCTTGATGGCTTTATCACCTATGTGAAATGTGGGAAAACACAAGTCACATGTAGGCTACCTACCATTGCAACGCTACATTTTCTTGAGAGCAACACTCCATATTATGGAGGAATGTTAACTACTAAAATAGTCATAGTTAGGTCAACAATAGGCTAGTCAACTAGTTTGAATGGAAAAGCATTAATTGTACCTATGATAGGGACTATTGGAATTCTTTATAATAACTAAAAGGGGGGGTGAATCAATTATTCAAGGCCCAGATGTATAAATAAAACTTTTCTCATCGTAGTGAACCCATAAATCATGTATCATCATGCATGCATCCATAAGATTATAAAATCACTTAAAACTTGTAGCTTACTATCAAATCAACTTGCAGAAATATAAACATAAAACATAATAGTTTCAACAACACATTTGACACAGTGATTTACATGGAAAAAAAAATTGAGAAAAACCACTAGTAACATGCTACTCTTTTTTACTCTTCTAAAGCGATATCTTGTGAAAGGCCAACCCTTCAAGAATTCATACCCTTTTAAGCCTTCTTTCTTAACATGTGAATCCAGACTCTTCACTTAGGTCACTTGATGAAGCAATACCTCTTGACTCCTTGTCTTCCTTAGGTTCTTGCCCATGAAAACCCTTGCTTTTGACCAACCATCCCTATAAATAGAGAATTAATATCCTTTGTCATTGATTCTCCATTGTCCAAATTAGGATTAGGATAGATTAGGTAGGATTCAATGAACCTACCCCTAATTCCATATCACTTCTAGAAACTTCTCCTCCGATTGGTTTTGAATTTTCCTCAAAACAATATACCATGAATTTTGTGTCACTAGCTCATCAATCTTATCTTCCACATAGTTCACATAATCGAAGAAAACAAACTTGTCAACTCAGATCCATTGAACTCATGACCTTTATAATAATGCTGGCACTTGGCATTAACTTTCTTTAGATGCTCAACACATATTGCATTACTCAACATCCACTAAAAAATACTCAGCACAAACTAAAGTTTACTAGTGCTCAACATTGACTAAACTTTACTCAGCTCCAACTGATTTTCAACTCGGCTTGCACTGACTTTGCTTGGCACCTACTATCCATTTAGTTAAGCTTGGCAGACAAACTTAGTTTAACTTGTTCTTCTAAACTTATTTAGTGTAGCCAAACTTTGCAATCTTAAGTAGTTTATTTGATTTAGGAGCGTCCTAGGTGAAGGTTCATTTTAGAGTTGTAAGCCTACCATAAAAATTTTATTTCTCAAGCATAAGTATCAGAGAAGTTATTGCAAATTTTGGGTGGAAATATTTGCAAAAAAATCTTCATACTCACTGTTGGAGGCCTTAGAGTGCCTAGATGAGGTCCAAAAACTCAACAAAAGGGCTCTAGTATCACTTCGACCCTATACATTAGGAGCTAGCCTTTTCAAAAAGTGTTTATAATAGCCAATTGGAGCAATGGTTTGAGAAATATTTCCTTCTAAAGTTCGGCTACTTGAAATATCTAAAATATTTGTCAAAGATGTATTTGGAAAATTCTATATCTATTGTTAGGCTCTGGCAGCCCTGGTTATTAAGTTTGAATGTCTAGAACCTTCTTCGATAGCGTAAAATTGCCTATTTAAGAAAGATTCCAACATTGTCTAGGACAGCTCTGGGTTATAGTTCACAGCTTGTCTTGCAAATTATTGTAATGGAGGCACCCATCTCGGTTAGCATATTGTACTTGTGAATTCTATAATTTTTTATTTGCAGCAAAAATAAGAAGTCCTTATTTTATTCTTTAATTTTTCATTGTTTCTTTGTTTTCTATTATGGTTTATGGTATTAAGGGGGAGCACCCTTCATCAAGTGGTTTCAGCTGAAGTGCAAAAATGCCTCCATGAAGAGAGCGTGGCAGAAGAGTTGTAGATGTTACACCTAAGGGTTTCTAAGCCCACCAAAGAAAAATGCAAGCATTGGAAGAACAAATGCATAGAGGAATAAATCTTCTTGTAAGAGATGAAAGCAAAAATGAGGATGAAGTAGAAGAAAATGTAAAATTAGAGGTAGTTCTAAACCCAGAGGAGGAGAGGCTCTGTAGGGCCATCTCTAAGATTGGAAAAAGTCCTAAGTTTGAAGTTCCTATAATTTTGGGAAATCTTAATCCAGAGGAGCTAATTGATTGGATGAATGAACTGCAGGAGCAATTTGAGTATGAAAATATTGAAGATCCTAATAGGGTCAAGTTTTTAAAGGAAAAGTTGAAGGGACATCCAAAGATCTGGTGGCAAGAGGTTCAATTGGAGTGAAATAGAAAGGGAAAGGAAATAATCAACAGATGGGAATGGATGGTAGCTAAACTAAAGTGATAATTCATTCCCATGGATTATTAGCTTGATCTATTGAATAAAATGCAAGGGTTGAAGTAAGCAAGAAAATCTATTCAAGAGTATATCGAAGAGTTCTACCAAGTTCTCATTAGAACTAGTGATGCAAAAGTTGATAAGGAGAAAGTGTCTTATTATCTTTATTGGTTAAGGCCAAGCATTTAGGATGAGCTAAGTCTAGTTTGAATGAATAGTATTGAGGAGGCATACCAGTTTTTCCTAAAAGTTGAGGAGAGATTGAGCAAGAAGTTTGAAAACAAGAATAGTGGAAGAGTTTGCAATGGAAAAATTGGTAGACAATCTTATGGTGGCCATAATGATGATTAGAAGACCATGGATGAGGTTGGAAGTAGCAATCAAGACCAAAGGGGAAACAATTCCAATCATTTCTATGATTAGAAAAATAGAGATCAGAGAGGAAGAGGTAGAGAACAAGGATCTAGAAGAGGAGGCTTCCATCGGAACTGTTTTCACTGTAGAGAAGAAGGGCATAGAGCATTTTAATGTAGGTCTATTGCTAAGGAAGGACAAATCAAAGAACTAAAGGGTAGGCTTGAGTTGCACATATTGATGAAGATGCTAGATCCTCACATTCTAAAGATGTTGAATGAGGAGAAGTCCTAGTTAATAGAAGAGTTTTATTGAGTGGTTAGAATGAACTTGATCAAAAAAGGAGCTTGTTTCACACAAGGTGCAAATGTGAAGAGAAGTGTTGTGATGTGATCATTGATGGTGGAAGTATTGACAATCTTGTGTCAGAAATGATGGTCACAAAGTTGAAACTGAAGAGACAAAAATACATGCATCCATATCTAATTGCTTGGGTGCAAGATGACCACAAGGTCATGGTCAATGAGTAGTGTTTAGTGAAGTTCAAGATTAGAACCTACTAGGATGAGCTACTTTGTGATATCATACCTATGGACATATTGTCATATGTTGTTGGGTAGGCCATGGTAGTTTGACAAGCATGTTGTACATGATGGGCAAGCAAATACCTGGACTCTAATCAATGATGGAGTGAAACACAAGTTGAAGCCATTAAAAGAGAAAGAAAAAAAGATATGTAGTGCTACCAAAATAATTTTTTTATGGAAAAGAGTTTCTCAAAGGTATGAAGCATGAGCATGTGTTTTTCTATAATTCAAAAATATAGTAAAGAAGAAGTAGGGGAGGTAACTATAGATGTTGCAAATATGTTGGGAGAATTTTTTGATATTGTGTTAGATAATGTATCTAATGGATTGCCCCCAATTAGGAAGATTAGTCACTAGATGGATTTGGTTTCGAGAGCTAGTTTTCCAAAAAAGGTAGCATACAGAATGACACTAGTAGAAAGTGAAGAGTTGAATAGATAAGTTCATGAGTTGTTGCAAAAGGGGTTGTGTAGTGCCTCTCCTATTTGACTTCTATAAGTCATCCTGATGGATGCAACCTTGTTGATCTTTTTTTGTGATGGGATCATGATTGTGACCATGAGTGGTCTACACTATTGAGGTGTTTGGATTTATGTTTCTGTATCAGTTGCTTTTATTATGCTTTGACTAATTTTTGAGATTACCATTTGATTTATGGTTCACTAAGGTTTGTGCCAGTGCTTACTAGGATCGATGTGGTATCATGAGTTTGTTCCATGATTACCCTGAGATGTGTGCTGAGATTGCACTGTGTACTTTTACCATGCTACACTAGACTAGGTTCCTATAGCAGTGGGTAGTGACTATGTTCGCTCATGTGTTTTAAGTGCCTTATTAATGTTATTTAAACAATTGTTATTAAATGCTTAATTAATTTAAACGGGTTGTTCTTGTTAGATTCTTTGGGTATGTGTTGCAAACATTTACCTTCTTATATTTTGATCTGTGAGATATCTATTACTTATGTGATATTTTACATTCAAGATGACTCGAGGGTCAGATGTTATACTTTGATTTTAGTATCATAGATTTTAGACTACTATGTTGTTCAGTTGATCATATTGCATGATGATGCCATTTTGAGATAACAGTGTGTTTTATAATGATATCTAGTTATTAGTATTTGGACATACCTCTAATTATGTTAGGTGATGGATTTAATGCTATGGTTATTTACTTCATTCCTATGTTGTTGTGCTTCATGCAAATGTGAGTGATATAAATAGATTATTTTAATATAATTAAATAAATGGTTAAATTAGACGATTTAATGCATTTATTTCTTTGGCTATGTTATTATATGCAATTGCACTTGATCGTGTTGTTTAGTGTGTAGGATTTATATCCTTGGTAGTAGCACATGGAGTTAGTGATTCAACCTTTCATATTTTACCAATGTTGTCCTTGTATGGTTGATGTATCCTTAATTAAATGTTTAATTTAAACCTTTCGATGATTATTATATCCGAACTCATTTGAATTATGTGATTAGACTAGTAAGCATGTTTGTGCATTTAGAGGTTCGCATTGTCACAAAAGTTATTAAGAAATTTATCTATTTTTGGGTTTTCAGACTTTTTAATTGATTTATTTTATTTTTGGAAGCTTTTCCGTAGATGAATTCCTATTTATAGGAATAGCCTATTTTCATTTGGGTTGATTCAAGGTTTAACTAGGTTGGCTGGTTATTTGCACTAATCGATTATTCACTCGAAAAGTGAATAAATATCCAAAAAGAAATTTAATTCCTCACTTCTCACTTTTGAATTAGAAAGTTGGAGATTAAAACCCAAAATCCTCTTCATTAGGATTTATTGTTTTGTTCATTGTGGGAGCTATGAGCATGGGATCGTCACGAGGTTGGGCTCGTTGGATCCAGCTCAGGAAAACCTTGGATTGCCTCAATTTTTAGCTACTTCTACGGGATATTTATTTTATGATTCATATTCCCATTTTGCCCTATTGGTTGTGAGGTAGGGCTTTCTTATTTTATTTTTTCTGCTCCATTTCTGCTTTTGTTTTTGGTAGCCATTTTTTTGGAGGCTGAGAACTAGTCTTCCCCTCCATTTTTGTATGCTAGTTCTACCTGGTTGGGCAGGTACAAACATTTTCCTATTTTTTAGGATGAGGGTTTGGGATTTTGCACCGTTATGCTAGCCATTTTTGCATACGGTGTTCAATTCCATTTATTTTTGGATTTTTGAGGTTTTTGTGCCCAAAGGTCAAATGGGTTTTAATTTTAAAGTTTTCCAAATTTTGGGGATTTTACCTCATTTTGCATGCCGCCCTATTTTCTCGAGTTTTCTTGGTACAATGTGGGTCATGGACCTGGATGATCCTTTTGGATATTAGTCAGACCACTTCTGCACTTTTATGTTGCATTGGGATGCATGTTGCATCCGTACTCCCAATGTTGTGTTCAGTTGAGTGATTTTATACCTGTTGTTTTTATTTCTTTTAGACCTTTGCTTTTGTTTTGTGAATGCTAGGATTCATGTAGAATCCATACTCTCGGATTGAGGCTGGCTGAGTGATTTTATGATGTATGGTTTTATTAGCTTTGGGATTCGTATAGAATCTATCCTTCCTATGTTTCTTTCACTTGGTTGTTTTCCTTGCATTGTGTTCTCATCCTGTCCTTGTGTTTTGATCTTCATGATGGTGGTGTGCCACACACAAGTATGTGCACGTACATTTTTCAGGTTACTTGCGAGGCTTTTTCTTCCATCATACTTTCGAAAGTTATGATCATTGGGGTTGGGATGGGAGTATGCATGCCCACGAGCACTTGTCATAGGATGAGCATGGGTAGGGTACGGTAGCATATGGAGGGGGCTTCTATCTCACAACCTGGTGATCATTGTGCCTAGAGGGTTGGTGGAGGAATTTTTAATTAAGTGATAACTAAATGAAATGTGTGATTGGTAATAAAAACTTAAGATAATAAAAAGGTTTGGGGTGTTAGAGCCTTTCCGTTGAGGGATGTTGAATCTGCAAAAGTCCTAGCTTGGGCTTTTTGATGCCAAGAGACTCTCCATGATGTTAGTCCCTACTTAGTAGCCTTTTGAGTGTCTAACTAGGACCTTTACTCCTTGCATTGTCTTAGGTTCTTGTTTTAGCCATCATACTATCTAGTGTGAGTGTTAGCCTTGGATGTTATGCTTTATGTGTGTTTGTGATTGGATCTTTATCTCCATCAGCATGGTGGGTGTGGACTTACGAGTTCCACATGGTTGGGAGGCGTAGCTACCTTCACCATTGCTAGGGACTAGTGTACAGAGATGGTCTTTCATCTTAGTGCGACCGTTGCTGGATGTTTTCACTTGGTACTTCGAGTTTTGGAGTATGCTTTCTTGTGATTTATGCTTTCATTGGAATGCTTGGATATCATGTTTAGATGATGTTAGTTTACTTGACAAATTCCCATATTATGATGTATAGCATATGATTAGATGATGTGAATTGTTGTAGTAGCATATCTATTGCTTATTGATGTTTAGCATGTTATAGGTGATGTTATCTACTATAGGATTATCTTATCCTTTTCTACTAGCATGTTAGATTCCTCATGCTTATATTGTTGCATGTTTTATTAGTGACTTCCCTATTATGAAAGTACTGACGATTTGGTTGGTGGTTTGGGATATCATGCGTGGGGGATGGCTAGGATCCATGATGGTCTTATGATGCTATTGACAGTTGGGAGGAACCATGTACTTAGTTGGTTGTTTAGTTATTGCGATGTTATTTTTGTACATTGAGATTATTTTTTACTACGATGTTATTTTAGTATGTTCATTATTGCTATGGTTTAGATGGATAGATGTTCCTCTTTCCTTGCTGTTGTTTCTCTCAAGTGTTCATTCCTCTATTTACATGGATTTGGTACTCCTCAGTGTGGAGGTTTCCATGTTTTTATGCTTTTTGGTTGAATTTTTTTGTCTCACTGATTTGTTTTCTCATGTGAAAATGCATGTCCCCACACGAGACCATGCAAGTCCTCATGCAAGACCATGCAAGTCCTCGCACGAGAATGCAAGTCCTTGTGTGGTGCGAGGGAATTCTCGTGTGAGAATTAAAGCCCTCGCATGATGCTCAAGAGTCCTTGCACAAATCCATACACTTTCTCGTGCATAGTGGTGCACTTTCTGATGCAAAAATTGAGACCAGTGTACCTTCTCGCATGAGAAACAGCAGCTATCTAGGCTTGTCGGATGAAAGTTTGAAAGTTAGTTTTGGACACCCTTTTGGTTTTTACACCTTCCTAGTTCAAAAAAAAATTCCTAAGGGGTTTAAAATATATCGTTGAAGTATAAGTTGGTGACTTAAGATATACTTTAATATATGTGGCAAATCTTTTGAGATAGGTTTCAGACCTCTCAGAGATAAGATAAAGATTTTAGGAAATTTTAGGGCTTCAAAAATCCAGACTTAGCTAATTTTTAGTTCTTCAGGATTTTGGGCTTAGCCAAATTTTAAAATTCTGCATTTTACCCCAGCTTGGTGTTTTTTTGATGAGTGGTCATTTCTTGAGCCCTCATCATGTGTGTTTCTCATTGTTGGCTTTGTTTGTGTGTGTCAGTTTCGTAGTGGCATTTCGAGATTCATTGGTTACCGAGATTGTGGTGAAGTCTTTCATTGTGATCATTGTGATCCCTGTATGATGTTTTCTTGTGCATTTGTACTTGTAAAAAAAAAAAATTCTTGGCTTGTATTTCATCCATGTTTCCAATGATCTCCAGGCGAGGCATTACAAGTTGATTCGAGAGAGTTTGAGTCCATGTGCTTTACCAGTAGTACTAGCATGAAAGAAGAATGTAGAATGGAGGATGTGCATAGATTCTCATACTATTAACAAGATCAAAATCAAGTATAGATTTTCATTGCCAAGGATGGATGATATTATGGACTATTTGAGTGGGGTTGAGTATTTCACAAAGATAGATCTCAAAAGTGGGTACCATCAGATTCATATCAAAGAAGGTGATGAGTAGAAGACTACATTTAAGACCTAAGAAGGACTATACGAGTGGTTAGTTATGCCTTTTGGGCTAACCAATGCACCAATCACTTTCATGAGGATCATGAATGAGGTATTGAAGGAGTTTCTAGGTAATTTTTTCATTAGAGGTATTGAAGGAGATTTTGGATAATTTTTTCTACCTAGATGATATTGTGATCTTTAGTAAGACATTGGAGGAGAATTTGATCCATATTCAAAAGGTGTTTGATAATTTTAGAGAAGAGAAGTTGATGATAAACCTAAAAAAGTGTAATTTTGTAAAGAAGGAGTTGGTGTACCCAGGATTTGTAGTCTCAATAGAAGGTCTAAAAATAGATCTAGAGAAGGTGAATTCTATCCTTTAATGGCCTACTCCAAGGAGTGTGAGAGAGGTAAGATCTTTTCATGGACTTGCTATTTTTTACAAAAAGTTCATAAGAGGATTTATTAGTATTTGTGGACCCTTGACTAAAACAATGAGAAGGGATAGGAAAGAATTTAAGTGGACTATAGGAGTAGATAAGAGTTTTAATCTTTTGAAACAAAAAGTTATAGAATAGCATATTTTAGTACTTCCTAATTTTAACAAGGTATTTCAAGTAGACTGTGATTCTAGTGGTACTACAGTAGGAGCTATTATGAGCCAAGAAGGTAGACATGTTGCTTATTTCAATGAGAAATTGAATGATTCAAAAAGAAAATATTTCATTTATGATCAAGAATTTTATGCTATATTTCAAGCATTGAATAAGTGGAGACATTATCTTCTTCCTAAGGAGTTTTTTTTGTATACTAATCATCACACTTTATAATATTTAAATAGTCAAGGAAAATTGAACCAATGACATTTGAAGTGGGTTGAGTTTTTGCAAGGTTATACATTTGTTTTGAAACACAGGAGTGGGAAGTCTAACAGAGTTGTAGATGCTCTTAGTAGAAGACAACTTTTGCTGACAAAAATACAGATAGAGATGGTTGGGTTCAAGGAACTTAGTATTTTGTATCCAGAGGATCCTAATTTTGGTGAAGTGTGGAAAGCTTGTACAGAACCGATTACACTTGATAGGACAAAGTGGTTGGATTTCATGATCTAGGATAGTATGTTATTAAAGGAAAGCTAGTTGTGTATTCCTAGAAGTTCAATGAGAGAGAATCTCATCAAGGAGAAGTATAGTGGAGGATTAGCATGACATTTTGGTAGAGATAAGATGATTACTTTGGTTGTTGAAGATTATTACTAGACACAGTTGCAAAAAGATGTCAAGAAGTTTGTATAGCATTGCATAATATGTCAAATCATGAAAGGAGTGAAGAAAAATATAGGGTTGTATCAGCCATTACCTATACCAGAGAACCTATGGGAGGATGTCAACATGAAATTCGTTCTTGGATTACCAAGGACATAGTGAGGGCATGATTCTATTTTTTTTGTGGTTGAGAGGTTTTGAAATATGTCACATTTTATTCCTTGCAAGAAGATTAGTGATGTTGTTCATGTGGTAGAGTTATTTTTCAGAGAAGTGGTGAGACTACATGGTCTGCCAAAGAGTATAGTTTCAGATCGAGATACCAAATTTGTTGGGTATTTCTAGCATATGTTATGGGAGAAATTGAAGATAGATTTGATGTTTAGTTCATCACATCATTCATAGACTAATGGACAAACAGAAGTTATGAATCATAGTTTGAGAAACTTGTTAAGATGTTTGGTTGGAGACAAGCCAAAAGGATGGGATATGATTTTACCATAGGCATAATTTTCATATAATAATTCTATCAAGAAGAGTACTGGTAAATCACCATTCTAGATTCTATATGGAAGTAGTCCTAGAAATGCTTCTGAATTGAGGAAGTGGGATAAAGGAGAGATAAGTAGAAATGAAGCAAAAGAATTTGCTAAAGATTTGAAGAACATCCATGAGGAGGTGAGGAAACACATCATAAAGATGAACACACAACATAAGGCTAAGACAGATGTGAAAAGGAGGTACATAAGGAATTTTAGATTGGAGATGAAGTCATGGTTCATTTGAGGAATGAGCTTTTTCTAGTGGGTACATATAATAAGCTAAAGAAGAAGAAATTTGGACCATGCAAGATAGTAAAAAGGCATAATTCTAGAAATGTGTATAAAGTGGAGTTGCTTGGTGAATTGAATATTTCACTAGTATTTAACATTTTAGATTTGACAAAGTACTATGAAGGAGGTGATGGAGATGAAGTTGTGAAAGCACAGTCAAGTATACCAATATCTAGTTTATCTACAAAAGAAATTGAAGAGATATTGGATAGTAATATTGGAAAAAGTACCAAGAATAGAACTTATAAGGAATATCTAGTCAAATGGAAAGGGAGGCAAGTAGAGGATTCATCATGGCTAGCAAAGGAGGAAGTTATCTAACTTGGTTTACCTCTTAACACCTGAGATGTGATAGAGTTACTTCTCAAATTACCCTAGATGTTTGATGCAGGAACATCTTGGGTGAAGGTTAATTTTAGAGTTGTAAGCTTACCATAAAAATCTCATTGCTCAAGCATAAGTATCAGAGATGTTATTGCAGATTTTTGATGGAAATATTTGTAGAAAAATGTCAAGGCTCACCATTGGAGGCCTTAGAGTGCCCAGATGAGGTCTGGAAACTCAATGGCAAGGCACTAGCACTTTTTTGAGCCTATAGATCAAGAGCTGGTATTTGCAAAAAGTGGTTATAATAGCTAATCAGAGTAATGGTTTGAGAGTTATGGCCTTCTGAAGTTGGACTACCCAAAATATTTAAATATTTGTCAAAGATGTGTTTTGATGAATCTATATGTATTGTTACGGTCTGTCAGCCCTAGGTATTAAGTTTCAATGTCTAAAACCTTCTTGGGCACCATAAAATTATCTATTTAAGAAAGGCTCAAACATTGTCTAGGACAACTCTAGGTGATAGTTCATAGATTGTCTTGAAAATTATTGTAATGAAGGCACCCATGTGGATTAGCATATTGTACTTTTGAATTCTGTAATTATATATTTGCAACACAAATAAGAAGTCCATTTTTTTTCTTGCATTTTCTATTGTTTCTTTGTTTTCTTTTATGGTTTTATGGTATTAAGGGGGAGCAGCCTTCATCATTATCAATACACTATGATATCATTGTCTTAGTTGATTCTTATACTCCTTTGTATATCATAACTCAACCTTTCCTCTAGGTTCTTTTGATACATCTTTTTGATCAAATCCTCTTCATTAATCAAATAGGTGATGGTACTTAAATCATATAAGAAGTTGTGTTTCCAGCAAAAAAGGAGGTTTGAAATTAGTGAAAAAGAAATGATTGAAACACATTTATCATACCTGTATCAATCTATTCTCAACAATCTCATTCTTCAAAAATCTCCCTCTTTGGCATTGATGGTAAACCGAATTGATCAACCAAACTGACTAGGTTAAAATAGTAAGACTAACAAAATACCAAAACAAAATTCCTTGTATTGAAATCTCTCCCTCTATCAGCAACTTTCATCTTCTGAATAGATTACAAAATTTTGTTCTATTCTAGTCAATAGACAATCAGACAATCAATTCATCCTAATGACTCCCTTTGAATTACTTATTATGCCTCTCTTCTACAATTATATCCCTCTTTCCAGATGCATGTTATTAGCAAATACAATTTCTTTCTATCAACATTTCTCCTCATACTATGTGTTAGGATTTCTCCCTCTTTGTTCAATCTCTAATTTCTTGTATTTCTCCTTATCAGTAACTATCTCCCTCTTTCTTATATTTCTCTTGATTAGTAACTATCTCCCTCTTTGATAACAATTCCAAAGACTTGCCATCTTACCGTGGAGATATGTACTTCAATTTCTCCTCTATCACCTTGCTTGTGACTGATTTGTAGTTTTAGTGCTTTGATTACTTTAGGAAACTCCTAAAGTAAGATCTACTGCATCAATTTGTAACATATGGCATTCATATTATTTGATGTAGGGTACTCCTTTTGTTACTTAGATAGCCTTTGATAGGAGTATCACCCCTAGTTTACCTCTTAGATACTCATAAGCATCCTTAGGTAATGCTTTTGTGAAGATATCAACAATTTTCTCTTATGTGTTAACATATTCCATCTTCACTTCTTTGTCTTGAACTAATTCTCCTAAGAAATAATACCTGATTTTAATGTGCTTAGTATTTGTGTGCATCATTGGATTCTTTAATATATTTATAGCACTCATGTTATCACAATAAAGTATCACTAGTTCTATGATCTCTTCCTTCATGTAGTTGTTTGATCCATGCAATGTTTGTATAATTTATAGTAGCAACAACATGTTTAGCTTCAATAGTAGATTGTGAAGTGCAATTTTGTTTCTTGCTAGTCCATGTAATTAGCCTCTTGCCTAAGAAAAATGCTCCTCCATTGTTGCTCTTTCTATCATCAATGTTTCCAGCCCAATTAGCATCAGTATAGGCTCTTAATTCAAGTTTCTCATTTTTCTTATAGTATACACCATATTCCTTTGTTCCTTTAAGATATCTCATTATTATCTTTATAGCCATCAATGATTCTCCCTGGGATTAATAGAGAATCTTGGCACTATCCTTATAGATAATGAAATGTTAGGTCTACTATGTACTACATATTGTAGTTCACCAATCATAGATATGTATAATGTTTGATTCACCTCAGTTGAATTATCATTCTTTGACAATTTAAGTCCTATCACAATAGGTGTACTTACTAGTTTGGAATCCTCCAATCTAAAAAAATTTAGTATCTCCTTCACATACTTTGACTGAGTGATGTATACACCATATTTCATCTAATATACTTCCAAAAACACAAAGAATTTGATCTCCCCAAACATAGACATTTCAAATTTTTGCTTCATTTCATTTGTAAAAGCCTTACATAAAGCATCTTGACCTCCAAATGTGATATCATCAACAAAAAATTCAGATTACAAAATACCTTTTGCTTTCTCTGTCTTCATGTATAGATTGTTGTTATCATCAGTCCTTTCAAATCCAATCTTCACAAGATACTTATGAAGTCTCTCATACCATACTCTTGGTGTTTGTTTCGAAGCATATAGAGATTTGTGTAATCTACATACCATATTCTTATTGTTAACATCAAAAAATTCTTGTGGTTGTTCTATGTAAACTTCTTCCTCTAATATACCATTCAAAAATGCAAATTTAATATCTATTTGATAAACTTTGAAAGCTCTATGTGCAAAATAAGCAAGAAAAGTTCTTACTCCTTCCAATTTAGCAGTAGGAGAAAAAGTTTCTCCATAGTCAATTCCTTCTTCTTGTGATTAACTTTTGTAAGCTAATCTTTCCTTGTTCCTTGTGACTTCACCATTTTCATCTAGCTCATTTTGAAATACCCACTTGGTTCCAATCACATTTTTGTCTTTTGGTTTAGGAACTAGAGTCCATGATTTTCTTTTCGCAATTTCTTCAATCTCTTCTTCCATGGCTTTACTCTAGTCCACATCTTCTAAGGCATCTTTCACCATTTAGTTTATTTCATGCTCAACAAACATGTATCATTTCTCAATTTTTTCCTCATCATTGGTCAACCATCTTTATCTCTAATAATTTGTGTAGTAGGATGATGTCTCTTGACATATTTGGAAAATCTTTGTTTAGCTCTAGTTTCTTCATTTGGTCTTTCAACTTTAGAGTTACTATGTACATCTCTATCAAATAGCTCAGCATCTTTCTAATGTATAAAAATCTTAGAATCAGAATGTACCTCAACTTCAGTTTATAACTTAACTTTTGAATATGGCAGGGTTTCTAAGTGCAACTTGGCATTCATAGTATGTGACTTAGAAGTCACTGAAACTTGTTGTTGGTTTGCAACATCTACTTCAACATGTATACATTCATAAAAGTATACAAATGATTTGTATTCTTCTAGTTCCTTTAGAGTTTCAACCTCATATACTTCTATATTCATCAAATTTCACATTTGCACTTTCCACAACTTTTTAGTGTTAGTATTTAAACACTTATAAGCTTTACTTCTTATGGAGTAACCTAGGAATATACCCTCTTCACCTTTCACATCTAGTTTACCATTCCAAAAGTCCTTGAGAATAAAAAATTTTCTTCCAAATACCTTAAAATATTTTAGATTAGGTGAGTATCCATACCATAGTTCAAAAGGTGTTGAATGAGTACCTTTCTTGACTTGTATATGGTTCAAGGTATAGATAGTTGTACCTACATCTTCTCTTTAGTATTTCAAAGCAACATTTTTCTCCATCATGAGTTTTCCAGTGCAATCCATTATAGACTTGTTCCTCCTTTCAACAATTCCATTTTCTGGAGGGGTTCCAAGAGCAGATGTTTTTCTTTTGATACCTCTATCATTATAGAACAACTCAAATTTATTTGATGTAAATTGTGCTCCTCTATCAAATCTCAAACATTTTAGACTTTTGCCTGTTTCCTTCTCAACTCTTGCTAAGTACCACTTAAACATTTGAAAAGCATTAGATTTTTGTTTCAAAAACATAACTATCATCATTCTAAAATAATCATTAATAAATAGCATAATGTTCTTATCCCCTTTGTATCTTTGCATTTCAATCGGTCCACACAAGTCAGTATGAACAACCTCTAGTATTTCTTTAGAGGCATGAGTTTTACACTTAAAACTTGACTTTGTCATTTTGCATAATTGATATTGTTTGCACATTATATTATCAGGCTTCTTCAACTTAGCAAAAACCTATAACTTTTCTAATGTTACTAATACTAAACATGTTATCAAAATTAACATGACATAACCTTTTGTGCCATAGACACACATCATCAAATATTACAACTAGATAAGTAGCATCCTCTATATCAAGGTAGAATAGATTACTCCTAGTCTGATCACCCTTTTTGATCAATTTTCTATCATTATCATATATCTTAGTAGTCTTATTTTCAAACTCACCCTTACATCCTAAATTACTCTATTGTGATACACTCAATATATTATAATTAAGTCCTTCAACATAGTATACATTTTCACATAAAATCTTATCTATGATTTTGATAGAACATTTTCCTTTTATCAAGCATGGTGCATGATTACAAAATCTTACACTATTTCCATCATAACAATTAAAGGTTATGAACTTATTTTTGTCTCCAGTGATATGATGTGAACATCCACTATCAATGATCCATATATCATTCTTGTTCATACATAACACAAGTGTAGTTGCCTCATCTTCATAATCTTCATCCTTCATTGCAACATACACCACTTCATCATCATGTTCATCAGATTCATCACTTGTTTCCTCTTCAGCAATGTAGTAAGATTTCTTGCCTTTATCTTTTTAATCCTTGCTATCTTCATCTTTTCTACATTTTTACTTGTCACCACCTTTGTAGTTTTTCTTCTTTGGACATCTAGCAGCAATATGGATAACCTCATTGAAATTGAAATAAATGATAGGTATCTTACCTTTAAACTTGCCTTTACCTCTATGAAATCTCCTTGCCTATAGTGGTTCAAGTTGTTCTACATCATCCTCATTTGTATCACTATCATTGGACACATATTTTATCTTTTTCTTTTGCTCAAAAGTAGTGAGCCTACCTACCAAATCTTCAAGAGATAAAGTATTCCTTGGTATACATCTTAGTTCTTGTATTGCAGAAACTCTAATAGCATATATAGGCAGTAAAGTTATTTAAAAAATTCTTAGTAAAGTATCATCATCTATTTTACTAGTAGCTCCTCTTATTACATTAACAACATCTTTTATCCTTGAGAAATATTTTCACCTTCTTGCATCCTCATATCATCAACCTTACCTCTAAAACATTTAGCTTTGGCTTTTACAACATTAGTGTCTCCTTCATAGATAGTGGTTAAAGCATCCAACATTTTCTTGGCAATGTCAAGGTTTTTGATATCATCAAATTCAACATAGCTTAGAGCAATAGCAATCTCAACCATTGCTTAGTTGTGTTCTTTCTTCTTTTTCATATCCTTGATAGTTATGGCTCCAATAGGATCAACATGCTTAGTAGTGATAGTAGATTGTGCATGATCTCAAGTCCTTTAAGTTGTAGCTTCATCAAACTTTACCATGTAGGAAAGTTATCTCTATTGAGCTTGGGTACTTCTCTTTTTGACATCTTGATCTTTGTGCTTCTAGTACCTTCAAACTAGTCCTCTTAAGTAGATGGCTCTGATACCCATTGTTTGAATTCTTTAGGATAACTGAGAGGGGGGTGGGGGGTGAATTAGTTATTCAAGGTCTAGATGTATAAACAAAACTTTTCTCAGCTTAGTGAACCCATAAAACATTTATCATCACGCATGCGTCCATAAGATTATGTAATCACTTACAACTTGTAGGTTTCTATCAAATCAACTTCCAAAAATAAAAATATGAAACATAACAGATTCAACAACACATTTGACATAATGATTTACATATAAACCCAATTTGAGAAACTATCAATAACATGCTACTCTTTTTCACTCTTCTAAAGTGATACCCTATGAAAGGTCAACCCTATTAAAGGTTACAATTCACACTATTAAATGTGACCTCGTTCAAGGATTTCAATCACCTTGTTAGGAGTGAGCCTTGTTAGAGGACTTTAGACCATTATCTTGGAATGTCACCCAATTAAAGGTTTTACAAATGACTGTTAGGCCAACCTTAATCTAAAGGATTTACCCTAGAATAATACAATTATTAGAGAGTAATAGTAAGGCTTGATCTGAGAATAAATTACAACTCAATTTGCAGATTAAAAATCTCTATTTTAGTCCTTTGTTATGCTTTGCTTTCCAGATTTTAGTTCTAATGGCTTGTTCACCTTTCAAGCATTCATACCCTTAAGCCTTCTTTCTTAACATGACAACATGTAGACTCTTCACATAGGTCACTTGATGAAGCAATACCCCTTGACTCCTTGTCTTCCTTAGGTTCTCATACATGACAACCCTTGCCTCTGACTAGCCATCCCTATAAATAGAGAATTAATATCTTTTGTTTTTCATTATCCATCATCCTATTTAGGATTAGGATAGATTAGGTAGCATTCAATGAATCTACCCCTAATTCTATATCACTTCTAGAAACTTCTCCTTCAATCCTCTTTTGAAGTCACCTCAAAATACTTTACCATGAATTCTATATCACTAGCTCATCAATATTATCTTTTGTGTGGTTCACATAATCCACAAAAAAAAACTTGTCTGCTCAGATACATCGAATTCATAATCTTTCTAATAATGCTAGCACTCACCATGAACTTGCTTCTTATGCTCATCACATACTACATTTCTCAGCATCCACTAAAAAATCACTTGGCATGAACTAAATTTTACTAGTGCTCAATATCAACTAAACTTTACTTGGCATCCACTATTTTGCTTGACATTCACTAAAATGAACTTTTTACTCAACTCCAATTGATTTTCTGCTCAACTTACACTAACTTTGCTCAGTACCTACTATCCATTTAGTCAAGCTTGGTAGAAAAACTTAGTTTAATTTGTTCTTTAGAGCTTGTATAGTGTAGCCAACCTTTGCAACCTTACTTTTAGATTATCAATGCACTATGATATCATTGTCTTAGTTGATTCTTGTACTTGTTTGTATATTATAACTCAACCTTTCCTCTAGGTGCTTTTGTTACATCTTTTTGATCAAATCCTCTTCATCATTCAAAGAAGTGATGGTACTTAAATCATATAAGTAGTTGTCTTACCAGCAAAAAATTAAGTTTGACATCAGTGACAAAACAATGATTGAAACACATTTATCATACTTGTATCAATCTGTTCTCAACAATCTCCTTCTTAAAAAAGGGACTTCTCTAGCATCCATCATTCTACATCTACCCTACTTTGTACCCACTTTCAAACCAAGAGCTTCAATTATTTTAAATGGCATGACAATATTTGAGTCTCCCAAATCAATCATGTAATTCTTTAAGATTTTTCCATTTATAATTAGGCTAAGGAAGAAAAGGTTTATGTTTTCTATATAGGTTGTAGAAGAATTATCCAAATACATTTGAGGTATTTGGGACATGAATCCTATATCATCCTTCTCTTTTACTACAAGTGGTGCCTCTTCCCCTACTGATGACTCTCTCTCAATAACTTTACTATTTAGAATCCCTTTTAACAAAGAAAGGGCTTTACTCTTAGGTTCCTCTATCTTAAAAATTTATGATAAAGGAACTTTAATAGTCATTTGTAACAACATATCAATCATGTGAATAGGGTTAGAAACAAGAGGTTTGCATGGATTAGCTTTGACTTCTTTTACTTGGATAACATGCTTCTTTATTTGTCTTATAGTATCAAGACTTGACTTATTTTCTTCCATGTTTGTTATGACTTTGTCTGCACCTTGAAATTGCACCTTCTTCTTAGGTTCTCACTTCTTAGTTTTATTAACTAGACTCTCTTGTGGTTTATTTTCACCATGCATCTTATGAGTTATGTCCTTGATAAAAATACCAGAGGCTTTTCCAACAACATTTTTTATTGTCCTATTTCTATGGTTATATATACTATGAACTTGAGACACCATCTCTATAGTTATTCTATTAGTTTCTTCCTTAGATGGTCTCCTCAAATTCATATGTTCAACATCTCATATCATGTTACACTTCCTATCATAATTTTGATCTTCATTATCTGAAAATACTTGATGATGATGTAGTTTATGTTGGATATAATTGATTAATTGTGTATTGTATTTGATGTTATATAAATGTCATATCAATTGACAAATAGTGCTTATCGAGCTCACTTAGTCAGTGGAGATAGTTTTCCTTGTCTACTGAGCATTCACAAGTTTACTCTGAATAGATGATAGTGTCTACCAAACACACTTGGGCGTCGAAGGAATTTAGGCAGAAAAGAGTGTTAACTAAGCTCACTCAATTAACAAAGGGAATGCTAGAAAAAGTTAGTATTTATTAAGTTCACTTGGTTGCAAAAGCATTTCTACAAGTTTTTACTATTTATTGAGCTTCTATTGGTTAACACAAGAAATTGTTCCAAAGTTAGTTTCTACTGAGCAAAGTCAACTTATGAAGGCTTTTTCTTATTTTGGCATATGAAGCTTAATTACTTTATCTATTAATTCTAGCTGACAATGATGATGAATATTGGTTATTGTAATTTTAATTTGGGCTAACTTGACAATCTAGAATGTATAAAGAAAAGGTGAAATTGAGATTTCTAATGTGTGTGCAAGTGTGTTGATTGAATTGAAAAGAAAAGAGAGGGAGAAAACTTGAAGGATATGTAGGTATCCTTGTCGAGTAGAAAAGTAATATTCGATCAAGAAGGATCAAGTTTAAGTAGAAAAGAGATCTGAATTTAGCAATTCAGTTACATCACAATTAGGTTATTTCATTGTTACTCTCTAACCATTGTAGTAGTGATCTAAAATCTCTTAACAAAGTTGGTTTAACAACTAGTTGTAAATCCACTAACAAGGTGCCAATTCCATTGAATTTTTTTAAGACCTCTTGCAAAGCCACTCCTAGAAGGGTGATTAAATCCTCTAATAGGGTCACATCTAAAAGTTTTTTTTTAACCTTTAACAGGTTTGGCTCCTAAGAGAGATCACTTCAAAAAGGTTAAAAATAGTAACTAGTTACATTGGTGGTTTTTCCCAAATTGGGTTTCCATGTTAAATCCTAGTGTCTCATATGTTCATGTTATTTCTCTTATACTTAAAAGTTAATTACTAATAATTTTTTAAGATCTACTAAAAGTAGTTTACTCTACATTTACCAAGTTACAACAATATTTGTTCATTTACCGAGCATTAGTAGTAATTAGTTTTCTTAGTCTAAATTTTATTGTTGACATCTAAGGGATCTAGGATTTATTTTAGTGGTAACTGATTCATGCCCCCCCCCCCCCAAGTTACTCCTTCTATATTTCCAATAATTGGTATCAGAGCTTTTAGTGCTTGCAGGAAAGGTTTCAAGGACCTAAGCTAAAGATTAGGATGTCTTACAAAAGAGAGATTCCAAAGCTAAATAGAGACAACTTTTCAGCATGGTAGGGACTCATGAGACTTTTTCTAGAAACCATTAGTGATTCAAGCTACAAATACCTTGATGAAGAATACAAAACTCCTACTAGTACATTATCTATTGGAGATCTTGCTAATAAAAAGAACCATAACATCACGATGATTGATATTGCATCTGCTCTCAACTATGATGAATTTGATGAGATCAAAGACTGTAAAATTTCTTTTGATATGTGGAACAAGCTAAAGGATATCTATGGTGGTGATGAAAATGTAAGGAGATCCAAGGAAGAAACCCTTAGAGGATATTTTGATCAATTGAGGATGAGAGAAGATGAAAATGTCACCACATATGTGGAATGAATCAAAGATAGTATCGGTGCAATCAGAGCTTCTAGAGGAGAAATCAAGGAAGAAACTATTGTAAGTAAAGTTCTTAGAACTTTTCTTCCCATCTATGAAATTAGAGTGTCTGCTATTCAAGAGAAGAGATGTGATTTAAATAGCAAGCTAGGCCTGGATGCCCTAGTAGGAAGATTGACATCTTTTGAGCTAGACAACTTTGACAATTATATTCTAGCTTCCAAAAATGTTGAGTTTGCATTTGAAGCTAAACTTTCACTCAAAGAAAAAGGCAAGAAAACAAAGTACAATCAATCAGAAAGTGAAGAGGAAACAGAGGAAAGTTTAGATAGTGATCTTGAAGTTGTTGAAGCTTTACTTGCAAAGAAATATTCTAGAGGTAGAGGAAAGTAAAAAGGTAAAGTTCCTTTAATCTATTTTTCATGTGAAGAAATTGGTCATATTGTTGTCAAGTGTCCAAAAAAAGAAAGAAAGGATGAGAAGAAGAGCCATAAGTACAAAGGCAAGAAGGAATCCAAAAGTCACAAATCCTTCAAAGACAAAGGTAAGAAGATTTTTTTTATGGCTAAAGATTCTAATAATAGTGATGATGAAATAGTGTACATTATTGTAAAAGATGAATCTAATGAACAAGAAGATAAGATGGCACTTATCTCTCATGTTAGTAAAAATGATACATGGATCATAGATAGTGGATGTTCACATCATATGATTGGAGACAAAAAGAATTTGGAATACTTCGAACATTATGATGGACGTAGTGTAAGGTTTGGAAATAATGAACCTTGTTGCATAAAAGGGGAAGGTCGCATCTCACTAACCAATGAACTTGTATTTGACAATGCCTATTGGGTTGAAGGACTGAAATATAACCTACTAAGTGTGGCATAGCTAATCAGCATTGGATTCAAAGTAGAATTTGTGCATGGCAAGGCAAGACTGTTGGATGACAAAGGGAATTCGATTGGATTAGGCAAACAAATAAGAGGTTCACATCTCACTAACCAATGAACTTGTATGTGACAATGCCAATTGGGTTGAAGGACTGAAACATAACCTACTAAGTGTGGCATAGTTAATCAACATTGGATTCAAGGTAGAATCTATGCATGAAAAGGCAAGACCGTTGGATGAAAAAGGGAATCTAATGAAGAAGAAGATAAGATGACACTTATCTCTCATGTTAGTAAAAATGATACATGGATCGTAGATAGTGGATGTTCACATCATATGACTAGAGACAAAAAAAAATTTGAATACTTTGAACACTATGATGGAGGTAGTGTAAGGTTTGGAAATAGTGAACCTTGTTGCATAAAATGGGAAGGTCGCATCTCACTAACCAATGAACTTGTATGTGACAATGCCTATTGGGTTGAAGGATTGAAACAAAACCTACTAAGAGTGGCATAGCTAATCAACATTGGATTCAAGGTATAATTTGTGCATGGCAAGGCAAGACTATTGGATGACAAAGGGAATCTGATTGGATTAGGCAAACAAACAAGAGGTAACCTATTTTATCTTTATTTTGGTGATTGCTCATGTTTTACAACTCAAATGGAAGAAAGTTGGTAATGGCATAGAAGACTATGTCATGTAAACTTTGATAATATGGTCAAGATAAGAAAATTCAAAAAAGTAAGAGGTATCCCTAGTTTGAAGAAACCAGATGTTGGTTTATGCAAAAATTGTCAGATTTGCAAAATGGGAAAGACTAGTTTTAAGAGCAAAAACTATCAATCTGAAGATGTCTTGGAAATTTTGCATATTGACTTATGTGGAACTATTGGAGTAGAAATTTTTAGTGTAGAAAAATTCTTTATTCTTATTGGTCTTGACTACTCTAGAATGATGACTATTATGTATCTTAGAGAAAAGTCAGAAGCATTTGAGAAATTCAAATGGTAGGTGGCAAGAGTAGAAATTGAAAAAGGAAAAAGATTGAAATGCTTGATATTAGATAGAGGTGGTGAATTCATCTCAAATGAATTCAATAATTTATGCATTGAAAGAGGAATCAAAAAGAAATTATCAGCCCCTGGCACTCCTGAGCAGAATGGAATAGCTTAAAGAAGAAACAGATCCATCATGGATTGTGCAAGGACTCTAATGATTGAAAAGAATGTTGCTATTAAATAATGGAAGGGATCCACTAGCACTATATTTCTTACTTCAAACCGAGTATAGTTGAAGAAGGACTCAGATAAAACTCCCTATGAATTATGGCATGGCTACAAACCCAATGTGAGTTACCTTAAAGTATTTGGCAGTAAATGTTATATCTTGAAAGAGTCTAGAAAAGGAAAAAATTGATGTGAAAGGTGATGAAGGTATATTCTTAGGATATTCCTACAGAATTAAGGCATATAAATGTTTGAATTTGTCTACTCATAAAATCATAGAAAGTGCACATGTGAGAATTGATGAGTTTGTAGAAAAGACTGAAGAAGAAAGCAAAATGAAACTTTAAGATTACAAAAGATTTTTTTACTTCAAATCTGATACAGTGCTAGGCATATCTAATAATAAGGAGACTTCACCTCTCGAGTCTTCCATAGTTACTAAGTGGCAAGAAGTACAAACCAAGTCACAGGGACCCAAGTCACATTCTGAAGCTACTGAGTCAATGTCTATCGAGTCTAAATGACTCGAGCTTGAAGTTAAAATTCAAAATGAAGATAGCACAACTCATTCAAAAGTCAAAGAAGCTGTATTGGGCAAGTATGTCAGAAGGCATCATGCACTTGATCAAATTGTTAGAGATAAATTAGAAGGTAGTATGACAAGAAGAAAGTTAAAAGGTACATGTTTACTTGCTGATTTTGAACCTAGAAGTATTAAGGATTCTCTAGAAAATTAAAGTTGGATTGAGGCAATGAACAAAGAAATAGAACAGATAGAAAAGAACAAAACTTGGACTCTTGTTCCTAGGCATAAAGATAAAAATGTGATTGGAATAAAATGGATATTCAAAAATAAGTTGAATGAAGATGGACAAGTATCAAAAAACAAAGCTAGATTAGTGTATAAAGGATATTCTCAAGAAGAAGGAATTGATTATGGTGAGACTTTTGCTCCTGTTGCAAGATTAGAAGGTGTTAGGACCCTACTTGCATATGCAACTCGTAAAGGATTCAAAGTATATCAAATAGATGTTAAATCTACATTCTTGAATGGAATTTTTGATGAAGAAGTCTACATTGAATAGCCAAAAGGATTTGTTGATCCTAACAAAAGGGACATGGTCTATAAATTACACAAAGCACTGTATAGTCTCAAACAAGCTCCTAGAGCTTGGTATGAAAGACTACATAACTACTTGATATAGATTGGTTTTTAGAGAACAAATGATAACAATAGTCTGTACATCAAGGAAGGACTAGATAAAAAAAATTTGTTGGTAGAGATATTTGTGGATGATAATCTATTTATAGGAAATGATGACCTATGCAAAGCATTTTTGAAAAAAATGAACAAAGATTTTGAGATGTCCATGTTTGGTGAAATAAAATTCTTTGATGGATTGTAGATATAGTAGAATAAAAATGGTATCTATATCACTCAATCTAAGTACATCAAAGAGATACTCAAGAAATTTGCAATGGAAGATTCAAAACCAATTGCAACCCCCATGTGTATTGGACTCAAGTGTACAAAAGATGATGATCCAAAGAAGTAGATCAAACCTTATATAGACCAATGATTGGGAAATTATAGTATGTAGTTCACACAAGGCATGATATTTCCATGGTGGTTGGGATAGTGGAAAGATTATTAGCTAAACCCAGAGAAAATAACATGATGGAAATCAAAAGAATCTTGAGATATCTAAAAGGTACTAAAGACTATGGTTTATGGTAAAAACTTGGAGGAAACCTAGACCTAAATATATTTACTAATGTTGATTGGGCAGGAAATCTTGATGAAAGAAAAAGCACTAACTAGTAGTGGAGCTTTCTTTCTTGGTAAGAGGTTGGTATCTTGGACAAGTAAGAAGCAAAACTTCACATCCTAATCCATAGTAGAAGTAGAGTATGTGGTAGTACTAGTCAATTGTCCTAACATTGTTTGGTTCAAATAATTGCTAGAAGGAATGAAGGTTGAAATCAAAGAGCTAGTAGTCATGTGTTGTGATAACACCAGCACAATTAATATATCAAAGAACCCAGTGATGTATTCCAAAACAAAGCACATTGCTATAAAATATCACTTTGTCAGAGAACTAGGGCATGATAAAGAAATTAAATTGGAATATGTCCATACAAAAGAACAAATTGTAGACATATTCACCAAGTGATTACCTAAGGATGCATTCTTGTATCTAAGAAGTAAGGTAGGGATCATTCCCCTATCTAAAGCTCGCTAAATAAATTTTAGTGATGTACCAAAAAGAACCAAGTTAAAGATCAATCAATTGATGCAGCATAATCAAGAGAATATTTCATATGAATCAATACTCAAGGTACATTGTTACAAATTTGGCATGTGTTGTCAAAGAGGGAGAAGTTTATTGTCATATCTTTATCTTTCTAAAATTTTGAAGAGGGAGAAGTTTGAAAGGAAGTTATGCAATTCCTTCACAAAGGAAGAATACAACATAAAGAAGAAGTTCTTGTGTAAAATAAAAGAGATATCAAAGGAATTCTTATTCTCAAATTTCATTATGCTATGACATGTTGTGCTACCATCAATGCCAAAGAGGGATATTGTTGGATACAATTGATTAATTGTGTGTTGTCTTTGATGTTACACAAATGCCATATCAATTGACAAAAAATTCTTACCAAGCTCACTTGGTCAATGAAGATAGTTGTCCTTGTCTATTGAGTGTTCATAGGTTTACTCTGAATAGATGATAGTGTCTACTAAGATCACTCGGGCGTCAAAGGAATTTAGACAGAAAAGAGTGTTAACCAAGCTGACTCAGTTAATGAAGGGAAAGTTGGATAGAGTTAGTATTCACCAAGTTCACTCAGTTGACAAAGGATTTTTGCAAGTTCATAGTGTTAATCTAGCTTTTGTTGTTTAACATAGGAAATTGTTCCAAAGTTAGTTTCTACTGAGCAAGGTTGACTGAAGAAGGACTTTTTTATTTTGGTATACGAAGCTTAATTACTTTATGTATTAATTATAGCCAACTATGATGATGAATATTTGTTATTGTAATTGGAATTTGGGCCGACTTGATAGTCTGGATGGTATATATAAAAGGTCAAGTTGAGATTTCTAGTGTATGTGCAAGTGTGTTGATTGAATTGAAAAGAAAAGAGAGGGAGAAAACTTGAAGGATAAGCAGGTATCCTTGTGGAGTAGAAAAGTAATATTTGATTAGGAAGGATCAAGTTTAAGTAGAAAAGAGATCTGGATTCAACAATTTAGCTGCATCACAATCAAATCATTTCATTGTTACTCTCTAACCATTGTAGTAGTGATCTAAAATCTCTTAGCAAAGTTGGTTTAACAACCAGTTGTAAATCCTCTAACAAGGTGGCACTTCCAATGAATTTTTTTAAGAGCTCTTGGAGGGTGATTAAATCCTCTAATAGGGTCAACTCTAACGATGTGTTTTGTAACCTTTAATAGAGTTGGCTCCTAATAGGACTCACTTTAGAAAAGTGAAAAATAGTAACTAGTTATATTGGTGGTTTTTCCCAAATTGGGTTTCTACATTAAATCCTGGTGTCTCATGTGTTTATATTATTTCTCTTATGCTCACAAGTTAATTATTGGTAATGTTTTAAGATCTACTAAAAGTAATTCACTTTGTATTTACCGAGTTACAACAATTTCTATTTGTTTACTAAGAATCAACAGTAATCAATTTTCTCAGTCTAAATTTTAGTGTTGACATCTAAAGGATATGGGATTTATTTTAGTGGTAACTGATTCACCCCCCCTCTTAGTTACTCCTATATTTCCAACAATTTATACATGCTTCTCTAATTACTAACACCAAGCTTAGGTTTTTCTAGATCAGTATCTTCACCATTGTCACATAAATTCATCATATTATATGCTATATTTTCATGGCTCTTCTCTTCCTGTCCTTCTTTAGGCTAAGTTTGCTGATTTATATAAAATGATTGGGCAACATCACAATAGTCAAAAGAGTAAGTACTTTGGAAAATGATGCATAAAGGCATGTCTTCCATCACATTTATTGAATTCCTCTATAATGGATCTAGTGTACCTTTATCCTTTGGGCCTTGGGAAGGGTTTGGAATGGTCTTTCCATCCTTCCACTATGTTCTATAGGGATAGTTTTGCATTCTATTTTGCCTATTATAATTCTTGTTGAATTGAGGCTTCTCACTTGGATCGAGCTTATTTGTATGGCTCACTAATGGGTTCAAGTTCTCAAGGATATTCAAAAATTAATCCATCTTGTCATCCTAAGGCTTCTTAGTTGTATTAGTCTTATCTCCCTCTTTTTATTTCCCCTAGGGTTAATTTTTTTGGATCATCTCCCCTTCCAAGATTACAAGATGTTTTTCTATTGTTTTCAATGTTGACAACTATTTTAAAAGTGTCCCTTAATGTTATGGGATCTTTATCTCTTGGAATATAAGACATATTTCTATTGAATGCATTGAAATAAGTTGTGAGACACACACTCTCACCCAATCTCATGACTTGAAATAATTTATACATTCCATTTTGGAATCTTACATTAAAATCAAATGTTGACTCATTCTAATTTTCCTTAATATTATTGAACTTGTTCAACATGAAACTTGCATTAGTGTTATCACCACATTGCTCCTTGAAAAACTTTTCTAAATCATCCCAAGAACCAATACTATCATTAGGAAATCTTCAGAAACAATCACTTGCATCCTTAGTAAGTGAGTGCACAAATAATTTTGTGAGCATGTCCTCATGCCCAACTTCATAATAATTTAGCATATTAGTAAAAATTTTGAGATACTTCTTACCATATATAGAATTGTTTCCTGATAATTTAGTGACCTTATCTCTTAAGTCATTAGAAATTGGATGGGGAAAACAAGGGATACCTACAAAGGTCATTTTTTTGTATCTATCCATATAAAGAGAAATCTTTTGGAAACCTAAAACATTTGAATTACTAGGTAAAACTGCTTGGATCTTTGCAAGAATTTGAAATTTTTGAGTTATTATTATTTGGCTAGTAGTTGTCTAAGAAGAAGCTAGTATTGACTAGGATAAACTTTAACTATTTACTATAGGTGAACTAGAAGTGAAATAAAAGGCATGGCCTATGAAGGCTAGTTCAACCAACATGTTAAACTAGAGGGGGATTTGATAGAATTTATCTTCATCCTTATCTCTATAGCTCTAGCCTCATTTTTAACTTTCTTCGTCTCTTTGGCCAAATCTTCCCTTTCTTTCTTTTCTCTTTCCAACTCTAAATCAAATTTTGACATGATAGGGTTGTTAGAGGCAACTTTGGTGCCATTGATTTGTATCTCTAGAACCTTTTTTTTTCCATTATCCGAGTTCTTAATGGTCAATTATATGACATTTTCTTCATTAGGTTTGTAGGGCTAGATTTGGGAAGTAATAGGTCCTTCCTTCTCTCTTAGAAGGCATTCTTGGTCCTGGATTCTTGACCTTACCTCTCTAACATCTCTAACTACATATGAATGCAAAATGGAAGATTTTTCTTCCAAATTTCTATTTTTCTCTCTCAAAACTTCCATCCTTCTAAGCCAAGCCTCTCTCTCTATGAGAGCATTCATGGTTATAACTTCTTTTTCTTTTTAAAAATGAATATGTTTAGCATCTTCTTCAACAACCTTCATCTTTAATGTCTCAATTTCTGATAACAATTCATCAGGGTCTACCAAAGTACTTTCTAAATCTATTGGATCATCTAGATCTATAAGATTCCTTTCAATATGTAGAACTTGACCTATGTTTGGCACATTATTCAATGTGATCTTATACCCCTAACTATGGTTCACTTCTTTTGAAACATTGGGTCTAAATAAAATGTCTCATATAGAAGAGATAGTTTTATCCTGGTATATTCTCTCTTCTAGTAATGGGGTATTAAACATTACACCTAAGAGTCTAGTGTTCTTAGATTCAGAGTTTAGAGATGAAGACTCTTTTTCCACTACTAGCTGATATTGTAAATGTATAGAAACACTATCTCTAGGCTTCCATGTGTGGTAAGGATCTCCTTTTCTCCTTGTCTGGTTCTCTCTACCCATATGAGGTAACTTTGTTTATAGAGGCACTTCTGGATTAGATTTTGTGTAATTTTCCTTTTATATACCATTTTGATACAACACTTAAAATATATAGCACTAGTTACAAAACCTTTGACCAAACCACCACACAATGAAGAAAAAAATAAAAAGGCTAGAAGCTAGAAAAATATCATGGGAAAAGAATACTTGGAAACAAATCTGACACAAGGTCCTAACATAGAAAGACTTTAATAAGGTGGACTTTGGGAAATGTAAACTCTATCTCCTAGACAAGGCACTATTCAGATAGAACCCATGTTGTGAACTTGCTATTGTATTGTAATCTTTTTTATTCTCAAGGTTGTCACTAAAAGAGACCCATAAAAGCATAGGCAAGGCATGACTAAAAATATGACTACATGTGTATAATTTATACCAAAGACTCTAGTATTTAAAACACTGAATTTCTTTACATAGTCCATAGTAGAGTCACCATTTTGTTGGTGTTTAAATCTATAGATTTAAAGAAAAAAAAAAATTTAAAAGGGATATATAGGTAGGGATTAGCTACTTCCTATTTTTAGAAAAAAACTATTTGGATCTAGACCAAATAATGAAGCAATAATGCTTCCTAAACTTCTAGCCTCTACTAACCAAGGTAGGCTTACCTAGGGATTTTAACATTTCTACATATTTTCACACTACACATCCTTTGAAAGTAGATTCAGTCTCTTAATCTTCTTGGAATTGAAATCAGTTGTTGAATTATAGTAGCTTAGTATAGATTAAAAAGCTATTACAATAAGTGAGTGACCAACATATAATTCTCTCTTAAAAACTTCAACTATTGATTTGATTTTAAATGATTTTCACTACTAAATGACTACTTCAATTTATACCCTATCTGATAACTAGGTCCTTATCTGTTGTTACACAAAGTCATATTAGTAAATTTTGATCTATTTAATTGACTTGCAACCCTAACATATCAGTTGTTAACCCTAATTCCCATTCTTATGATATCTCTTCCATATACTTAGAAACCCTATCAACTCGCATAACCATTTACTTAATTACTTGAATTAAAAGTAACAATGAACTAATATACAACCTATCCGAGCTGCATTAAATGAAATGAACTTTTTTCATTTAATCTCAGGATGAAAAATATATGAAAAATGGAGACTCAAAAAACAAATCAGTATTTGATGTAAGTATTTCATAAATTCACCATGTTCTTAAAAAATTTCTTTGAAATAACATCAAATTAACATAAAAAAATGGATCGACTTTAAAATAGCATTATCACTAAAAGAAAATAGAATTCAAACTCTAACTCCACATCTTGGAAATCCTTTTATAGAAACAAGGATTGCAAAAAGCTTTAGATGTGAAGAAAATTGTTCAAAATCTAATTTAAAAAAATTTCCACATGAGATAAAATAGTTAGAAACAAAATTTTTAGATAACCAAAATTTGATCAACTTTTAGTTTTGATGTTTAGGATCAACTTTGTAATTTTCAATAGGAGAACACACGTAGGAGGTGATCCACAAAGATAAGGTGCCTCTATAAAATAGTTATCCTCCCTCTTGATATCTTTTGACTTTTCTACATTGTCAATCACTGTCTCTAGATGGTAAGACTTTGATCCTAGATACAACCTCCCAAATGGCAATCTTAGCATCAATATACAACTAGATGGCATCTCTAATTATGTTCAATTCATCAAGGCACTTGTCCCACTTTGCATCTGTTATTTTCTTTACATCTACACTAACTCTTCCCATATCTAATTCAAAATTGTATAACATATCAATCATATCAAAATCTTATTTTGCAACTAGGTGAACACTATAGACTACTTAGTTGTTTGTAGCCTCACCAAGCTCTTTTACCATTTTATGCTTTTTTTGTGACCATGTTAATCCCTTTGTCATTGCTTCATGGTCTATCTTTATGATTACCCTCTCAAGCCTACTACCCATGGATCACTACTTTGAAATCCTTATCACTGAATTGCATCTTATTTTTTGCTCCATGCACTTAACCATGCAACTAAGCACCTTCATAAATCTTGGCATCCTCTTAACTAGGCCACATGATTACACTTCAATCTCAATCCTAGCATTTCTTTCTTGCAACCATGCAAAACTATTCATGTTTGAGTGATCATTTGGTTTCTGGCCATTAATTTTTATTATTATTTAAATATGTGACCATGTTATTACTTAATGTTTCATCAACTCTTAACTGATTCACTTAGTCGCTACCTCTTGTTTAGCTTAAAATTTTAAGTGCATGACTATGTGATCAAAGGATCTCCTTAAGGTTGCAAGCCCTTTCACTAGGGCTTGACTTAATTTTACATTTTACATCTTAACTATGTGACCACGTGACTAAAAAATTATTTCCTCATACTTAGTATCTTCACTAGGTTGCATCTCTAATTTACATCATGCCTTATAATTGTGTAACCACACAAAAAAATTATAATTAACAAGTTCCTAACTGTGTTGCCTAGTTATGACTTATATCTCTTGTCATCTTTTAAGCCTTCTAACTATACTATCATGAATTTTAACCATCTACACTAACAATTTCACTCATTCATTGTTATCTCAAAATATTATGCTCTTAAAGCTCCAACCATGAGATTATAGCTAGTAGCTGAGTCGCTTCATCATTTTTACCTTTTGAGCTTGAAATAGTGAAACAACAATGAGCACATTGCTAACCTTGGACATAGAGTCACACTAAAATATGAATTTTATAATCTGCAAGTCTTCTCAAATGCCTCCATATATCAAATTGTTTTAATTGCAAGAGGGTTACGACTAAGCGATAACCTCTTTTCACATGGTCGTAGCTTAAAACTATAACGTCACTTCAAAATGTGTGATCGTATGACTACTACCTCCTTAACCATTTCACTCACTTACTACTTAAAATGGTCTTTTGCAATAAACTACTACAACTAAGCGATGAAATTTATTGCTAATTGTTTTGCACATTCACAACATAAAGATGTTAAGAGCCAAATCATGTGATGACCATGCAACCACCTTTGTCACATGGTCACACCTTAAAATTTTCAAATATTTTTTTCAAAGAGAGAAAAAAATTTAAATTCTTTATAAAAATTGTAAGGGCATAGATTATGAACTATGGTTTTTCTAGGGTAACTTTGCAAAAAAAGTTCACAAACCCTAACTGCCTAGGATGAGAACTAGATTTTCACAATGAATCTTCAAGATATTAAGAAAGGTGAAAATATAAGCTAACACAATGCATCCATTCAATGTGCTCACTAGTCGATAGGGATTTTTTTTGGAATCTTATCTATAGTATTTTATATTTTCCTAGGAATGTGTAGCTCAATCCTTTAGATAATTTTAATATATCCGTAAGGTTGTGTTCCTTAGTGTATAAGTTCATTTTAGAAGTAGTGAGATCTTTTTCTAGTGTTGAGAAACATATCTTTGAAGTTATTTATATTTTATGTGTGATTCTCACAATTATTTTTTGAACATTGGATTTTGATTATAAAAAAATTGATGTTAACTTATTTATTACACTATAGTTCCTTGATGATTAGTTGGTTAAACATAATTTATAAGTGTTTGTAACAAAAGATTAATATTTTTTTAAGACTTGTTCATTCTTTTTAGTCTTGTGATAAGCTCAAAATATAGTGTTGGATCAATGTATAATATGTTTTGTAGCATGCTCAACTATTCATTTGGTGGAATTACAAGATGTCATAACTTATTATCTCTAACTTTTTAATTTTTTGACAATTTATAAATAAAATTATAATTTGAGTTAAATGTACAAATGAAATATTCATTTAATAATTTTGATAGCTTGACATAATCTAAACTTTTTGCTTCATTGAATTTTGAAGGAGTGTATTTTAAAATATTCCTCATCTTCTCTTCCGTCTTCTTCTCTTAGGTATCATTCCCAATGTGCCACTTCATTGAGTCAAAACACATTATCTAATAAATCTATGTCAATTATGTTCTAGAAATGTGGCTAGGTAGATATATGAGTGTTTTCATTGATGGAAACATATCTATTTTTTAATTTCATGATGTAATTATAACTAGAAATTTGTCTAACTATTAGATAGCTTGTAGTAGTACAAAGATAGATATCGTATGTGGGGATGATAGACTTCAATGAGGAGTGATAAATGATAGTTTTATGATGACGTATGTCAATGTGCAATCTATATGTATGGACAGTATGATATAAGTTATAGAAGGATTACTAGCATATGTAATTAATAGACTAGAATAGAGAACATTAATAAATTGAAATGTATGGTATAAGGACTTATTTTGGAAATAAAATAATTACTTAATCATGTTGGGCCAAAATCTTAGATGTTTACCCAAAGTTATTTTATAATTGGTCAAGCATGTGAAAACATCAAGGATGACTAAGTAGAGTTTTGTTAATTTGCGAGATATAAGTGAATATCATATCTTGTGCAAATAATGTGAAGTATGAATGTGATGCGAACTATAGTGAAGAAAGATTAAGTCATATGCAAGTTGTGTGTCATGTGAAATTTGATGTATAATAAGAACATGTGTGAGATACAGTAGTAAGATAGTATTCTATGTACATCTACTCTTGTGAAGAAACTTAATTATATATTGCATGCTAGGGCAATGGGCTCTTATTGCATTGATTGTAATTGCACTACTAACTCTAGGGTATTTTTTAGTGGTGAATATTTGTAATTTTGCAAATTTTAGAAATTCTTTGCTAGTAATTTGACTAATAATTTAAGATTTAATGCAACCTAAATTGCCACATTTTTATTAAATTTAGGTCTAAAATATTTAAAATATCTCAATAATTTATTTTATTAAAAAATTTAAACTGAAAGATTTGTCACAATATTCAATACATGATTAGATTCGATTCACCTAAATATTATATATTATTGAAAAAATTAAAATTAATTCACCAATAATTATCATAATTATTAGTTTCTTTAGGGATATATTACCAATATATAGTTTTCACTATTGATTTAAAATATAATGTAATTATCCTCATAGTTTCCATGAGATAAAACATTTTTAATTTTGATTTGTAATATTTCATGACAATTAGCGAACTTCCTATTATTGTTTAGATTCGCCAATATTTTCTACTCAAAAATAATGATTCCAAAATAATCTTCAATGTAAATAATATTTAAAATTTTAAAAAAAATATTTTCTGATAAAAATAATTTGAATTTTCAAAATAATGAAATATTCACCAATAATTTATATATTTTTCTAGAGGGGGGTTTCATAAACTTTACCCTGACTATCTCCTAATAGGGTTGAAGAAACTCCTAACAGGGTGGAGGCTTCTAACAAGGCCTAGTCCTCTAATAAGGACTCAAGACACTATATGTACTTCATAGACCCCTAACAAGGTCAATATCATTAACATGATTCATTTCTTTATTGGATCATCTTGTGGGTATCATTTGCACCAAGGATTTCCCTTGGCCAAGATTTCTCTTGTTAAAAAATAATAGTGTTATGAGTTCTCTTTGTGTATGGTTATATTTACTATTCAATATTGTTCGTTTACTTTCATATGCAAACTATAAAGTAATTAATGATATCCAGTTGTGGGAAAATGTATGTAGAATACCAATTCACCCCCACCTCTTAATAGTATCTATTTCTAGTGATTGGTATCATAGAATAGTTACTCTAAAGTGGCTTAACAACTTGAGTAAGATCACTATGGATATGGAACAGTTGAAGACAAATGTTGAAGAGGCTCTTGACAAAATTGATCTTCTTACTAGAGAAAGAGATAACCTAAAAGATAGGAATGAGGATGCAAAAGTTTACATTGGGAAACTAAAAGACAAGATTGGTGATGTAAAATAGCAAAAGGAATGAAATAGGAAGATTAGTGACAATGATGAAGTAGGAATTATAGAGAAAGAAAATGAGATCTTGAAGCATGAGTTGAAAATTGTTGAACTTAAGTTAAGTCTTAAAAAAGATGATAGAAAAACTTGAACCTAATCTAAAAAATGAGAATGCAGACCTTAGATTCTAGTCAAGTAAAGTATCATATGAATTGGAGTCTATTAAGATAGAACATGTTGAGTTAGAAACGTATGACACTATTGCAAAATGAGAATTGACACAAGCTAAATAGTAGATAGGGAAGTTTTATATTAGTAGTGAGAAAATTGATGAGCATTTATTTTACTAGAGACCCTCTTATGATAAGACATGCCTTTAATATTTTATTGGAGAGAAATTAGCCAAGAAAGTTGAAATTAGAAAAGAACCAGATCCATTTGTTGAGTCCCTTAAAGAATTTGATATGAGTAAGATTGAATCGAGCATAAATACCAAAGTTATCTAAAGAAATTGAACTAGCTGATTTGTCTACAAAACATCATGAACCAAAGGAAATAGAGAAAGTTGGTGAACCTAAGAAAGTTGAATCATCTAAGGAAGTTAAACATGAATTCAAAGGTAGATGTTTCATATTCAATGAATTTGGTCATATGAAAAGAGATTGCACAAGTCTTTTAAACCTATTACTAATTTCTATTGTTATAATTGTCATGGTTATAGAGATAAACTAGTAGATTATAAGAATCCTATGTTCGATAGTAGTAATGCTCCGTAGTAGATTGTTTAGAAATACTAACCCTCTAGGTGATGAGAGAGGAAGATCACAAAAAAATCTAATGATGGAGAGATATATAATGGTGAAAGGAAACAATTTTTATATTACAAGTATAAAAATCTTGAACATATTGCAAGGAATTGTAGAGCACCTTAAAGTCAAAATTGAACCAATCAGAGAAGGAATGCACATGTATGTCAGTTGTGTAATAACATTGGACACAACAAGATTTTGTAGAATGGAGAGAAGGAACTTAAATAGGAATCCTAATTATAGAAGGAACAATAATAGAAATGATAGAAGAAATGATAATGGTATCACAATAGTCAAAAGGAAGCAATTAAAGAACATGTTGATGAATTCAAGGAAGCATCTATTAATCTAGAACATTCTCATACAATTTTGGAAGAGCAGTATTGTGATGCACCTAATGGAAGCTTGAAATCAATAGTTGTTTGTGACTCATTCTATTTAAGCTACAGTTCAGGTAAAGCATTGATTAATCCAAACTTATGATAGAATGCAAATTAGAAGTTGCATAGTTAGTAGAAGGTAGACTATTAGAGTGGGGTTTTCATCGTACCAAAAGACCAATTTGTCAATGCCTGATACAATGACTCGACTTATAGTATAGGAGGTGGTTAAGCCCTTATTAAAAATCCTAAAAGGAACACTAAAAATAAATTCTAACAATCTCCCCCTCAGTGTTACTCAAGGGTCTGATGATTCAAACCTTTGACCAAGCTTTGATACCAAATGTTAGAGTGGGGTTATTGTTGTACTAGAAGATTGATCTATCAATGGCCGATATAATGAATCAACTTATAGTACATAGGAGGTGGTCAAGAACTTGGCACAAATCCTTAGGCGAGCACTAAAAAAATTTCTAACATAGAAGACATAGAGAGGAAGCTATGGTCGAGTGTGCAAGAGTTTTGATAATCCCAGTAACTTGTATGGAAGAAAATGAGTTTACTAGTAATTAGTGACAACTTTTAAAGATGAAGCATATGCACATTTTATGTGGAGTTAAATTTTAAATGATTTAAGGATTTTGAGTAAGATATTTAGTACCATTTATTGACAAGAAGAGTTTGGACAAAATTTTTGAGTGAATCAACAAGGAATTCTAGTGCGAAGTGAAGCATAGGAGTGTGAAGTCATAGAATCCCCAATACATGATATTAAAGGTATATTAGGAAGCTTTAAGTTGGAATTTTAAGTATTGAGAATTAGCAGTATGCTGCGACAACTAGTATATGATATAAGTGAGAGACCTAGGTACAAATTCTAGCACTCTTTTTTTTCTCTTATTGATGATTTGTTAGGAGCGTTTACTCAAATCTTGCCAAATGTACTTCATGTAGAAGACATTAGAGGCTACATTCATTGTAAATTTGAGAGTGTTAGAGATGAAGATATTCACAAGGATTGAAGAGTTATGTGAAAAGGAGACCTAACCCTAAAATCTGAGTATGCATACTTGAATGATCTGAATCTAATTAAGTATGTGTTTTATATGGAATTTGAAAATTGTGAGTGGAGAAAAAATTCTCTAAGAAGAGTTCATGAAGAAATGTTTTGGATAGGTGATGTACCTATTGTACAATTGACAATGAGCTAATTCATATGGTCACATGTTCAAGAAATGAAGGTTGTAACCTATCGAATGATAGGAATGTCAAGAAGATTGTTGAGATAAACTTGATGACTATGTTTGATGGAAGGAACATAAGAGTTGACCTGATCTAGGACAATGGAGTTAGTATGTTGAGCAAGCTAGAAAGATATTAATTGAATCATAGTTCTAGAGTGAACTCAGTGCCAACAAGATTTCTACATGTAACTTATCTTATGGCAGTTGAAAAGGAGAAAGTAAATATGTGTGAAATTATCAGAGTGCAATTGTTGGACAACATTGTGAATCTAAAGAAATCTAAGAATGCAGTTTTTAGATTTGAATCTCTATTGACACATTTTATTATGAAAAAAAGTAGTTTCCCAGTATGAAAAATTGGGATAGTAATGAGTTTTCTATAAATATGGTCATGGTCTCATAGTGCTATAGGGCAAGGCTTGAAGATATCAGAGACAGAGACATTGACAGGATGATGAAAAGCTTCCAATCAAAGATATAGAATCCCTCCCTCTATGGTGGAGAAGTATAAAGATGAAATATGTTTCATGGTAGAGACTCACACTACTATTATGGAAGTAGTAGAACCTAGAGTAAAGGTTATTGAACCCATGGGATATGAAATGAGTAAATAGGTCATTGAAGGCTACGCAAGGATTGCATTATAGTCTGAAAGGGAAACTAAATATCCAAGATGGGGTACTTATGAAGAGAAGATAAGGAAGTTCACTCTGAACTTCATAGTAAAGAGATCAAAAATAATATGGAAAAGAAGATTGAATCCATTCTTAAGGAGTTGGGCATAACAAGAGAATAATTCAATGAAATAAAAGATATAACAATGGAGATCAAAGCTAATGGTCAATCTGATGTGTTGGCAGCTACACTTATTGTTGTTCAAGCACCATCTATAGATGTTATAGTACTAGGGTCTACTTTACAAATACATATTGCACCTTATGTAGAAGTTACACATGTACAACTACTCAGGGTACAATTTGGTCAGCAGAAGAGGAAATCTAATGATGTTGAGGTGATAAAAAACATCTGTGCAGAGGAAATCAGATGGATTGGTAATAGTTAAGAAAGAACCAACACCAACTCCCAAGAAAAGGGTCAAGAAGTCCACTAGTGGACCCAGAAAGAGAAGAAAGATATTGAAAATTAATTATTTTGATGAATCTGATGAAGAGACTAAAGAAAAGCCAGTGGAATAGGTAGTTACAGAAGGAAGCACACCAACTAGTAAAAAATCCTAGAAACCTATAGGTGAAAATTTGAATATGCAGACTATGAATAATGATAGTTTCATTTAGTTGAATAAGTATTATAGTTTTCATAGTAACATGGATAGGAGAAAATTAGAGAATTTTGTTGTAAAAAGCATAATTATGAGGAATAAGAGATTTGACAATATTCAAAATAAGATATCGAAAGATCTTTATATTAGATTATTAAATAGGAAGAAAAGAGTACCAGTGGAAGACACCATGCTGAGAGATAATATGATTGAAAAATTGTTTGAAGTTAGAAATATGGAGGACATAGAAGAGATTTTGGAAAGCATTGAGCCTTTTCTAAGGAACAAAAGAAGACCAATTTTTCTCATGGGAGGAAACTATGAAGAGGTAAAGAAGGAAACTAAAGAAGACATAGTAAAGTATATGACTTCCATGCCTAAACTAACCAAGGAAAGTGTGCAACCCAAAACAACAAGTCATGTATATGTTGAGGCTAGTACTCCTACTAACGATGAAGAAGAGGTCCTCCTCGTATAGTAATTGGTACTGAATCCATGCAAGTGGATAGTATACACATAACTTTAGATTCTAAGGAGAACCCTTTTGCAAGATATAGAACCAACATTGTCAGTAATTGTATTGCTGCCTATTCTAGCATAGATGAACATGATGATGAAGAAGAAAAGACGAATGTAGAAGAAGGAGTAAAAGGAATAGGAAAGAAAGATAGAAGCAAAGAGAAAAGAAGAAGAAAGAAAAGAGAAATAAATAAAAAGAATAGAAGACAAGAAGTTGAAAGTTGAAGAAGAAGAAAAGAGATTAGAGAAAATAAAAACTAAGGAAGAAAGAATGAGAGAAGAAGAGAAGAAGAAGAAGAGACAAGAGGATGAAAAGAAAACTACTAAATTGAAAGCAATCACATTCATTCCAAGAGTAGTAGTAGTAGAAATTATTGTATTTCCTATAGTATTTGATGATGACAATGATTAGAAAGGTTAAATGAGCTCTTTAAGAAAGTTACTTGAGAAGAGTAAGTCTATGAAGAATTTGGAGAGAATATTTGCACAAGTTATGGATAGATTTTAGAAGATAGTACAGTCCACTATTATAGAACCAGACTTAGATAAGAAGGCTAAAGAAATGATAAGATCATTTGATGCAAATTTTATCACCTTTTCTGAAATTACTTCAATACAAGAAGAGACAATGCATGATGTATCATAGTTTGACACAGTATGTAATAATGCCAGGAATGATTGGCAGGCATTGAATATGTGCTTTAAAGAGATAAGCAAGAGCATAGATGAAGGTAATAATTTTATGGACAATGTGCAATTTCATACAATCATCTATCATAATTTGATTATCTGATTACAGGCCAAATGAGTGAGCTTCAAATAATCACTATCAGATTATAGAAACTAGAGGAAAGCATTGAAGATATTGGAATAAAGATGGAGAAAATTCACAATGCTATCAAAGGCATTGAATCCAATAAGGAGAAGGTAATAAAGAGATTCTTAGTCCTTAGAGAATATTATCTCCTAAAGTTATCATTTTATAGAGACAATTGGAGGAATGTCTTGTAGAAAAGGCATCCTATGATAAATTTTCCTATATTGATCTGAGTGTAGTGGAAGTGGCATCCTATGCACTTTGTGCACTCATTAGTATATCCAATATAGTCAAGGAAAACTAGAAGAATGATTTTGACAAGATGAAACATGACTTTACAGATTGCATATCTAGAATATCAAGTTGATTAAAGGTAAGCAACACAATTTTGTGTGTGTACAATTTTTTGATACCTATGCCACTGTATGTCAAAGGGGAAGAAGTATGTAAGGAAAATTGTATATGTAAATGTTTGTATATGTAAAGGGAGAATTATGTAAATTGTATATGTATATGTAAAGGGGGTCTTATCTATGTATTGTAAAGGAGTGATAAGGAATAATTATCCATCAAAACATGAATAAAATTTTTTAGTTTTGAAGGCAATTCATTATGTAGTTTTTAGTTATTATTTTGTATGACATCATTTTGGGACTTAGCCATTTTTTTCCAAATGTTGTCATCAATTCCAAAGGGGTCGATCATTGGAAATATGGATCAGTAGATATATGAGTGTTGTTATTTATGTCAACATATCCATTTTGGTATTTCAAGATGTAACCAAAACTAGAAAATTGTGTAAGTGTTAGATAGTTTGCAGTAGTATAGAGATAGATATGGTATGTATGAATGACAAACTTTGATTCAGCTCATGAAAAATCGATGAGTGATAGATGAAAGTGTCATGATGATGTATTTTGGTGCATAGATCTATACAAAAAGTACAACATAACTTACTAAAGAATTACTAGCATAGGTATTTAACAGAACAAAACAAAGCACGTTTATAAATTAAAGTGTATGGCTTAAGTAATTATTTTAGAGGCAAAATAATCCCTTAATCATGTTGTGCTGACATCTTAGATGTTTACCCAAAGTTATTTTATACTTGGTCAAGCATGTGAAAGCATGAAGACTAACTAAGTAGAGTTTTTTTAATTTGTGAGCTATAAGTAAAGATCATATCTTGAACAAATAATATGAAGTATGAATGTGATGAAAAATATAGTGAATAAATCTTAAGTGATATATGATCCATGTGTGGTGCAAAATCTAATGTTTGATTAGAACAAGTGTGAGATAGAATAGTAAGATAGTATTGTATGTATATCTAGTCTTGTGAGGAAACCTAATTGTATACTACATGTTAGGGAAGTGAGCTCTTCTTGCATTCATTTTAATTGCACTACCAACTCCTAATAGGGTTGAGGCTTCTAACAAAGCCTAGTCATCTAACAAGGACTCAAGACACTATATGTACTGTATAGACTCCTAATAGGGTCAATATCCTTAACAAGATTCTTTTATTTAGTGGATCATCTTGTGGATATCATCCCCACCAGGATTTTCCCTTGGACATGGTTTCCTTAGTTAACAAATAATGGTGATATGAGTTCTCTATATGTATGGTTAAATATTTTATGTTCAATATTGCTGGTTTAATTTCATATGCATGTTATAAAGTACTTAACAATATCTAGTTGTGGGAAAAAAGTTTGTAGAATATTCATTCACCCCCCGCCTCACCCACACACCCCCCCCCCCCAACCATCCATGCCCCTCTCAGTATTATCTGTTTCTAATAAATTCAAAAAAGAGAAAAAAAACTTAGTTCTCATTTCTTTTTTTCAAACTTAACCAATTTTTTTTGGCTTATAACTTAGATTAAAAAAAATATTTAATCACCTTTTGTACATTTATTGAGAAATTTCAATGTTTTGATTTCTTTGGGTGCCAATTCACTATTAGTTGATGCCATTTTTTTGCAAAAACTGTTTATCCATATTTTATCTATAACACATTAGTTTACCTTCTTAAAATGATCTATGTAATTTCAAATTATCATTTTTAAAAAGAATTGATCGATTATCTCAACTATTTTCTCCCAATTATTTTTCTATGCCTTATTATTTGTGTATACACTTATTATAGTCTTTTTCCAAAAGATAAATTTACATTTTTTTCCTTTTTGAGGTCTTTGGTTAAATTCTTAATGGCATGTCTCATTTTCACATTTCCACCATGGATCATGTATGGTCTTTTCTAGGGAATTAAATATTGATGTCATCTATGCTAATCTTTTTTATTTGTCCATTTCACTATAAAATTTAGTTATGGCATGAGTCCACTTATTTTCACCTATACCTAGTCAATATATTAGCTTTTAAATATAGACCTGGATTTTGTTACTTTATTCTGTAAAGCCTCCCTCTATTTATGTCTTTCTTTCCTATCACATTTTAGGTTATATTTTAATTTATCTACTTGTCACTACAAGTAAATTCTAGTTCTCTCCTTTATCAATAATGTGTGTTATTATGTGGAGCCTAATCAAAATCAAAGATTATTTTTTTCCTACTTCATTTGATGTTGTTTCCACCTATATTTTTCTAGAGGGGTTTGGGGATAGTGCCTCCAAGATAGCATCAAAGGTTAGTGCCCCTTGTGATTTTTTGGGGTAAAGTCCCCAAGAGGTCGAGGACAATTTTCCATATAGGCTTTTATAGGGGCATTTTCCTCAAAATATCAAATTATTTTATTTTTGTAAGAGGTGTCAATTGCTATTTTTTTATTGGACATGACTTATTCTAACCCTAACTTTGTAAGCAAAAAAAAGTTTGTATAAAATGGATTAGGGTTAGGTATTTTAATTATTATTAGATAGTAGCTTCTTGTGGTAGTATTGAGCTATACGAGATTCTAAGTTTTAATCAATCAATAATAAGAATATTCGACTCACTATTTGGTGGATGCACCCAAGGATTGGGTGAACCACATTAAATATTCATGTCTTATTTTTTTGTGTGTGCTTTATTATTTTCTAATATATGTTATATTTTGAATGAAATTATTATTTTATTATTTTAGCCTGTATAGGAATGTCTCATGGTTGGCTGAGAGTCTCCTAGTTGAGTGGAAGTGATGGTAGACAAGGGTAAGCTCAAGCTTGAGAAGTTTAATGGGAAAAATTTTAATTATAAAAAAAAAATGGAGGACTATAATTATAAGGATTCGTGGTATCCATTACAAGAAAAATCCAAGATAAATGGAGCTATGTCAGATGAGAACTAGGATATTCTTGATAGAAAGGCACTTGAAACTATTAATTTATGCTTGACACAATCATTGGCATTTAATATTGTGAAAGAAAAGAAAGCTAATGATTTGGTGGAAACCCTAGCAAACTTATAAGAAAATCCCTCTACATGAAAAAGGATATTTCTTATGAAACATTTATGTAATATGAAGTTGGAAGAAGGTGGATATGTTACTAATCATCTAAATGAGTTTAATTATATAGTAACCAGTCAATTATCTTCTATAAATATTAATTTTGATGAACAAATTAGGGCTCTCTTAATTTTGTGTTCTTTGCTTGGAACATGGAATGGCTTGGTAATGGCTATGAGTAATTATGTTTTTGGCTCTAGTACCCTCAAATTTGATGATATTATTGGTGGGATTATGAGTGAGAAAACTCATAGGAAAAGGTCTGGTGGATCTACATCAGGAAGTGTTTTGAATACACAAAGTATAGGAAAAATGAATGAGAGTGGAAATAATTCTAAAAATTATAGGAAATCAAGAGGAAAATCAAAAGGGAAGAAGTCTCAATCTAGAGGATCAAAAGATTTATGGTAGTTGGGGAAACCAAGGCACCAGAAGAAAGATTGTTGGACTTGAAAGAGAAACTATGGAGACAAACAAGAATGGAACAAGGAGGAAAATTTAACCAGTAAGTAATAATTTTGAAGAAGAAGATTTTCATCTTTCTGTAGAAAATATTAATGATTCATGGGTTTTAGATTCACTATCTTCATTTCATGCTACTCCATATAGACATTATTTTCTTGATTATTTCCAAGGGGATTTTGAGCTTTTTTATTTGGGAGATAATGAACCTTGTAAGATTATTAGAAAGTGGAAAATTAAGATTAAGTCACAAAATGAGAATCATTGGCTACTAGAAGAGGTACAAGACATGTTTGAAGGTTGAGTAGGAATTTAATTTCAGCGAGGTGACTAGTTCATGAGGGTTGCATAGTTATTTTTAATGATAAAAATTGGAAGGTTTAAAAAGATTCCTTAGTAGTAGATATTAGAGTAAAAGGTTAATTTAATTTAATTTATTAAATTACCTTTACTCCCTTCTTAAGATTTCACTTTATAATGCTTTGCATTTCCATTTAATAATTAATTAGTAATTATTAAATGTGATCTACCTCTTAGGGTTTCCCTTTTAGGTTTTCAATTTCTTTCTATAAGGATTGATCATTTGTAATTATCTCTCATCTTTTCAATTTGATAATATAGTTCTCATATTTTCAGAGTAAAATCATTCACTCTACTTTGCTTTTTCTTCTCTGCGATAGGTTCTTGCATGTTAGTGTTCTTTAGGTTTTCTGGATTTGTATTGCGCATTACTCAAATCCTTCATAGTACCAGAGCTAGATCTAGTGTAGCTTGTTCAATATTTCGAGAAAAATAAGAACAAGTGTTTGACATAATAGATATGGCATTTTTTGGGTGTTTTCTGTGAAAAATGGAGGTTTCTTATTTTTGGATCACTTTCAGGCCAAATAGACCTCAAGATTGGATTCTGAAGGTGTCAAAACCCCCAAATTCATATTAAATTGTACAAGTTGGACATAGTTGGAATCTCAGGAAAAATGATATTTCTTCCAAATTGGGCACATTTCCTAAGGCAATGATTTTATGATTTTTAGTATACAAATCAAGTTTTTTTGGCACATTTCCTCGGGTGACAATTTTTTGATTTTTGGCAGGCAAATCTATAATTTTTTGTCAATAATCAAGATTTTTGGGCACATAAATCATGATTTTTGGCATGCAAATTGAGATTCTTATTTGTAAAATGAATCATTTTGGCATTTAAATCAAGCTACTCTTACACAAGAATCAATTTATTTTGGCACACATCTTGAGGCATTTGGCCCTATTTTTTTCTCAAAGTTAGATAATTGTTTCTATCTTCTAGAGGTGGTAACTTGCTTGTTTCAACTCCATTTTTTGATCCAAAAAAAGCATCAAAAATATCATCTCAAGCCCTATCCATATTCTCTATTATTTTCATTAGAATTTCCCAAAGGTACATTTGTTTCTCAAATTAAAGTCATTTTTGTCTCTTCTTGTTTACATATTCCTACTAGCAGTTGGGGTTTAGTTTTTTGCATTGTGGGGATTGTTTTGTATTATTGTTTCTTTTATTTACATTAGTAAACTAGAACTTTTTCAAAAAACAATTCAACACCTTCTAAAGCAATGGTTGATACATGTTGTTGTGTAGAACTTCTGGCCCCTCATAACTATCACACATGGAAGATCTTGATGGCATGGCTTCTTTAGTCAAAAGGGTTGTGGTATTATTTAGATATGGTGCAACCAATATTCAAAAGTTAATATTAGACTTTTTAGAACAGTAACATGATGGATGAGGAAATAGGGTAGATTTCTTTACACATACGATCTGATAGTCTATATAGTTTCATCTTGATGGGTGTAATATCTCTCTAGATATGTGGACCAAGATTGATGGCTTGTTTGGTACAATGAATAAGTTTAGGGAACTTTAGATCAAGGTAGAGCTTACCTCTCTTGTATCAGATTCTTTACCTTTCATTGAAGAATTCTTGATGGAGTTCAAATAATAGAGATCTTTATTACAAGGTTGTGGGAAAGCCAATACTGACACTAAGTGCATATACCTAATTCTTTCTAAGCTTCATGGAAACTTTCATGTTTTTGCCTCTACCTTCTATTCTACAAAAGATTCTTTGGGTAATAGATTTACCGTGCCATTCTTTGAGGTTTTTTGTGATCATTTGACTTGAGAGCAAGTTAGGCTCTCTCAATTGGATTCTCTCACAGGCTCATAGACTTATGCATTGGTAGCTCGACCATCTTTGGGGACAAAGGAGAAGACAAACAAATCTCATTTTTTAGAGTCTAAGATTGATTCTAGAACTCACAATTAATAGGGACCATCTTCCCCCTAATGTGGGTAAACTAAAGTTAGACAGATTGAAGTGTGTTTATTGTAAAAGGTCTAATCATGATGGTTCACATTACTACGAAAAGAAGTTAGATGAATATAACAAACATCATCATTATTTCAGTCAAATGGTAAAAATATAAGAAAGGGTCATGCACTATGTGCAATTGCTACTCCACATTCTTCTAGATGGTTACTGGGTTTAAGTGACTAACACCATATGGCATCTTCTTAGGATTTTTTCTCTTCTTTTGAGGTTGCTTCCACTCCATACATTTTAATGGGGAACAACACTATTATGACTATATATATAGAAAAGGTACTACTAACATTGATGATGGTAGATTTCATGATTTACTTTGCATTCCATCTTTTTCCTCTAACCTTCTCTCTATCTATCAGATTACACATAGTGGGATAGGGAAGACAGTTGAGTTTGCACACAATTCACTACACATCAGAGATAGTGAGACATGCAATATTATTGCTATAGTGGTTGTTGATCATGCTTCCCACTTATATTCCTTCTCACATTTTGGTCCACCATCTCCACTATCGGAGACTCACTCTCCTTCTTCATGAAAGTCTATTGAGGTGAAGTCAAGTTGCTTGAACTTATGCATTGTTCGTGAGACCAGTCTTGTGACTTCTATGCCTCCACCTCCTATTCAAATTCCATCTATTGCACAAGATTACTCTTTAGCATTTCCTACCATTGTAGCTCTAGTCATCATGCCACCTAATATAATTATTGAGGATATATTAGAGAACACATATCTCCTCTCAGATGATAGATTCAATACACTTGTTATCGCACCTACATTGGCGATTCCATTTCAAGATTTTCATGCATTATCCCTTGAGCATCAGCTAGGACTTCCAGCTTCACCTTACATTCAATGGTTTTATCCTCCTTGTCCATTTTCTTTGTTTTTCTTTGACTTAGAGCCACATTGGTATGTTCATCGACACATGAGTTCTGTCATTCTTGGGGGCTATGGAGTCTCAATCTTCTATCATGGGGGGTTTTATTGTACTTATGGTGAGAGATTCTCTTGAGATATTTCATTTTTCATCCTTTTCTATCTCTTTTTGGAGTGGGGTTTTCCCCATTGGGTTTTCTCTATTTCTCTATTTTATAGAGATTTGGTTTTGATTGGTTACCTCATCAGGCCTTGTTGTTGGGACCCAAGTTTTCTTTCAGCATTATAGTTTCATTTTTCTTTCTACATTGTTTGTAGTTGCATTATTGCTCATCTTAAGGGAGGTGTTAGGGTAAAATATTAATTTAATGACATTTATTAAATTACCTTTACTCCCTTCTTAATATTTTACTTTATGTACTTTGCATTTCCATTTAATAATTAATTAGTAATTATTAAATGTCATTTACCTGTTAGGGTTTCTCTTTCAGATTTTCGATCTCCTTCTATAAGGATTGATCTTTTGTAGTTATCTCTCATCATTTTAGTTTGATAATATAGTTCTCATATTTTCAAGGAAAAACCTTTGCCTCTTCTTTTCTTTTTCTTCTTTGTTATAGGTTTTTGAATGCAAGTGTTCTTTAGATTTTGTGGATTTGTATTGCATATTTCTCAAATGCTTTAGTAGAAAAAGACAGGAAAGTAGGGACCTTATATGATTGTATAGGTCATATTATTCCTTCTTGTTTAATTATTTCAGAAAAAAATTCAAATGTTTAGGAATAGTTACTATAGTTAATAAAGGAGAACATGTTGTTGCTATAAATCTAAAACTACACTATGGTACTATAGACTTGAGACCATCAGTGAGAAAGGTCAGAAATAACTTCATCCAAAGGAAGTTTTACTATGTCTAAAATATGTCAATATAGATTTATTTAAAAATTGTGTATATAGAAAACAAAAGAGAGTTAGTTTTATGAACAATGAGAATGAAAAGAAAAATGAGAAATTAGAGCTTGTACATACAAATATATGGAGACTAGCTCTAGTATCTTCCTTTGTTGGCTTTCACTATTATGTTAGATTCATTAATGATGCAACTAGGACAGTATGGATTTATTTCCTTAGATAGAAATCTACTATATTTGTAACTTTTAAGAAATGAAAATGATTGATAAAAAATGAGACTGAGGAAAGATTAAAAAAATTCTCAAACCAGGCAATGGTGGTGAGTATTGCAACAAAGAATTGGAAGATTATTGTTCCACTAATGGTATTTGTAGAGAGAAAATTGTTCCAATGACTCCACAAGGAAATGGATTGGTTAAATGTTTGAATAAGACAATAATGGAGCATGTAACAAGTTTTAGGTTGCATATTGAGTTAACTTTAAACATGTGGGAAAAAACCTATCAATAATATTGTATACTTGATCAATAGAGTTCTCTCTATTCTAGAGGAAGCATGGACTTATAAGAAGGTGATCTATTCTTTTCTCAGAAGATTTAGTTTTTAAGGATTTGAATATATAGACTCTAAAAATAGAACCAAGGTGGAAGCTAAATCTAAGAAATGTATATTTATTGGATATTACATTAATGAACTTGTCTGTAGACCTCGGGATTTTAAAAAAAAAAAAGAATTGTAAGAAGCAGCAATGTCATATTCAATGTGAAAGTGTTGTCCAAATATCTATTGCAGCAGCATGAGAATAAATTAATTAATTATGTAGCATTGGATGACACTCCAAAAGATGGTGTTCCACTCATTCCTTATGCTTGGAAATAACAACAACAAATGCCATAAACCCCAGTGAATGTTGGATGATCAAAAAGGCTAACTCGACATCAAGAAATATTTTCTCCATCTTTGTACTGTATTTTATTAACAAATGTAGGTGAACCATAATATTATGATTAAGCTATGTAGGTGGCTAAAAAAACTCAATAGAGTCTACTATGATAGAAGAAATGGACCATTTGATAAAAAATTAGACTTAGGATTTATGTAAGTTACCTACACATAAAATGGCTCTACATAATAAATGGGTTTAAAGGCTAAAATAAGTGGATGGAGGTAAGAAAATATTTAAAATTAGGCCAGCTATAAAAAGATTTACATAGAAAAAATATATTTACTTTGATAAGATAATTTCTCCAGCTGTTAAAATGACTTTTATTCATACTATTTTAACTATTGTGGCTACAAAGATTTGCATTTTGAGAAATGTGATATTAAAATATCTTTTCATCATGTTGATTTGGATGAAGAAAAATATATGAAACAAAAGCATGGATTTGAGCCCAAAGGTATGGAGAATTTAGTATATAGATTGAAGATAAGTTCATATGACTTGAACCAAGCACCTCATACCATTATGTTTATTTTATGAGGTTGGATGATGACAACTACATTATTTTATAACTTTAAATATTGATGATATTCTTGTAGATTGGTCTAACATGGATCACATTAAGGGATTCAAACAATAATTTAAGTGCAACAAAAAAATTCCTTCGTATGAAATTTTGTAGAGATAGGAAAAGTAGAAATTTGAATCTATCTCTAGTAGATTATATTAAGAGGGAATTGTGAGTCATTTTTATATGGACAATGATAAATTGTTAGGATAACTTTGTCTAGTCATTTGAAGTTGACTAAGGAGATGTGTCCAAAGATAGATGAAGTGCAGTTTAAAATGTTGAAGGTACATTATGCTTTGGCTATAGGGATCTTAGTGTATTTCATGGTTTGTACTAGGCTACATTTTACACATGTAGTGGGATTTAGAATTACAATGCAGTCAAATGGATTGTTAGATATTCAAGAGGTACATCCAATAAATATTTACACATTGGGGGCTCTACTAATGATTTTCTAGGATATGCTGACCTGGATTTTGGAGGGGATCTAGATACATATAGAGTAATAAACATTATGTGTTTACTATTGGTGGGACAACAGTGAGATGTATTTCTCAGTACCAATTCATTTTATCAGTTTTGGATGATGGAAGTTAAAGATGGAAAACATACATATAGATACTAATCTAGTAGAGATGTCTAAATAGGTAGTGATATGGGAGAAGATAAAATCCTCTTCATCTTCAACTAGTCTTCTAGACTGAATATAATTAAAAAAATAGTGTTGTCCAAGGTGGTTTTATATTCTTGTGGAAGCTACAACTTTACCAGTTCAATGATTGGTTTTCAAGTGGGAGTTTATTATTGTGCAGTCTGTTTAGTCTTTTTTTCCTACTTCATTTAACATGGTTTACCTCCAGATTATTCTACAGGGTTTTGGGGGCAGTTCCTCGAAGATGGGGTCAAAGGAAAATGTCCTTGAAAGCTCGAATGACTCTATTATTGTATAAGATGTCAACTTCTATATTTCTATTGGATGACTTATTCTAGCACTAATTTTGTAAATGTCAAAAATCTTGTACGAAATAACTTAGGGTTAGGGATTTTAATTATTATGAGATAGTAACTTCTTGTGACCGTATTGAACTATAAGGGATTTTAAATTGTAATCACTAGATATTAATAATATTTGACTCATAGTTTGGTGCATGTACCCAAGGACTTAGTGAATCGCATTAAATCTTTGTGTCTTGTATTCTCTTCCATATGCTTTATTATTTTTTGATATTAGTTATATTTTGCATGTAATAATTATTTATGTCTCTTTAACCATAAGAATGTGTACATTACTTGGTTTCTCCTTTTGGATGCCAAGTCTTTTTCTAGATACATTCATTCTAGGGAAATTCATTTAGACAATGCTTACTTCATATCTAGATAGATCCATGTAATGCAATAGTATACTATCAAACTTTGGCCCTAGAAATATGTGCTCCATGGTTGTTGTAACTAAATCATATGTGGGAAATACTCTAGAGTTTATGTAGGCTCTAAATTCACAACAATATCTTCTAGTGATCTCTTTTTATCTTGTTTATAAACTTTTATTTTTGTTTTCATCTTATCTACATAATCAAAACATTTGTGTTCAAACAATTGGACACTTGAATGGAGAATGAGTATTAATAGTTGGAGCATTAGGTGAAACATTAAATTATAGGAGGCTAATGATTAGCCATTTATTTTAGCCTATTTTGAGACTTTTTTTGTAGAATAGGTTATTCATGTTGTAGAGATGACACTTCTACTATTTCTTTCCCATTTGAACGTTTGTTTACTTCAAGTCCAATGTCTTGAATATCATGTTTTATTCTAGAAAATATTTCAACTACAAAAATATAAACTTGTCCACTAGATCCCAAAGCACTTCCATCATAACTTAGATTATTTCCAAATTATTGCCCTTTTAGAAAAAAAATTCTTCTGTGTCCTCACATTTAAATGGTTTGTAGGAATGTTCTACCACTTTTCCACCACTTTCAAGTTCATTAGATTGATAATAATTGGTATTAATACTTTCTTGATTGAGATTTTCTTCATCCTTACTCAACTTCATTGAGATGCTCTTTATGCCATAATTTGCTAAATGGTTAATTCTTTGTTTTCAATTTCTTAAAAAATCCAGTCTAATCTCTGAATTGTTAATACTTGTATAATTAAGAATCCGTGTAGCAACGTACAGAATTGGGTTCTTGGCCCCTTTAATCTTTTTCGGCTACACCATGGTTTATCAATTTCATCCTCTAGCCATTTCTCCCATGTGCTTCATTTTTTCCTTCCTGAATGTGAACACCATTTTGCAATGATCTCTTCTAACTAGAAGCGTATCATGGGCGTGGATAAAGTTCAATAAAATGTAGTCACTGTAAGTTAAAGCTTCTATTTTAGTAAATATATAAAATCAATAAAACAATCAATGGATTACAATTAGCTTTTAAAGCTGGTGCGCCTATTAAATTTTTAGCTTGACTTGTATATGCACGGACCCACAATTTACTCTGAATCTAACAGCAATATTTAGTTCCATCTGCTTAACAAAATCGTACATTGCATCTGCTTTTATATAATTTTAAAAATAAATGTAAATGAAGATCAAATTAGTGTACTATCCTCGAACACATTCCAATGAGAACCCTTTAATAATTTCATGTGATATTCTTTGTGAAAGCTCTACCTTTCCACGCTACCAAACTGAATACATTCGTTCAAATTTGGCTTATTTGCTGCGCCGCATTCCTCTGCATATCATCTCAAATCCCACCCAACTCCATTTTTTAAGTTGTATAATTGAATAAAATAAAGAGATGTCAGAAAAGCGCCCGCAATAAAAATGCATGCTTATCCTTTCTGTTGTTTCCCATGGAGGAAGCATGAGCTTATATAGTTTTTTAATGTTTTAGCCTGAGATTTCGTTTTCAATTTTTTACAAACAGATAAATTTTAAAACTTTCAAGTCATCAACAAGTTCTTGGTTTATTGCTGAAGGAACCCACTACCAATTAAAATGAGGCTGAAAATCGTCCCGTATAAGTTTGACCGAAGACAAGTTCATCTCTATTGAATACAAATATTTATATCATAAATCTAAATTAAATATAATTTTTAATTATACTTAAAAAGATCTATTGATTTAAAAGACCATTACATATGACTTTCATATTTGTCATGCGTTGGGAGACAGCAAAACTTTTTTTTGCAAAAAGACATGGGCATAGCTAGAATGATATATACCATACCAACATGACATAGTGCAATAAGTCGTGCATGAGATGATGGGACGTGGATGGAGGAAATCAGAAGTCTTAATGGTGTACATTAGACGGTCATCCATAATTGCACCATAGACTGTTCAGTTAAGAAAATTCTAGCTGATGGGAAATGCGCTGGAAAGAAAATTTAAAAACTGGTTGAAATAGTCGCAACATGTTGGCGAGCAATGAATTTTGTACTTTCCATGAAATGTTGGGGGAAAACATGTGGCGGCTCACTGGACATGAACTAGGTGTATAGTTTTTTACGATTTCGTTGCAGATGAGATTAATTATTTTTCATCATGTTATATGTTGTGTTGCCCAATTTGTTTCAAGCTGCCTTTGTTTTAAGGGGGATTTGGAGAGACAATGACAATAGGTATTGGTGGATAGCAAAAGTTACCAAGCCAATAGGGGACACAGGATAACTAAATAAAGTATATGCACTTAATAATGATTTTACGTTTGCCATAACTTTTAAGCTGTGAATCAAGAGGATGATTAAAAAAGGTTGTCAAGCTATATTTCTAGGAGTTTAAACTCTTAAAGCTTCTTAAAACCAAGTTTTCAGTTCCACATAAGCTTTGATCCAACATATTTCTCTATGAACGAATGTTCGTGAAAAGCGTATACTTTTATGTTTCAATCTTTTACTCTATTTTTCCAACTTTTTTTAATTTCCATCAGATTCAACATTTCTTTGTGAAAGAATGTTTCATAAAATGTGTATTATTTTCTAATGTTGGGTATTCCCATTGTTCATGTACCATGCCATGTTTTCAAAAGAATAGATAGCTCCCCTTTCGAGACAAGGGTTTCCTAGTTGTCGAGCTTTATTTCTAGGGTTTCAAACTCTAAATATTCTTAAAACCAAGGTATCAAATTTTTAATAGGGTGTGAAGCTCCAATAAAAATTGTCTATGAATTAATGTTTCATGAGCACCACATTATTTTTTGTGGATTTTTACACATGTACCATGTTAGTTTTTGCATCAGGATAGATGGATCCTTTTAGATTGAATGTCAGTTTATCTATGGTCATGTCATTGTCTAATAGAAATCATCATAAATTTACTATTTTTGAGATCTAGAGGATGTAGCTATGTGGCTGACAATTGGTACTACCATCCACATTGAATTTTATTGCTTACCATGAATTGTGTAGTTATTAAAAAGTGTTTTGGAATTGTATCATCCCCATTTCTAGGCAATTTATAAGTTTTTCCCTAAAATTTTAGTTCCAACTTAGTTTCATGATAGCATTATATTATAAAATTAATTTTATAAGTTTTTCCCAAAAATTTTAGTTCCAACTTAGTTTCATGATAGCATTATATTATAAAATTAATTGGTTTGAGGATACTTTGGTGTTGATACAAGGTCTCATTTTCTTTTGGGGACTTTTCTTTGTTGTACCTACCAATGGGTAAGAATGCTGTCAGATATATATACTTTTCTTTGAATAAGTATGCTTTATTAGCAATATTAACAATTATATAATTAGTTTATATTATGTTGTGTATATGATATCCACATCTTCTTTGCAATGCTCGTGAACCACCTTCTTTGGAGCTATTGGTATGATGTGGCTCTCCACATGTTGTTGCTACAACCCTTGATCTTTTGACAAATAGATTTCTTGGTGTCTGTGGATAAGAAAAACTTTTCCACTGATCGGATAAATTATCTTTATTGTATTCTTCTTGCTCTATTGCAGTAATGCAAATAGGTTGATAGACAACTTCATGCATATTGGCATGTTCTTCCTTGAACATATAGCTATACTTGGGGTCCTCTTTCTTATCCTCTGTATCATGGAGGACTTCATATTCTTCTAGTTCTTGGTCTATCTCATGCTTCCTCTCAATCTCATCAATCTACCTATCTTGCACTAGCAAGTACTCACCTTATTCATGAATTCTTATTTCCATAGTCTACTCCTTGCATGTAGATTCACATCAATCTGGCTCTAGAATCCCTATATCATATATTCAAGCCTTTTATATGGGGATGTTGGGAATCACGGAGCAAGGGAAGGAGGATGGTAAGGATTTTGAGCATATTGGCTATAGCCATCTTGAGGTTGAGATTGGTATTGATAGTTTGAGGAGCATCTTGGTGACTAGGTTCATCTCTTATTTGATGTCTTGTTTTCATGTTTTTCATGCACCATGCCATTTTTTCAAAAGAATAAATAGCTCCCCTTTTGAGACAAGAGTTCCTTAGTTCTCAACCTTTATTTCTAGGGTTTCAAACTCTAAAGATTCTTAAAACCAAGGTATTTTTTTTTTTTAATAGGGTTTGGTACTCCAACAAAATTCTCTACAAATTAATGTTTCATTAGCAGCACATTAGTTTTTGTTGGTTTGTATCCATGTACCATGTCAGTTTTTGCATTAGGATAGATGTATCTTTTCAAGACTAGGGGTTTTATCGTTTATTATTGGGGATTTAAACTCTAATGTTTCTTAAAGCCATGGTGTGTGTTTTATCCACAGTTTGAAGCTCTAACATTCTATTGTCAATGAATGATTCATAAACATCCCATTCTACTCTGGTGTCATGTTTTCCTTCATGCTTCTATTTTGGTTTCCATTGCTACTAGATGTCTTTTTTTAATCACATTGTGTTGTAGATTACAATTTCTATTTATCTTTTGCCATGTCATTGTCTAGTAAGAAAAATATTGGCCTTGCAAGTTTCTCCTCAAAATGATTCTATTGTTTCTCCCCTTATTCTTCTTCTTGGGAGATAGGCCTAATATGCCATCTCTTCCTCTTTTTGAGCTATCTCTTAATTCCTCTCAATATCATCAAGCCACCTATACCTGGCTGGCAACTACTTTGTTTTTTCATGAAACCTCATGTCCAACCTTATCAGAGTTCCTGTCATTCTTCCTTTGTAATTCCAACATCATAACTTCAATCCTTTTTATATTATGATATTGAGACTAGTGGAGTGGTTGAAGGGGGATGTAATTTTTTTTTAGCATATTGGCTATAGCCATTGTGTGGCAGAGATTGGTATTGATAATATTACGGCTCAGGAATAGCATTTTCTTTATATGGGGAGGAAATAGTTTTCATTTCTCTGAAGTGTGCTAGTAGCTAAATATTATGTTTTATATAATTATAATGTTATGCTTTAGACCTCAAAGTATAAATTACTCTTAGTAAAAATTGTCAAGGTACAATCTAATACTTAGTAAATTTAAGAATTTAATTAACGTTTTGAAAGAACATTAGAAGATGGGGTTTTCAATCAAATTTCTTAACTTTTGACATTCTATTTTTAGAAGTTAAATGAACACAAGACTAAATATTGAATTTATTAAGTATGGTTATATATTAACTTATTCAAGAGTCTCTATATAATTTTAATTTTGATAAAATAAAGATACATTAAAGAGGTTTCAAGATGTAGAGTAGCTTAAATGTTGGAAGCAAGTGGTACACTACTATTTTACTATTTTAAAAATCTATCTAAGCATTGCAACATCCACAAAACATAGTTAATGGAATGGGAGTTTGCTTTTAATTTTTTTCAAGTAATTCTTTTGGTTACAACTGTTTTTATCTTTTTAACCAAAAACAACATTTCATCTAATGAAAAGTATAAAATGCAAATTTAGATAATTTCAATAACATTGATTATAAAATTTGTATATTCTAATTAATTATGTAATAATATAACTCACATAAATAATTGTTAACATATCAGAAGCTTAATAGAATAGCTCCAAATTTAAGAAAGAAACCATATATTTAATACTTAAAAGTTGGTAGCTTTAGTTAGACCTTGGCTAGTGGAAAGGTTTTCTTCTCCTCTATTTGATTGGTGCTCTATTATTGATCTTGTGGCTCTTGGTATTATTATGTCTACATTGAGTACTCCCTAAATGCTGAAAATCTCATTCATTGAGCTATTGCTTAACCTTATAGGCCTTTTTCATACAATCATGGGCAAGACTTGAAATTCTTCCCTTGGACTTCCACAATACCTTAGTTGATTGTTGATGTAACCCAATCTCGTCAAAGAATAATTCAGAAATTCACACAAGACAATTATTTTAGAATACTATAATTCTTCATTCAACTTTCACAAATCAACTCTGTAATGTCCCCTCTTTAGTTCGACATGACATTGATTATGGATTTTTCCTATTCCAGACTCTTGTAGGCAAATGGTGTGGAGAGAGAGTCAATTCTGTAGATCAGATGGTCATATCTTGCTCTTGAAGAAGTGTTAAGAGGTTATATTTTATTATTATGTGTTATTGGGGCCTACATGTTATAATTTTAAGTTGAGTTGAACTTTTTATTTTATAAAATTACTTTATTATAAAAAGTGCATTATAATGAGATTTTATAAAGGATGTTTCTAGAAGTTCTAGCAACTTCTTAGAAAAGTGAATAAATAGAGGGTTGGGCCTCTCATTTTGGACATGCTTGGATTTGAGATTTCTTCTACTTCTTCCATTGTGGAGCAAATTTGTAGTCTCTTGGGTCTGCAAATTATTATTTGATCTTTGGGGACGAATCACTCCCTTGGATTGGCGACTTTGAGGGTGTGAAAGATCACCTGAATTGTTGCATTTGAGGAGTTGGTAATTCAGCCATCTCATTTGGACTTCATTGAGATTTAGTTATAAGGGTTTAATTTGGTTGGAATAAGGGTTTCAGTTGTGCCCTAGCATTTGTGGATTGATTAACAGGGTTTGAAGACACAGTTGTGCATTATTTTCAGACTACCAGTCCAGGGTTTGGACCCACGTTTTTGCTCATAACTCCTAAGTGATTTGACGGATGAATCTCATATTTTAGGGGGTTATTCAGCAACCCTAGGCACCCAAATTTATTGCTTTTGGAGTGACAAAAAATGCTGCAATATTTTTATCTAGCAGCCTTACCAGGCCGTACCTGTACGGCCCTGTCAGTTGGGCAACAACATCAATTTTGTGAGTCTGTTTGGGGAAAATTGTGAGGTCTTCGTGTGGCATTAATTCAGCATTCATATCCGGCAAAATTGGATCTATTCCAGGTGCACAAACTAAAGTTTTGATTGCCAAAATATTGCATGTTATGGATTAGAACAGTCAGCACTGTCATTGCATAAATAGTTATTTCCAGTCATTAATAACTGTTGTAAAAGTTTCGTCATTTGCATTCCAAATCTGAACTGGGTTATTATTCATGTCATAACATTGCATTGTCAAGAGCTTGATGTATTAGAAGTGCATAGTTGTGACAGTCTCTCATTGTAATCAGTTCTATTTGTTGTCATAAAATCAGAATTGCATTGGACTTCATATTTGAGTTTCATATTGTCATCTATCTCTTAGATTGGTAGTGTTATAATCTGAAATTGTTGTTCATACATTATTGGCATCATATATTGAGGTTTCATTGTACAAAAATTAGTAATATTGTAGCCTTATTCGGTTACATGCCAACTGTTTGACAAAATTCCTAAGTCCAGTTTGAGGGTTTCAGTGGCCTTTATGTCCCCTCTTTAGTTCGACACAACATTGATCATGGATTTTGCCTATTCCAGACTCTCGTAGGCAAATGGTGTGGAGAGAGAGTCAATTCTGTGGATCAGATGGTCATACTTGCTCTTGAAGAAGTGTTAAGAGGTTATATTTTATTATTATGTGTTATTGGGGCCTACATGTTATAATTTTAAGTTGAGTTGCACTTTTTATTTTATAAAATTACTTTATTATAAAAAGTGCATTATAATGAGATTTTATAAAGGATGTTTCTAGAAGTTCTAGCAACTTCTTAGAAAAGTGAATAAATAGAGGGCTAGGCCTCTCATTTTGGACATGCTTGGATTTGAGATTTCTTCTACTTCTTCCATTGTGGAGCAAATTTGTAGTCGCTTGGGTCTGCAAATTATTATTTGATCTTTGGGAACGAATCACTCCCTTGGATTGGCGACTTTGAGGGTGTGAAAGATCACCTGAATTGTTGCATTTGAGGAGTTGGTAATTCAGCCATCTCATTTGGACTTCATTGAGATTTAGTTATAAGGGTTTACTTTGGTTGGAATAAGGGTTTCAGTTGTGCCCTAGCATTTGTGGATTGATTAACAGGGTTTGAAGACACAGTTGTGCATTATTTTCAGACTGCCAATCCAAGGTTTGGACCCACGTTTTTGCTCATAACTCCTAATTGGTTTGACGGATGAATCTCATATTTTAGGGGGTTATTCAGAAACCCTAGGTACCCAGATTTATTGCTTTTGGAGTGACAAAAAATGCTGCAATATTTTTATCTAGCAGTCGTACCAGGCCATACCTGTACGGCCCTGTCAGTTGGGCGGCAACAGCAATTTTGTGAGTTGGTTTGGGGCAGATTGTGAGGTCTTCGTGTGGCATTAATTTAACATTCATATCCGGCAAAATTGGAGCTATTCCAAGTGCACAAACTAAAGTTTTGATTGCCAAAATATTGTATGTTATGGATTAGAACAATCAGCACTGTCATTGCATAAATAGTTATTTCCAGTCATTAATAACTGTTGTAAAAGTTTCATCATTTGCATTCCAAATCTAAACTGGGTTATTGTTCATGTCATAACATTGCATTGTCAAGAGCTTGATGTATTAGAAGTGCATAGTTGTGACAGTCTCTCATTGTAATCAGTTCTATTTGCTGTCATAAAATCAGAATTGCATTGGACTTCATATTTGAGTTTCATATTGTCATCTATCTCTTAGATTGGTAGTGTTATAATCTAAAATTGTTGTTCATACATTATTGGCATCATATATTGAGGTTTCATTATACAAAAATTAGTAATATTGCAGCCTTATTCGGTTACATGCCAACTGTTTGACAAAATTCCTAAGTCCAGTTTGAGGGTTTCAGTGGCCTTTATAGTAAGGGTCATTACACACAAGACAATTGTTTTAGAATACTATAATTCTTCATTCAACTTTCACAAATCAACTCTCCCTCTACAATGAAATAAAATAGCTACTTATTACAATTTTGAGAATTACCATATTTGGTAGATTTTTGGGAAAACCAAAAGTTTCCATTTTTACTAATTTTTAAAACTCATGCTACAAATCCCAATTTTTCCCAAGAAAAAGTCCCAAACTAAGGCAAGACAAATTACCAACTAATCAATGAAATCAAAAATGTTTTTTTGGATTTATTACAAAAACAACTTTCTCAAAAAAATTGGAAAAAATACAAAAAGCTAATTTGGAGGTCAAGACAATATTTCAAGCTCCCAAAAAAATGTCAAAATGGCCACCTATTGAGCTGAGCTAGATTTGCAGGCCAAATAACTCCTTCTAATTCAATTGGCTATAAAATTTCAGCCAAAACCCACATTCAAGTCAAAAGTTATGACCCCCAAAAGTATGTCTCGACCAAAACCCACATTTGAATCAATAGCCTTGACCCTCAGATGCACCTGCATCAATTGTCAACCAAGATGAGGTTGATAATATTATTATTTTTTATAGAAAGGGATTAATTTATGGATTTATCCATTTTCAACCAACATTGTAGACCTACATAAATAAGTCTTATAGACTTGGACTACTATGGAAAAAGGTAAGATAAATATATACCCTACTATGCAACATGGTAAAATAAATATACCCATGTTCTTGTGGATTATTTGTACTTCATTTTTCCTATAAGATCTTCAATTCCTTACACCATTTTGGCTATGGTTGATATGAAATATGACCCTTATCCACTCTCTCTTTTATTTTTTAAATGAATTTGCATTGTTATTTCTTCCCTTCGAGTAACATGTCACTATATTTTTTGTAAAAAAACGTATGTAAAATAACTATTGAATCCATTACTAATATTCGATGGTATTTCAATGAAGTCAATGATGATATTTATTTATCCCATGTGTCCTACACTTTTATCCTTGTAGGTATTAATTTGTCAAAGACTTTCTTTAATAAGATTTTTTTGTACTTAGATGAACACCCTTGTCCACTTTTATAGTTAATAGTTACTTTAGTACTAGTAATGTTTATAATTTTCTTCTAGGTTTTTGGCCCTATTAAATACTCACCCTACCCTAACTAAGAATAAAAGACATACATAATATGAAATCAAATAATATCTCATGTATAAGATCTCTAATTATGTATATGTATCTCTATGTGCATGTGTGTGTATATATTTACATATGCTATGCAGGTGTGTATCATAATTATTTTTATATTATAATTGAATGGAGACATATTATTTCTCATCAAATTATTCATTATTAAATCAAAATATTATTTTATAAGAGAGCAAATTTAATGAAAATTTAAATTATACATAAAAAAAATTATTCATTTTAATGAAGACAAATGCTAACATATTTAGAACATACATAATATTGTCAAGATATGTGATTATCTTTGATTGGTTAACTAATAGACATATTTTAGAGAGCTAAGTTTAAATCATCATAGTGTAACAATATGTTATAGTAAGTGGATAAAGGTTGTATGTTATAATGAATGATAAATATGTAGACATAATGGTCAAAAATAATAATATTTTTTTTATAAGAGACTTCATTGCAAAATACTACCACTTCAAATATATTATAATATAAGAATTTATAAAATATCATTTTATAAATAATTTATTTATACCATATTAATGGTACTTGTATGATTGAATTTGATCTATTAAACTTAAATTATAATATTAAATCTAATCTATTTTCTTTCAAATATAAATCATTGTCTTGCATTAGTTTATAATTATGAAATTACTGTTATGTTTATTTTAATCTATTACTTTATAATTTTAAATAGATAATTGACTACTATCATCAACTAATGTTGGGGAGACAAATTCATAATTTTATGTTTCTCAAAAATATTTCATTTGTAGCTTCAATTGAATAACACATCAACTTGAATGTTTTTGATATTGAAAGAAGTAAAAAATGGTTGAGTACCCCAAAAAGAACAAAGTAGCACTAGCAGCTAATTGTCATCTCACTAACCATCAGAACAAAAAAACTAGCCATCGATATTCAATATAAAAAACACAGAGGTACAAAAAGACTTTAGCATCCAACTATATAACCACCTCAAGTTATATATAGAACTAAAATAATAGATAGTATAAAATATACTATCACTAGTATGAGCCTTTATCATAAAAGTCCTAGTATTTACATCAATAACGAATGGCTTGAACTTAACTATAATAAAAAGAAAATAGAAAAATGTATCACAGAATGAGGCCAAACCTTCATTCCTTCTTCTTCTCTAGGAAGTTTGGTTTTGGTAGAAATTCATCCAACAAATCATCCATAAGGAATATGTAGAGCCTCTAGAAGTAGTTTGCCTCCTCAACTTTATCCCTCACCTTCTCTTATTGAACGTGCTAGAGAGTGATAGCTACAACATGGATGACTTCAAAAATACAGTCCAGAAGGATGTTGAACTTTAATTCTAGCTCTAAAACTATCTTCTTCAAAATTCTCCATCTCCATTGATATATTCTTTAACTCATTTTTAACCTACACAAGGGCAATTTTTTCTAGATTGCAGGTAGGGAAGGGATCCTAGAGTTAGGGCTAAGGTGGGTAGAGTTGGAAAAAGAGGTGTGTTGCTTTAGCTTCCCAAGAGAAGTGGTGTTCATGGGGGAGTTCTTCTTAGCTATGAGATCTACCTTGTCTAAATTTAAACTAACCAATGCATGAGATCTATATTTATCTTGAGAAATTTCTTCCATCTCTGGGAGGGACTTAGTATTAGTTTCATTATCATTATCTTTAATGTACTAGAACCTCCTAGCATTTTGTTTTTTCCTCACACATTTGCCTTTCTCCTCACATCCTTTAGACTAAGAGTTAGATAGCTCTCCAACTTTTCCACTCCTTTTTTCTTATTGCACTTTAAGGAAATTCAATGAGAATGTTTCCAACACTAGTTCATTCCATCCTAACGCACCCAATTCTATAACTAGCTCCAATTTAGGGTTTAATTGGAAAAATGACACAATGGAAGGGTCATTAATTTTGAGGCCATTAGAGGAGGGGGTCTTTAAAAATAGTAGGGGTATTGGGAATGTAGTTTGACACTACTAGAAGGGACATATTAGGTCATAGAGGTTGTAATAGAACAACATTGTGAGTGGGACACATAGTGAGGAGAACATTGTACAATAAAATTATATGACCCTACTGAAGGGCAGTACATTTTTTTCCTTCTCTCTACACTTTCTAACATCCATAACTGATGCTTAAAGATCATTAAGTAATAAAAATGAAAATAAAATTTCATTATATGAGCATAAATGGTTTAGCAAATGAAAGTGATAGTAATAACTAACCTTGAAATAAGCCTCATGGGTAAGATAATTCATAATCAAATACTAGACATCATTGCATGGCCCTAACAACTTTTCTGTATTAAAACCGCCTCTTATGCAAAGAAGTTGCTCATTGAGATTGAAGACTTGTTTCGTACTTCTTGCATTTACAAATTTGCTAGCACAGTTCCAATTTTTTCCCTCCAAAGGTAATCCAGTCTATAGTGCCTGTCCCTAGTTTATATATTTTCTCTATTATTTTTGAAATCTTTTAGGCTAGTTTTATGCTTGATGTTTAGTATTAGATATTGTTTCATGCGCAATTGATTTATGATGAGATTACTTGATACTCTATACTTCATGTATGCATGATGATTATAATAGTATTTTTAGTTATGGATGATGATTAGTTAGATGGATTATCATATGTATTTCCTTATGGATACTTACACCATATTTTAGGTGTATGGCATGCGTGTATGTTTTCTTTATGTATGGCAGTTCTGATGTGGTTAAGAAAGGGAGGCATAGTCACCTGCTTGTCGGGATCTACACGATGCACCCCTTCCTACCATTGCTTATTTAGTTTGTGTTTGTACATGTATGAATTTTATACAGATTGTAGCTACCAGTTATTGACTTCCCTAAATTACCAGGATGAGAATACCCTATCGCCTTATCTCAATGGTAAGAGACAAGAGATAAATTCTTAAGTCCAAATCCTAAACCTTTAAGCCATTTGTCCTAGAAAAATTAAGACAAGTATCTAAGCTGATTACCTTCCGAACGTGTCGTATCATGTTAATTCATGATTATAACCCTTTAGTTTGATTTTGTATGTGTTTTCCTTTGATGGTTTTTTGTATTTCATTTTATAAGTCTTTAGTGATTTTTCGATTAATTATGTCAAATTAAATTATTAATTTAATGAATTTATTACGGTATTTTTAATATTTAATTATATTTAATTAATTGAGGAATTAATTATATTTAATTAATCGAAGAATTAATTAAATAAAAAGAATTAAATTTAAAGATAAAAGTTATAAGTTTAATTTTTAGAATGAGATAATATTAATTTAATTTAATAATAATATATTTAGAGTACATTTTTAAATAAATGCTAAATACTATTATTACTTAAGTTAATAAATATTTTATCAATTAATGGTTTAAAAATAAATTAAAAAGTGGAAAAATATATTAATTTATTAAAAGTTTTAAGATTGCATAAAGTGTGCGCGAGATTAAAATTTAATAAATTAATTAAAAAGAGAAGTCACGTGAAATTAAATAAAGTTATTTTATAATTCAATAAACATGCATTAAAAAGATAAAGTTATAGTTCTAATTTTGGTGTTTTATATATATTTAATTTAATAATAATTTATTTAGGAGTTTTATTTTAATTAATAAACTCTAAATAATATTGTTAGTTGAATTAATAAATAAATTATTAAAGTGTCTCATGAATTAATAAGAGAGAAAACATAATTTAATAAAGTTTATTTTAATTAAATTGAATAAAGCTTATGCATGAAATTAAAATATAATAAATTAATTAAAGAGAGAGTAAGCAATTATTTAATAAAGTCTATTTTAATTAAATTGCATAATGTGTATGCATAAACTTAAAATATAATAAATTAGATAAAGTGAGAAAGCTAATTAATTTAATAAAGATATTTTAATTAAATATCTAAAACTTTGTGCATGAAAAGGTAAAAGATAACAAGTAATAAACAATAATTGATTAGCGAGTTCCCTCGCATGATTGCACAATTAAAGCCCCAAATTCAAGGAGAACACTTTATCAAAGATTGTGTGATTGCAAAATAAGGGCCCAAAATTAAGGGAGAACTCTTTATTAGAGATCTAGAGCTCATCAAGCAATTACACAGGTTTTGGACGAGCAATTTTGAAGAGAGAAGTTTTCAGAGAAAGGGGATTGTTTTGCGTTCTTCATGTGATTGTTTTTTTAGCATCAAATCAAGGTAAGATCTTGTGGTTTATTTGTATAGTGGTTTTCCATCCTTTGAATTCCTATCTTCTCCATGTTTTTTGTGTTTTTCTTTTCAGAATTCTTCTTTGTTGAGACCCTTGTTTTGCTTATTTATTATTCTTCATTTTTGGGAACTTCTATAAGTAATTTAAAGATTGAAAACCTTGTGTTGGATTTGGCTATTCATCATTCTCAGGAAACATCTGTAAACAAACTAGAAACTAGAAAACCTTTGTGTTAAGATTTATTGTTCTCTATTCTTGAATACATCTGTGAAAGAGTTAAATTGAAACCCTTATTGTTAAATTGAGGTTTTGTATATGGAATTGTTAAATCAGGTTTTGGATCCCTTGGTGGGGCATTACATCTAGTATCAAAGCCTAGTTCTACATTGGGAGCTCTGGGTATATTGGAACACCACTAGTTGTTAACTAGTTGAACTGAAATGAAACTTAAACTATTATGTTTATCTACTTCAAATTGAAACTTGAACTAGTTGAATTGAAACTTAAACTTAAACTTTTAGTTGTATATTTTCAACTTGAACACTTAGATTTCAAAATTGAAATTATATGTAAACCTAAATATAGGAAAAACTAAAAATTAAACTTATACTATTTTCAAAACATGTGTCTTTTATGTATGCCTTTCAGTAGTAGGTTTTATGGATATTATAGCATCTTACATCTTGGATATTATTGTAGGATGGTAAATGGGAGCCACATAGTGAGTTCTTTAGTGTTACCATTCTTGTAGACTTCTAGGAGTAAGCCTAATTCTAGAGGGGGTGGATGTAGTGCCTGCCCCTAGTTTATATTTTCTTTCTATTATTGCCAAACTCTTTTAGGCCAATTTTATGCTTGATGTTTAGTAGCATTACTTTCAGATTATCAGATATTGTTTCATATGTAGCTGATTTATGATGAGATTACTTGATACTCTACACTTCATGTATGCATGATGATTATAATAGTATTTTCAGTTATGGATGATAATTAGTTAGATGGATTATCATATGTGTTTTCTTATGGATACTTACCGCATGTGTATGGTGTGTGTGAATGGTTTCTTTATGTATGGTATTTTCGATGTGGTTAAGGAAGGGAGTCGTAGTCGCCTGCTAGTTAGGATCTACACAATGCACCACCTCCTACCATTGCTTATTTTGTTTAGAATATTGTGTTTGTACATGTGTGGATTTTATGTAGATTGCAAGTGTCGGGTATCAACTTCTTTAAATTGCTGGGATGAGCATACCCTATCACATTATTTCAATGGTAAGAGAGAAGAGATAAATTCTTAAGTCCAAATCCTAAACCTTTAAGACATTTGTCCTCAAAAAATTAGGACAAGTATCTAAGTTGATTACATTAAAAATGCGTCCTATGCCATTAATTCATGATTATAACCCTTTAGTTTGATTTTTTATGTGTTTTCCTTCTATGGGATTTTGTATTTCATTTTATAAGTCTTTGATGATTTTTCTATTAATTAAGTCAAATTATATTACTAAATTAATGAATTAATTTAATGGAAATTTATTAGGATATTTTTAATATTTCATTATATTTTAATTAATCAAGGAATAAATTAAATAAAGAGAATTAAATTTAAAGATAAAAGTTATATGTTTAACTTTTAGAACAAGATAATATTTATTTAATTTAATAATAATATATTTAGAGTTCATTTTTAAATAAATGCTAAATACTATTATTATTTAAGTTAATAAATATTTTATCAATTAATGTTTTAAGAATAAATTAAAAAGTGGAAAAAGATATTAATTTATTAAAAGTTTTAAGATTGCATAAAGTGTCCATGAGATTAAAATTTAATAAATTAATTAAAAATAGAACTCAAGTGAAATTAAATAAATTTATTTTATAATTCAATAAACATGCATGAAAAAGATAAAGTTATAATTCTAATTTTGGTGTTTTATATTTATTTAATTTAATAATAATGTATTTGGGAGTTTTATTTTATTTAATAAAATCTAAATAATATTGTTAGTTGAATTAATAAATATATTATTAAAGTGGCTCATGATTCAATAAGAGAGAGAAAACATAATTTAATAAAGTTTATTTTAAGTAAATTGCATAAAGCTTATGCATGAAATTAAAATATAATAAATTAATTAAAGAGAGAGTAAGAAATTATTTAATAAAGTTTATTTTAATTAAATTGCATAAAGTGTCTGGATGAAATTAAAATATAATAAATTAGATAAAGTGAGAAAGCTAATTAATTTAATAAAGATATTTTAATTAAATATCTAAAAGTTTGTGCATGAAAAGGTAAAAGATAACAAGTAAGTGAGCTCCCTCCCATGATTGCATAATTAGAGCCCAAATTCAGGGAAAACTCTTTATCAAAGATTATGTGATTGCACAATAAGGGCCCCAAATTAAGGGATAACTCTTTATCAAAGATCTAGAGCTCATCAAGCAATTACATAGGTTTTGGAGGAGCAATTTCGAAGAGGGAAGTTTTCAGAGAAAGGTGATTGTTTTGTGTGCTTCATGTGATTTTTGTTTTAGCATTAGATCAAGGTAGGATCTCGTGGTTTATTTTTACAGTGGTTTTCCATCCTTTGAATTCATGTCTTCTTTGTGTCTATTGTGTTTTTCTTTTCAGAATTCTTCTATGTTGAGACCCTTGTTTTGCATATTTATTATTTTTCATTTTCGAGAACTTTTGTAAGTAATTTAATGATTGAAAACCTTGTGTTGAATTTGGTTGTTCATCATTCTCAAAAAACATCTATATACAAATTGGAAACTAGAAAACCCTTGTGTTAAGATTTATTGTTCTCTGTTCTTGAATACATCTATGAAAGAGTTAAATTGAAACTCTTATTGTTAAATTGAGGTTTTGTATATGAAATTGTTAAATCAGGTTTTGAATCCCTTTGCGGGGCATTACATAGTCACTTGAGCTATAACCTATCCATTGATTTAAAATGTAATGTCATTAATAGTAACTTTACAATTCTTCTAGGTATTCACCAGCAATATGGACACCATATAATAAGAACCTTCCATAACCTAATTAAAGGAAAGAGCCCAACCTCAATAATGGTCATCTATGCATACGCCATTCAACTTCTTCTTTTTTGGCTCAATTTTATCCTTGTCACTACCCATGTCAGCTAACCAACTAGTATCCCTTATTTCTTCTAGTGTGAAAGCCTTATGACAATTTTAGAAGAAGAAAATTTTGGCCTCACAGAGAAGTTATTTGTGAAAATGATGTTTCTAAGTGGAAGGAATAAAGAGAATGTCTTTCCTGAGAATTATTTTTTTGAAATAATTATTCTCACTTGAGTGATTAAAATTTACCCAATAACGTTACTCAAAAATGTGAGATAAGTTAATCAGATGAACCCTTCCATAAATGGAGTGATCTTGGGAATTTCCAAAATAATGACAAAGATGGATTTTAAAGTCATCATTATTGAACTATCTCCAATCATAATTGATGGCACAAACCCAAATCTTGCCAAAATCCATATGGGAGTTACTTTGTAATAAAATCCAAACAAAATCATAATAACTTGACATGATATCACTCAAATGGATGTCATAACCCTAATTCTATATCAAAAAAGCACCACTAGGTGAGCTAGAAAGTATTTCAAGACTCATCATCATTCATTTAGTTCTATGTACTTTCTCTCCTAGTAAAAGTTTGAATTTCCTCAAGGAGGACTACCATTTGTCTCCAAGACTAAAATCTAGTCATCACCATTCCTAAACCTATCAATTTATCATCCACCTTGTTACCATCTCACTATGTGTGTGAGACACTAGTTTCCTCCATTCTCTCAGGTAAAGGCCATACACATGCTAGCACACTTGTCATTACAAAACCCATAACTGATCACTAGTTGAAAACATCAATCAAAAGCTTGGAGTCTCCTTCCACTAGAATCTTATAATTTCCCAAGGTGACCATGAATTTGAGGCCCTAGAAAATGCAAAGGAATTTATTCATATTAGAGGATTTGGGGCCAAAGTCACAAGAATAGGCTAGAAATAGCTTCCCCCCACCCCCAATCTCTAAAAATCCCACTTCTCACAGCCTAACTGCCCTTTTCTGCCCCATAGAAATTGATCTTGAGTCAACCACTAGGTTTGGATGCTAAAAAATATTTTCATGGGCTAGTAGTTTCAAGTTATCAAAGTAATTCTCATCCTTAGGGAATTTTCATTACATCATCACCTAACAATCCCAAGAGGAGGGGGTTTATTTGGCCTCTTCCAAGTGGAGACCACAAAGTTCTCCTGAAATAGCTTAAAATTCATTATCAGAATTCCTTCCAAATGTGAATATATTTCTAGACAATAATCCTTCTATTCCTTTCCTTCCAAATATTCAAGCACACATATGGGAGAATCAACTTGTATTCAAGCTAGGTAGGTGGGTGAGAAGGCAAGATTGATCAGTCAAAAGAAAAATGATGAATTATATTCCCAAAGACCCAAGAGAAGTGAAATTTTTTCAATAGAAATGCCCAAATTTATGACACAAAAGGCCAAAAGACAAAGATGTGGTAGATGTTTTCTTCTTCTTATTTGTAGAGAATACATCACTAAGGGAATTAGAAAACCATTTGTTCATATTCTAGAGTATAGAGAGTGACATGTTCTTGTGTGACTACTTATATTTGTGAAATTAGATAGTCATTCATCACTAAGATCAAAGGGAAGGATGTAGACATCAAGAATGTGTTCATTTTTTTTTTGTTTTCTCTAACCCTCCCCATTCTCTCTTACAATTTATTCCATGCTTGCACCCTTATTTTACCTCCTCGCCTAGGTGTTTCTACCCCCCTTTGCTCTCATGTACTCTCCTCATGGTCCTTTTTCTCTTTCCTATTACATTCCTTTCCTAGGTATTGTGAACCCCCTTCACTTTCCTTTTTCTCTTCTTTGTCCTTCATTTTCTCTTTTTCTTTCACATTCATCCCTGATGTATAGTGGCTCTACTACACTCTCCTTTCCTTTCCTATTGTTCCTTCTTCTCTTTTTTGTGTTTCCCTTCCTCCTTTGTTAGGTTTTTCTTCCACCATCCAACATCTCACCCAATCCTATTTTCTCTCTTTTTCTTTTTTCCTTACTTTTATATGGTTATTTTCTCATTTATCTTTGTCTCTTTTATCTATTAAATTATATTTTATTTTTCCTCATTTGTACGCTGCATTTTGTTTATAGCTTTTATGTTTTCTTTTAAATTTTTTTCCAGATATATATATATATATATGTATATACATTTATATATGTACATATATACATATATATCAATGTATATATATACATATATGTATTTACATATAGAGATATATGTCTATATATATATATATATATATATATATATATATATATATATATATATATGTATATACATTTATATATGTACATATATACATATATATCAATGTATATATATACATATATGTATTTACATATAGAGATATATGTCTATATATATATATATATATATATATATATATATATATATATATATATATATATATATATATATATATATATATATATATATATATATATATATATATATATATATATATATATATATATATATATATATATATATATATATATATATATGTATGTATGTATATACACACACACATATGTAGATAAATATATATGTATACACATACAAATATGTAGACATGCATATATACATATGTATGTATGTACGTATCTCTGTATACACATTATATAGATGTATATATACATACATACATACATGTGTGTGTGTGTGTGTGTAAATAAATGGGTGAACCTACAATAGTAAGTTACAATTTCCTTCCTTGAAGAATTGGGAGGGGTAAAATTTTGGTCAAAGAGTGTCAACACACACACACACACACACACACACACACACACACACAAAAATGAGTTTCTACTAAAACCCCTGATAAAAAATTTCATCCTCCAAATTATTGGAGGAAGAAATTTGTTACTCACACACATGCACACACTCAACCATACACACAGATATATATTCATGGATATGTATAGGATCGTAGAATGCCAAAAAGTGGTGATGCAAAAAAAAAACCTAATTTCTAGGATAATTGAAAAGTAGCTTTAACTTTCTATAGTATAGCATTTTTAAAATCCAACAAATATATCACAATCTATGCTTTGTTTACCATAAGAAAACAAAAAGAATTTTCAATTTGATGAATTGTAGAACATCTTAAGGTGGTCAAACACAAAAAAAAAGTGCCATACTTTGAATTCAAATCACTACAAATATCTATAATCATGTAAAAAAAGTTATCATTTGATCATGTATAAGGTGGTCAAATATACACATCTTATCCTTTTAGTCCTCATTGATAAACTGATTTAAAAACAACTATAACTTTCAAATTCTATACAATTTTTTAAATTAAAAATATGTGTCACATTCTATGCTTGAACTACTAAAAGAAAAAAACAACAAATTTTCATTTTAATGAAGTTTAGACTAAGTTATAGTGGTTAGACATGAGACTTTTTACAACCTATTAAAGTTGTAGTAGAAAAATCATAATTAATTATTTACGTGGAAAAACATTATTAAAAAATATGTGTCACATCTTGACATGAGTCGTCTACTTATATCTATAATTTTTTAAAATAATATTATCATTTGATTATGTTTAAGGTAGTCAGACATGCACCTTCTTCTTAACCGTTTTCTTAAATATTAATACTAGTGTATTGAAATTTGAAATTTTCCCCATATACGATTTTTTTTTCAAAAATAGGATAATATTTGTAAAAAAAATTTATGTCAACTTTTTAAATCTTGAATATTTTAGTTTTCATTACCACTTAAGGGCTTATTTTCCAAGCCATGATCTAGCACATACCTTCATGCATTTCTATTTTTTTAATGTACATTTATTGAATTTATTATTATTTTTAAATATATTTTTATCTAGGTTTATTTATAGACATTTTTTTGTCCTTATTCTTTGTTTTTTTGGGGACTCATTTGTTATTTATTCTCTTATTTGTTATGATTACATAAATTGGGATAGAGCGCAAACCCTTAAATAAAAAGTAACATTGAGTCTAAAAGACAAAAAGAAAAGGGTTCACAACAAGTGAGACCCAACAAAACAAAACTAGTAGAGACAAACAACTAGCATGAAATAACATAAAACAAATAATTGCACACCAACATGATAGACCACACATACATGACGTAGGACCTCTGTTTGTTCAACTCCATTAGCTTCTCCATGGAGGAAAGCCTCTCTAAAGGCCTAGATGAAGCCACATCTCAAGCAATCACATCCTAATTAGTCACCAACTCGAGACCCTCATCTTTTCCCCAACTTTAAATTATTTATTTCTTCTTATTCTTCCATTCCTCTAGCTTAGACTAAATCCCACCAACATCTTTCTCTGACTTATCCAAGGACATCTTCTATTGAGGTTTCAAGTCCCAAACCTAATCACCTAATTACTTTTATGATTCTTTTGTAGAAACTAAGAAAATCAAAATCTTGTTCTTTTCTTCTTCTAAAGGCATATAAACTCTAGGGTCCATAACCAACTCCTCCATCATTTTTGAATTATGAAGCTTCTTAATGAAATCTCTCCCAGCATCTTCAAGAGAATCACCTCTCTTCTCCTTACTCCAATCTTCTAACTTAGACTCAACCTTAGCCAAGGATTCTAACATATTGATATTTTGTCTATAAATTCGAAGTTGGAATAGAAGACACTTAGAAAAAAAATTGAGTCTATTGTGGTAGATGCACAATTCATGAACTTTTCAGGAAATGACCTCCATGATAATACTACCATCTACCAACTTAGGAAGCAGGGCAAGGGAGAAAGACCTAGGAATTTGGTGTCTTCCAGGTAACTAAGATAGGGTTTAGTGGAGGGAAGGAAGAAGGTCGTCAAGGTTATGTTGGGGACAAAGTTAGGAGTAGAATTTTTATTGCTATAGAAAGATTGAACAGAACAAGAATAATTCAAATCCAAGTCATCCAAAACCTCCATAGTCTCTTCTTATTGCTCTAAGAACTTTGGAGATTGGCCTTGCACAAAGGGTTAAACTTTGTGCCAAAAGTAGAGGGAATATTTTGGGGAGCTAGTAGGGATTTAGATGAGGAAAAAGGAGGGGTGTTCACACTACATTCTTTTATCTTAATATCAAAGGTAGGGGATGACCTAACTCGATTAGCCAAATTATGATTTAACATGGGGAAGAGGTTGAAATAAAAGCACACATGCCCTCCTTCAAGGATAATGAACCTAATGAGAATCTTCACCATGATCCTCTAGTCAACTAACTCCTACTCATGATTTACCATACATTAAAGCTTCATAATTCTTTTTCTAAGGGTTGATAATAGCTAAAAGTCCTCTTTGAGAGAACCTTTAGTCTTTTTAATTATTTTGGTACCCTCCATAATCATCTTTATATAACAACTGCAATGATAACTATAAATGAAACACCATCGATAGTAACTTTTCCATTATCCAAAGACTCAAGAAACTTTTAAGAGAAATCTAGGTTGAAGCTTTGCATTCCCCTGAAACATACCTTTTCATATGACCATTTAAAATGATTTATCAACATCCCTTGTTTCTTTTAAGTTCATCACACTTATCAAGCTTAATTTGGTTCAACCCCTCACCCATATTTGTAGAGAACCAAACCCTACCCTTTACATTTATTTACTTAATACTAGAGATCCAATAGACAATAAAGAAATGAACACACAAACTATCTTTGCAGAGGAGAAGTCACCTATAGAGACCCATAAAAGAAAGCTTTAGAAAAACAAGGAAAATAGAATGATGACCTAGTTCCCAACTCACTTTTATTCTCTTTTTTACTAGATTTTCAATATTATTTTTCGCTTTTTTATTATTAATGTTTATTTGTTTATCTTTTTGGTCCTTTTATCTATTTTATTATTTAGTTCATTTTATAAATAAGGTAGTGTAAAGTGTAAAAACCAAATTTAACATTGTTGTTGTTCTTTCTAGTGTCTTTCTTTTTCATTTTTCTTTCATTCTTTTAGTTAGTTATATTCTCAATTATTAGTTAGTTATATTCTCAATTATTTTTTCATTTTATCTCTTTGTTCATTCTACCTTCTTTTTCTTTTTTTAATCTACAATTTTTTTTTTGTGCACTTAAAACCTCATTATTTTTTTATATATTCTTAAATAATTTTTATAATTATTATTTTCCCAGATTATTTTTATATATTATTTTTAGTTCTTTTATGTTTTATTTTATTTGTTTAATTATTTTTCTTCTTCTTTTGGTTCTTTTTAGAGTGTCTCCTCCTGTATTTCTTTTTAAAATCTATCATTGACTAGAACTTGTAGATTTTTTATTTCCTTGCAACTTGCTTTCCTTTGATGTGACCCAAAATATTGGTTAGGATATTGATACACAATCAAAATCTAGAAGTAGAAAAATTACTATAGGCATTTGTGCAATTTTTTTCTTCTTGATCCTAATCATTAGTCTAGTTTGTAAAAAGGCTCTACAATATAGCATTATAGAAATTCTTTATTAGCAATTATTTTCATCTTCTTGGTGATTTTAGGATGTTATTCATATTGGTCACCTTTTAATACACTTTAATGGATTATTTTAGTCCTTCATTCTCTTTTCTATTTTTTGGAGAGGAATCATTCACCCACAAGGTTTTTCCCCTTTTATTAATTTATGAGAAACTTTCTTTGTATATGGCTAACTCAATGGGACTGATTCTTGCATTATTTATGCACTTAAGGGTTTTTTCTTTTTCCTAAATTTACCTTAAGGGAATTTAGAGTATGTGTATATTTTGCATGACAAATATTTATTGCATTATGTATATGTCTATACTATTGCGTTACATATTTGTGTACATGCTCATCCATAATTAAACATATATGTCTATATAAATTCTTAGCTTTATATCACCAAATGAAACTTTTTGATTGAGCCTAATTTATCTTTGTTGAACTTTAGTCTTCTATTTTTTTCTCTAATTTTATGGATATCATCTCGTGTTCATGATATTTATTTGTTTGATTATTTATAAGGTATGTCTTACGTTATGTATGTGTAATCTTCTTATAATGTTATTATTAAGTAATATGACCTTGTGAATACTTGCATTAAAAATGGATTATAAGGCTTGACGATTTCCCTTTATAAATTCTCTTTTCAAACTTTGACAGCTTTTGAAATCCAAGGGCTTTTCTAAAGCATGCTTCCTTGAGTAAAATTTACTCATTAAATAGTTGATAAATATATAGTTAAAATTTTGGAATGTTGTTACTAATAGTTATTATTTTCATGTTTTGGTTTGTGTGGCTAAAAGACTTTTCAATGCACTATAGGAAAATATAAAATGCATTGAATGAGTTTACACCACGTGTTGTAGGAGATACATTTTTTTTCTAATTTGATAGGATTGTTGAAAAATTCAAACATACTATAAAAAATTGTGAGTGTCCTATACATATAATTTTTGAAAGCACCAATTTTTAATTTTTTTTGTTTTGCTTTTGTTTGACAAATTTGAATTAAATTTTTAAAACTATTTAGGATGAATTATTAAAGTCACTATTAGAACCAAACACAACAAGCACAAAAATACTTGATTTCTATCCTTTTAAACTAGACCCCTAAGAGTAAGTGTATATTCTCCAAGTCTTCATAGGTTTAAAAAAGAAGAAACTTTATAAACATATCTATGTCAAGTTTGGCTCTTAACATAGCTCTAATAGGTTGCAGAATATTTTAATAAGATTTAGTAAAATATTTCTTCAAAGGTGCTCAATTTTACCTCTGAATCAAGAGATCTTCACATTAAGACTAGGGAACACAATCCCTTAAAAGAATACTTGAGGAAGATATCGCATTGATTAACCTTTACGTAACAACCCATTAAGAATACAAGGATTTAATTTTATATTCTGATCTCTCACAGCTCGTCTAAATTCCTTAGGAGACATGACTTCTTATGGCTCTAGATTGATCTAACATGTGCATTTGAAAACATGAAAATAAAAAATACAAGTAAGTCTAATAGTTTTATTTCCCTGAAGAGGAAAGACCATATCCCTATTACTCCAAGTTAGTTTGGAAGCCACAAAACTAAGTGGAGCTAGAATAGGTTTAGGAATTTGATTTCCTCAAAGAGGTTTTATCATACCCCTACTACCATTTCTCATTAATTAGCTTGATTTTCTTTAACATGTTTCTAAAATTTTAAGCACTTCATTCTATTCCACAAGTCTAGGATTTTGATTTACTTAAAGATGATACAACATATCCCTATGTAAGCTAAGAATAGGTCTTACAATTTTGTAACTAGCTATGGCCAAAAGAATTGGCGAGATTGGTATTTGTAATTTTTTCTTTTATGTAAACAAATTTCTCCCCCTTTTAAGCATCCCCTTCCACACACATTAGTCTAATAAACTCCAAGAAAAAGTTAATGAAATCAAACCCAAAGAAAAAATAGCTATCTTATAGGGTAAATATTAAATTTAGAGATAAATATTTGGAGTTATGACCTCAATTCAGTACGTTAGTTTTTTCTCTTCTTCAATTAGAATATTAATTAGAAAAGTATTATTTAATTTGTCCCTATAATGCCATCGTAGGTTTAACTAAGGTTTGTACACCTTCTCATAACTTGTCAAATGCAAAGAAAATCATGTAGAGTTAAAAATAAACAATATTTACTTACAAGCATATGTGAAATATTGACAAGTATTGTAAGAATTAGAAAATGCATCTATAGAAAATTAATGTTGTTATCAAGAAAACAAATACATCATGAGATAGGAGAAAGTATGGTAAATTTATTTCTCATTTATAAATTAAATTAACATATAAAGTAAGAAAATAGAATATTCTCTACATGAGATGGAGAAAACTATAAAAGCACAAGGCTTATATAAAGGTTTTGTCAAGAAAGTGTTACGTACTGTAGAATAATCTGAATGTGTCACAAAAAATTGGAAAGGAGTAAGAATTATGCTCAAATGTGTAGGCCTCAAAATCACAAGTTTCCTATAAATATTGATGTATAAATTCAATCCTAAGATCTAATTACATAAATTTTAGGCCTGCAATAGGTTCCATTTTTGTATACAAATTATTGTACCTTCATGAAATATTACTTTAAACAATTAATTTGATACTAAAGATCCATAAACAATATAAGAAACTATCAAATTAAAATCTTAAAAAATAGACTCCTAACTAAAAGGACTAGTCACTCTCTTAGATTCCCATATTAGAGACAACCTCTAAACTAAAAATTGAATGATATAACTTGATTCTATATGAGAATTTAAGATCAAATTCACAATTAAGTTGAAAATCATATTTATGCTAAAGGATTCTACAATTGGAATATCTATAGTTAAGGAATCGCAATGCATATTTTTCTGTAGAAATACTTAATATTTATAGATTTTCTAAGGTGTAGATGAAGGATAAAGTTTAAGTCAATTAACAATGATTGACTAACTTTTATTGAAGTAGATTCAAATGAGAGCACAACCATTTGAATTGAGCAATCAAGATTGCAAAGCCAACATTAGAGGTTGAGATTTCATAGATTTTGGTGATCCCTTTAAGCAATGTGCTTAATTTACATTGCTTGATCACACTGGTGAGGAGAATTTGAATTTATTAATTGATTTAATTGATTTTTGTGGGCTATTAAATTAACTAAAATTAGATTTAATTTGTGCCTTGATCTAGTCCATAATGATTTGAAAATGTCCTCATTAAATATTTCTACAAGTTTTTGGATATTTTTGAAAAAAAAGGGCTCTTCATTGCAACATTATAGGAATTTTTTTCAATAGCTACTTCTAGGCTCTTAGTCCTTCATTCTCTTTTATCTTTTTTGAGAGTTTTCTAGCAATAGGTTTTTGTCATTTCCTTTAGTTGTGAGAGACTTTCTTTGTACATGAGTAACTCATTGGGCTATTTGAAGCTAGAATAGATTCTTTCCTTTTTAATGCATTTAAGAAATTTTTCTTGTCCTTAAATTTCACCTAAGAAAAGGTAGTAGATCATGTGTATTTTTTGCATTAAAAATATTTGGTTGGATTATGCATGTGTATATGCTTATCCATAGTTGAGCATATATTTTAATATGTATTCTTAACTTAAGCTCACTCAATGGAGCTTTTTCATTGGGCCTAGTTTATCTTAGTTGAGCTTCAATTATTCTTTTCTCATTTTTGGGCTCTTTCAATTTATAAAACAATTTCATATAGGTACATTTTTTTTAAAATTCAAATGCAGCAAATATCTGTTGTGGCTCTCATTTTGTGAAGGTGTCCATTTTCTATTTGATCTTATAGGTGCTTGACTTACTGCAACCTTTGTCTAAAACCTTATTTTTAATTGTAAAACAACAGCTACTCCACTATAATAAAGAAAAGTTCAAATTTGTTACTTTCTTCTAGTTCCATTTTTTTCATAAAGACCTATAATTGTTTAAATTTAAATATATAAACACTTAAAAAATCTCATAAAAGCTAAAGTTAGTTCTTTTCAACATATGGAATGAGTATAATAGACCTTGTTCATACTAACAACTAATTATCAAGTTCCAAATGAATCCTCAAAAAAATAATATAACTACTAGAAGTCAAACCAAAAAAAATTGTGAACTTCTATAAAGAAACAACAAAATTTTGTTAACTTCTATGAAATGCAATCATGCAATATAATATGACAAAGATGAGTTGTTTCATTTGTTATATAGTTTAACTCCTTGACAGATATAGTAATCTGAAATGACTAAAATGATATTTAATCATTTCTTATCTAGTTTAACTCCTTAGTAGATATAATATACTACCGAATATTACATTACATTAAATTTCTTCCATAAACTATCTTCCCGTAAATTACGTCTGTTAAGAAGTGCCAAAAACATGGTTGGGGTATAAAAAGTAAATCATGTTTGTGAGAAGCAAAACCATGGAAGCCACTTTCTCGTAAAATCCAAACTATGACGAAAACAAGACGTCACAACACAAAAGGAGAAAAAAAAAAAAACAGTGAAAGAAGCAAATATAGAATTGTACCACAGAATAGATTCATGTCACCAACTCTTATTTTCACATAACAATCTTGAAAAAGATTAACAGAAGTGCTCGGGATTCAGGGATAAATTATGCCTTTCGCCGGCCTTTATGACTTTTTTCTCACATTAAAAGACTTGTCACATTTGTTTATGAGCTTTATTTTCTTCCTTTGTTGCTTTTAACAACTATTTAAAATTTGAAAAGAGAGGAAAATAATGTACAAATTGGGCTCTCAGCGTCTTCTAGTTTTCCTTTTTGGATTCATTTTCTTGCTCTCTCCAAATCCACTCTGCCACGCGTTTTTTGTCATTCTTTCAATCATTTTCAGGACCACAATTATTTGCTTAGTCAAGGACGGCATCTGCTATCATAGAATTTCTTTGATGATTTTGTCCTCTAAAATCTTCCATCTGCTTTGTCTATAAAATAGAGGGAATATTAATTGACGGCCCTCCATTTCATACACATAGATTGTATATACACGTTTACTATCCTGTCATGAGTGCAACTCTGATGCGATTTGACCATGTTAGATTTGCCTTCGCTCTCACAATTGCAGATCGTTTTTCTCCACAGTGTATTTTATTTATAGCTTTATTGCTTTGGAGGTTATTGCAGGAGTTAAGGTTTGAATTTTGTTTTTCAGTAAAGTCTTTTTTTATCCTGAGCATCAAGCATGTGAGTAATTAGGTGGAAAGTATATATTACATCATCTTCCATTAATTATCAGTGTCACATTCATTGGGATATAGATACTTCTGCTCTTGGTAGATTGCCGAGAAATACGCTGCCTTCTTATACACGCATTGTAGGTAAAACAGTAGTTGATAGGTCAAACTGTGTTTAGTTTAATGAAAGATAATGGTAATTGTTTGATTCAGTGTGCTTATACTCAATAAGATTTACTATATTTCAAAATCAATGTTCGTAACAAAGCATTGCTTTGAATTGTTAAAACTATTGTCCATGTCATGAGACATTGAAATATTGAAATTTTTGTGGCTTCTTCAAGACAGTGGGCTTGTGTTGGTATTGATCTTGTTGGACGAACCAAAGTGACAATTTTCAATAAATGGGCTAGAAATCTAGTCATAAATCTTGTTGGACTAACTACTACACATCTTTTAGATTAATACTTTATCTATTTTAGTATTAAGACTAATTTGTAATTATATGTTTATCTATTTAAATGATTTTTCTTATTGACATGGAAAGAAAATTAAAAAATAAAGCATTGTTTTGATAGTAACATTACAATTATTGAAAATATCTTAAAATGTATTATAATCTGTGTGACATTCTTTGAGAAAATGGACTGAAAATCTAAAGTCATGTTGGAATAACTGCCACATCTGTAGGAGTTGATTTTGTACCCAACCATCACTCTGAATTCAAATAAAGACGATGAGTTGAAATTTTATTAATACATGAAGATTTTTGTCAAAACTGCGGGCTCTAAGAATTATATTAAATTCATTTCTAGAAGTTCTGTTTATTTTTTAATGTTAGCTAAGAGGAAGTGAAGTAATCATTTGAAACTAGGCCAACATTGTTGAAGTCCAAGAGTTTAAGTCCAAGAGTTTCAAGATGGACCAAGTTCACCGTAAAAATTCTTATTAAATAACAAATCCAAAATAGTTGACATTTGGGAAGAAAAAATGGTGTTCAAGCTACTATTATAGTGCTTCCTGACCTTAAAGTAAAACAGGTATAGCCGACCTGACAGTTGATTGTTTAGCAGTGTAGAATTCAATTTGTTTCTTAATGCAGTAGACATCATCCTCATGACTTTCACTCGGTGGTAATTCTTTTGTTCTATATTACCAATTTGTTGGTAATTCTGGTGTTCTATATTACCAATTTATTGGAAATCCCAGCCAAGAGATAAATAAGTTGGCCCACTCAAAACAAGACATCCGTACACATACTATCCATGTATATACTATAAAAGAGCTTCATGGTGAGCACTTTAATCTCCACTATATATTTCCTATCTTCACTGATTGTGCCTCCATAAAGAGTTCCAAATATGCACTGTAAACCGGCGACATGATAGCTTGGAACTACGAAGAAAAGGGAAAGCTGCAGAAATTTTGTTGGTGACCAATGACTCACACTTGTTAACCATAAAAGGAATTGGGTTGACAAAGAGCAACTATAGTAGCTGTTATGGATATCCAGGAAGAAGAAGACATAAGGAAAGGTCCATGGACCTTAGAGGAGGATATGCTTCTCACAAACTATATTAATCTTTGTGGTGAAGGTCGTTGGAATTCTGTAGCCAAGAATTCAGGTAACATCTAAACCTCAGGAGAAACAATAGTTCTAATAATGATAATCTGAAGTTAGGCTACATGAACTGTACTTGTGTTAACAGTTGAATGAGGTTATTTGTATCATGATCAGCATTTCTACCCAACTCTCTTTTGGGATTAGATAGTTTTCTCTGGCTTATGTTTTACATGCACCAGCAATTAAGAGAGATGCGTATCATTAATTAACAGTTAACAGTTTCTATTTTTAGATTTAGTTGTAAAAGTTTTTCAACATTTTCATTCACATTCTGTTGTCAGATTATGAATTGTTTTAGTAGATCTTATTATCAGAATATTAGATCATACTCTATTATCAGAATATTAGGTAACTTAAGGAGGAGAAACTTAATTTCATTCATTGTTAGAATCATGAAGAGAAATCATCAATACAGAAAGAGGATAGTTTAGAAATAACCTGGACAATATGAATGGAGGAGAATATAACGATGATATAATAAGAGTTCATTGTTGAACACCTGTATTGGTAGGTATCTTATGCATTATTTAATTCTGTTGGGTATATGAGATCCAATGGAATTCTGTAACCAGGAATTCTGGTAAAATCTCAATCCTAGAAGAAACAATAGTTCTAATACTGATAATTAGAAATTTAGTTATGTTAATAGGTAAATGGGATTAATCATACCGTGATCAGCACTTCGGTCTAACTGGCTTTTGGGATTAGATATTCTGTTCCCGTTCGTGTTTTAAATGAACATGACAATACTAGATTTTCACTGACAAATGGTGGTTTCTAATTCAATTGTACATGAGATATTGATTTGTCCTTCAGATCATAATATAAATTTTCTTCAATGTTTGCAATCGCACTTCATTCTATGATAAATATCATCGTTTTACCTTATTTGTTTCAGTATGAGATCCAACGGTTTTGTATAAGACCATATATTAGCCGGCCTAGAAAAGGAAAGTGCCCTTAGTTCTGTATTGCATCATCTTCTCATGCATTGAATCCATGAGCATCTAGATAGATATCTCGTCCATTCAATCCATGACCATCTACATGGATAACTCTTGCAAATAAGGTTTATACTAAACTTGGAAATTCAATTTAATAAGTTTCAGAATTTGTTAGGCATGGATGAACTTATTCATTGATGATCAATATATATCGAGCAGGGCTGAAAAGAAGTGGGAAAAGTTGTAGGCTGAGGTGGATCAATTATCTGAGGCCTGATCTAAAGAGAGGAAACATTACTCCACAAGAAGAACACCTCATCATAGATTTACAAAGCCGCTGGGGAAACAGGTTGGTGATAGGATTAAATTGTTTCATAATATTTGTCTAGTGTAATAGATTATCAACAATTTAAAGAATCTTTTCCCTAATGAATGTCCAGCACTTAGCCAAAATAGGTTTAAAACAAGGATTTTGGGAATTAAGGAATAGAGAAATATACTACTGAGGTTGATTTTATTGCATTGCAGATGGTCAAGAATTGCTAGGCGTTTACCTGGTCGTACAGACAACGAAATTAAGAACTACTGGAGGACAAGGATTAAAAGAAAGCTCAACGTTGGAAACACATCTTCACAACATGAAATCGTTTCTAACTATATTTCGAATCCATTTCTTCTGCAAAGCAGTGAACTTGAATGTAACATAGCATCTCAGACTATCCTCCAGCAAACTGAAGCACATACCAAGTCAGAGATTCATTTTTCTGGACAGCCAAAAGAGCATTTTGTACTTAACCCAATTGATTCAATGAGAATAGAAAGTGAAATGAACCAGTTGGAAGGCAGTAGTGGACTTTTTGACTCTACAAGTATGCCTTTCGAACTTGATTGGTTTGCAGCCATGGTATCTGAATTATATTCTGATACAACTGAACATGGAGGAATGTCCCAATTCACCAAGTTTTAATGTACCAACTAATAGAAATCTAATTTCAATGGTATCCAGAACCTAGTTTCCATGCCATCTGAAAGGAAAGAAAGAGAGAGAGAAAGGAAACTGGGGTTTACATAGGTTTTGTAGTCTTGATCATTTGTATGGTTGTGAAATAAATAAAAGTTCAATTTGATTTGTCTGTGTCGCATGATTTAGATAATAGATTTCCTTCTAAAAAGATTTGGGTTCATTAACGATCAATACAGCAGAAAAGCTAAACGTTTGAGCTTATGTATCGCCCACAGGCAGCTCTCAAAGAATCCCTTTCAATACCATTATGGATAGAGGGCGTCCCATACCATACAAGATTTAAGATCACATCTTTGCACGTCATTTGTTTTATTCATTGTTTTGTCTTGGTTTGAAATTCAAAATGATATCCTCAATAGTTGCTGAGAGTTACACGACGGTCTTGTCCAACCCAAAATGATGTGCCTATTAAAGAATTTTGAACAGAGAATATTAAGATCAATATCAAATGAGACTGATACTTAGATTTGCCTATTGTAGTGGCTAGATGTGTATGTTAGATGCTTTTATACTTTCATTCTACACTTATTTTTAAGATTGTTTAATGCTTGCTTAGGCATAGTCCATAGTATATTGTTGTAGCGTTCAACTCGATATAGTTTATAAATTTGACTTGTTTTTTAAGTTTAATTTTTTAAAGTAAATATTAGTTTGTAGGTCTTTTGTATTGACACTCAATATTGCATATTATATGTTAACAAATTTGATTATATATTTTATCAATTTTAGTTTGTAGATTCAATTGTTATATTTAGATTGTTAATTTTGTTAGACTTCCATTTTATAATTTTATAATTTATTGATTCAGGATGTTTAAGCTATACTTATACAATACATGTAATTTAATTTATTTTTTACATTAAATAATATTAATTTCAAATATGTTTTGTTGACTTATTGGGATTAGGGTCCAAACTCATGAAATCAATTCCACATGAAAATAAAAGGGAAAGTAAGGAAAATAAACTAATATCAAAAGTTATATAAAAATAAATAAACCTTGAAGAGAACTATCAACAAAAATAGTAAAAATAAGAACAAATGACATAGAAAAAAACATAAACATAAGATTAACCTGCATCCCTTCTAGATTAAGCTCCTTGAATTTTTTTATTTATTGAAATCATTTACATATTTGTGCTCATTCAAGCAACAATATGAGACTTACAAGATGAGAACTCATTGCTTCAACTAACTATGCTAAACCCCTTGAGCAACTCCTTAAAGATTTCCAAAAACTAGCCCCTCTAAAATGGCTCAAAAGTGAACAAAAGTAGAAGGGCCTTCTTTCATTGTATGGGAAAAAACCTGCAAATTTCCCTTTCTATTTTCTCAATTTCCTCTATTCCAATTCCTCCTAGATAGTGTTGAAGAAAGTAAGAATCTTATCCATCAACTATTTGCTAAAGGTGACGGTGTTGGTGTTGGAAAAATGTAAAGTATATAAGGAATGTGGACATTCTTAAATATAAAATTTGAAAATTATTTCAGCACATTCTTTATTTTTATAAAAACTAAACAGGGGCTAATAGACCTCTCTTAGGCTTGGTAACTTACATTTCCTTTGCCTCCAAGAGGCCAAAATTGCTAGGTTTTTTTGCTTAACTCAGCTTGTCATGTGATTTGGATAGATAGTGGCATGTTTTCTTCCCAGCATGAGGTTGGTTGAGGTGGTGTTGTTACTATTCTCTCACCTCTTTAAATTTCTCAGTTATTTTGCAAGGTTTTGATCCCATGTAGAGAATAGTTTGGAATTTTTTGCCCTTTTTAGAAATCATTCTTTGCTATTGCTAATGTTTATGCTCCCAATGATGTGGTTGATTGTTCACACCTATGGCATTGAATGACAGATCATTTTCCATGTAGGTTTTATGCACATATTTCAACACGGTTGAGCTAGTTGGTGAGAGAGAATCTTGATATTACATGCAAAAAAAAAATGGCCCTTTTTTTATCCCAATACTAACTGCTACTATAATGGAGGGGTTTGGCATACCTGGTCCAACTTTCAAGATGGACCTAACACTATTGGATGTGACTCTCTGACCATTTTCCCATTTTATTTTCCATTATTTGGCTAATAGCTCACCGTCATACTTGTAAGATTCAACATTTTCTAAAGATGTCTCTATTGGCTCATGCCCTCACCTCTTCTAGTATCATGCATATCTGGAATATTGGACCTTGGTCCCACATGCATATCTAGAATATTGAACCTTGGTCCCACATGTATGTTGGGTGGATTAAATGGTGGAATGATGCCATCACCTGTAGTGTGAGGTTTCTTCATATTTATGGTAAACAATTGGCCAAGTATTATCGAAGGTCTTATGGGACTACCACTAAAGATCTATGTACCACATCGTAATCCCTTTCCATGAATCCTTTTGATACAAATCTATAAATCTGGGTCGCCACCCTTCATTTCCATAAGCAAGTTGCAAATAGCTATGCTACTCACGGAGCTTAGATCTGTTGAAAAGAAAAGTATTGAAGTGTGGAACCTATCATAGAAAAATCATTATTTTGTCACTAATGTCAAACTTGCTAGTTGTTGGTACGACAATTTCTTTTTTTTTTAATGCTATCAATTGATTTTTTAATGAAAAGGATTTGAAGAGAAGATAACAAGAGTACCTAGAGAAAGGTTGAATTATATCATATATACAAGAGCACTAAGACTAGATCACACATTGATGATATGATGTAGTGTTGATCTACTTAAGTCTAAAGTGAAAGGTTACTTAAGCTAAGAGAAGAAGAAGTGTTTATGTAAAATATGTTTGCCAAGCCTGATTGAACAAATAGTGTAAGCCGAGAAAATTCAATTAAGGCCGAGCACAAAGTTAGTATAAGCTAAGAAAAGGAAGATTAGTTAGTGTCAAGTGTCAAAAAAGACCAATTAGTGCCAAGCATCAGAGAAGTTAGCAAATGTCGAGTATCAGTGGAATAATAGTAGTGATTGAGAAAGCAAGACTTAGTTCATGTCATGCAACCTTGTGTTGGCTGAGCATCAGAAGGTTGTTATTGCTAAGTGAACAATATAGATGCCAAGTGAAAACAAAAAGAGTTTAATAAAAAATTTGATGAATATTAGCTGACAAATTTGTTTTCTTGAATTGTGTGAAGCTCGTGGAAGATATGTATGATGAGTTGGAGGAACAAAATTAAAGATAAACCATTTTGTGGTGAATCTAATGAGGATTCCAAGAGAAGTTTCTAAAGGGACCCTAATGGAAAGAGGGAGGATTTGATGAATCTGACCTAACTCTAAAATGGACGATTGTGGTTAAGCAGAAAAAGATCAAAATTCTCTTTTTAAAGGGATACAAGGCCAGAAGAAAATGAGTGTGTGAGTGAAAAAGAAGAGTTTGGAGGTTTTGCTTCATATAATGGCTAAAGGAATGAATTTGCAATTGGGATACTAAGAAAGAAGGCTTAAGGAGTTGAAGGCTTGAAGGGTGAAGAAGCAATCAAAGGTGAAGAGTACGAATGCCAAGTAGAATGGAGAACTAAACCAAAGATCTGTAATCTGCAAGTGAGTTGTATTTTTGTATCAAATCAAGTCCTATTGCTACTTTCTAATTAAGGTTGACCTAACAATCATTTGTAAATCCTAAATAATCTGGTGACATTCCAATGGAATGTTCTAAATTTCTCTAACAAGCCTCACTCCTAATAGGGCAATTGAAATCATTTAATCAAGGTTACATTTAACAGTGTGCATTCTAACCTTTAACAAGGTTGACTCCTCATAGGGCTCACTTTAGAAGAGTGAAAATTGGTAGCATGTTACTAGTGGTTTTTTCCCAATTGGGTTTCCACATTAAATCCTTGTATCAAATTGTGTGGATGCTTTTGTGGTGTTTCATGTTTACATTTCAACCAAGTTCATTTGACCTAGGACAACAATCTAGTAAGTTATGGAGTTATTGGATGATCTAATCAATGGATGCACTTATATGTTTGGTGATTAATGAAAAGTTTTATTTCTACATTCAAACCTTGGATAACTAATTCACCCACCCCCATCCCACCCCACCTCCTCTCAGTTAAATAGTTTGAAGGTACTAGAAGCTAAAGTCAAGATGTACAAAAAAGAGATACTTAAGCTTAACAATGATAACTTTCCTACATGACAAAGTTTGATGAAGTTGCATTTAGGAAAGCTTGGAGATTTTTTACTTTCAACTATAACTACTCAACATGAAGAAATAATAGGAGGTATAAGAATACAAGAACTTAAAAAAAAGAACACAATCAGGAAATGTTGGAGATTGTGTCTGCCCTAAGCTATTATGGGTTTGAAGACATCAAATGGTGTACCTCTTCCAAATAGATGTGGGATGCCCTATAGAAGATTTATGGAGGAGATAAGAATGTGTTGAGAGGAAAATTTGAAAGCCTCAGAAGAAAGTTCTATGAAACGAGAATTCAAGAAGGTGAGAATATAGTCTAGTATTTTGCTAGAGTTAAGGAAGTTGCTAATGCCATTAGAGGATCAACTAGGAAAATTGAGGATGAGACTATGATCAAAAAAGTGTTAGATATTAGAGTTTCTTCTATAAAACAACTGAGATGTACTCCTCATAATGATCTAAACCTTGAAGGATTGGTTTGTAGATTTACTGCTTTGAAGCTTTCAAATTTTGATAATTTCAAAATAGATTGAAAGAGACTAAAGATAAGAGAAAGAAAAATATCAAACATTTTTCTAGTGATAGTGATATAGATGAAGATGATTTAGAAGAGCTTGAAGCATTGCCGGCTAGGAGATTTCATAGAGGAAAAGGGAAAGAAAAAGGTAAGTTACCTATCACTTGTTTCAATTGTAATGGGGTTGGTCATATTGTAGTAAGGTGTCTAGAGAAGAAGAACAATAGAAGTGGAAGTATATATAGAGGTAAAAGAGCTAAGAGTAGCAAATATTATAAAGATAAATTAAAGAAGGCTTGGTAAGTTGCTGAAGAAGAATCCAATGAAGAATCAAATGAATATGATGATGAAGTTGTGTATATTTCTATAAAAGATGATTCTAATGAAGATGAGATAATTACGTTAATATCTTATGCGAACAAGAGTGACAAGTTGATCATTGATAGTGGCTATTCTAACCACATTATTGGAGACACAAGTAAGTTCAACTCTCTTATGCATTGTAATGGTAATAGTGTTAGATTTGGTAATGATGCACCCTGTCTGATAAAAGGAAAAGGATCAGTAAAAATGACATACAAGATCATGTGTGACAATGATTACTATGTGGAAGGACTTAACTATAATCTATTGAATGTATCACAATTTAATAGTTTAGGATGTAAGGTTGAATTTGGAAATAGAAAGGCTAAGATTTATAATGCTGATGTTGAACTCATTGGTAGTGGTGATCAAACTAGAGGTAATCAATTTTATCTTGACATGAATGAAGCTTCTCTTCTTGTTGTACAATTTGATGATGTGTGGCTATGGTACAAGATTATGTCATATAATTTTTTCCAAATTGGTTATTAGGTTTGCCAAAACTAAAAAAACCAAATAATGTAATTCAAGTAAACAATGTCAGTTATACAAGATGAAAAAGTATATCTTTAGGAGTAAGACACATACTTAAATTGCAATTTTGAAATTAGTTCATACTAATCTATGTGGACCAATCAATGTCTACAAAGGTGAGAAATATTTCATAATATTTGTTGATGATTATTCTAGAATGATGACTATTATGTTTCTGAGAGAAAAAAATAATATTTTTCAAATGCTTTTAAGTGGTGCTTGGCAAGATTTGTAAAAGAAACTAGAAGAAGTCTAAAGTGTCTAAGATCTAATAGAGGTGGATAGTTTACATTAAATAAATTTGAAATTTTATGCAATGATAAATGAATCAAGAGATAAACTTCTGCACCTAGGAATCCTCCACAAAATGGGATAGCTGAAAGGAGGAACATATTTGTGATGGATTGTGCTAGGACATTGATGATGGAGAAAACTATTTCTTTGAAATACTATAGAGAAGCTGTTAGTACAACTATCTACATGTTGAACTAAGTACAAGTGAAGAAAGGTACGAGTATCACATCTTTTGAATTACAATATAGACACTCACCCAATGTCAAACATTTTGAGGTATTTGGAAGAAAATGCTACATTCTAAAGGACAATAAGAAAGGTAAAAGTGATGCTAAAAGTGAAGATGGTATATTCTTTGGTTATTCCACAAGAAGACAAGCTTATAATTGTTTAAATACTAACACTAGCAAAGTTGTGAAAAGTGCCAATGTAAAAGTTGATGAATATACAAAAATACATAAACAAGAACAAAAGGAGAAACTTAAAAATTATAAAAATTGTTTGCTACTATGAAGGTATGACTACTAATGATTATGAAATTTAAGTTGTTAATCAACAAGAATTAGTGACTATCAAGTCACATCTAATGAATGCCAAGTTGCATTTAGAAGCTGAGTTCCAGTATGATGCTAGGATCAGATTACAAGAGAGGTATGCCAAGTTACCTGACATAGATGTACATAGTAAACCTAAAATTAAACCTCATAAAAGACCTATTGTTGGAGAAAAAATGAATAGATCCAAGATTATCAAAGGATGTCAAAAGACATCATCCTATAGAACAAATCATTGGTGGAAGAGAAGATGGACCAATGAATAGGAATAGATTGAGAAATGATACATGTTTGTTGAGCATACATGAACTGTGAAGGATGCATTAGAAAATGAAGACTAGATTAAAGCTATGAATGAAGAAATTGAGTAGATTGAGATAAACAAAACTTGGACATTAGTATCTGTATATGAGAAATATGTTAGCAAGTAATACTAATCTATTAAAAGAACAAAAGAATTAACTAGCATAAAAACCATAACATATATGAGAGACAAAGTGAAACCCTCAAATGAGAAGATGAGCCATGGAATGGCTCTCCCAATAAGGATGGTCACTTGATTTAGGGATGAGTCTATTTGATAGAATTTGGGATGTATGCTCAAGCTTCAAACTAGCTTCAATGGAGATTTTTGAGATTTTTGGTGTGGATGCATGCAAAAGTATGAATTTGGCTTCAAAATGGCATTATAACTTTACTTGATGGATTGTGATGAAATGGCTTGGGAGGGAATTCAATTTATAGGCTAAGGGCTTGAGGGATGAAGGGCTAAGATGGAAGGAAAGATGAAAGCTTAAGGAGGGCTAGGATGCACTCAAAGGGGAGCACATGGATTGTGCTTGTTTAGCACCAATCAGGGAGTGACACATATCACAAGGTGAGTGGATGGAGGAAAGGGGAAGGATGAGTCAACAAAGGAGGCTCAAATGATAATATCTTCATAAAGACCCTTCATTATGGCTTGTAAGAGCTTGTAAGAGTCTTTATGGCTTTTGTAAGAGCATTCATTGCTAAGTGGTTGGGATATTTTGGAGGGAGTTGAGATTGTTGACTTTCCTTGGCTTAGGAAAGTCTTAAGCTTGCTTAGGGAATGTGACAACATTAGGGGGTGGATTAGGCTTGGTTTTAAGATTAGATTAGGGATGTTAGAGATGTGCAAGTGGATGGCATTCATGAGGGTGGGTGAGTTAGTGGCTAAGCTTGGTTAGTATAGGTGGATGGGGTGGATTAGGCTAAAAATAGGGTTTAGGGATAAGTTAGGGGTTATTAGATTTGAGGGTTTTATTTATCAAATATATTTATTTAATAAATGGGGGTTTTGGAATTATATAGAAGAATAGGATTTAATTGATAAATAATAGGTTATTTGATTTATCAATTAGGACTATAGATGATTAATTAAATTAATCAGCTAGGGGATGGCACATGATTAATTAAATAGAAATTTAATTAATGATGCCTTTAGAGATAACTAAATAGGATTACCAAAGTGGTGTAATCAAATTTAGGTGTTTATAGTATCTAGACTAGAGGACAAGAATGTTATTGGAACAAAATGGGTGTACATAAACAAATTGGATAAAAATGGTGAATTGCAGTTTATAGGGGGGCCGTGTTGCACTGATTCCTGCAGCCTAAAAAAAAAAAAAAGAAGAAGAAGAAGAAAAAGGAATAAGGCAAGGCCAGTTTCTAAAGGTTATGCTAAAAAAGAGGGAATTGACTAAGGAGAGACATTTGCCAAGGTGTAAGAACACTGCTTGCTTAGTTTGCATACAAAAGATTCAAAGTTTATCAAATGGATGTCAAGTCAGCATTTCTAAATGATATACTAGAAGCGAAGGTTTACGTTAAACAACTTGAAGGATTTGTTGATCCTAACAATAGGAATAAGGTATGTAGATAGATTGCATTTGAGAACACTGATGACAACAACAACCTATACTTGAAGACTGAAGGAGGTAATTTGTTGATGATATCATATGTGGAAGACAAAATGTATTTTGTAAGACATTCGTAGATGAAATGATGAAAGAATTTGAAGTGTCTATGTTTGGAGAGATTAAATTCTTTGTTGGTTTGCAAGTGTATAAGATGAAATATGATATTTACGTTACTCAATCTAAGTATGTAAAAGAAATCTTGAAGACTTTTGATCTAAAAGATTCAAAATCAATTAGCATTCCCATAGTAATAGCATACAAACTATCCAAAATTGATGATTCTACGAGGCAAATTAGATTTTGGTTCTATATTACTAATTTGTTGGAGATCCCGGCAATGAGATAAATAAGTTGTCCCACTCTAAACAAGAGATCCGTAAACATAATATTCATGTATAAACCATAAAAAATCTTGCTTGTGATCACTTTAATCTCCACTATATATTTGTTATCTTCAGTCATTGTGCCTCCATAAAGAGTTGCAAATATGCACTGTAAAGCGGGGACACGATAGCTTGGGATTATGAAGAAAAGGGAAAGCTGTAGAGATTTTGTTGGTGACCAATGACTCACACTTGTTAACCCTAAAAATAAATTGGGTTAGCAAAGAGCAACTAGACTTGCTGTTATCGATATCCAGGAAGAAGAAGACATAAGGAAAGGTCCATGGACCTTCGAGGAGGATATGCTTCTCACAAACTATATTAATCTCTGTGGTCAAGGTCGTTGGAATTCTGTAGCCAAGAATTCAGGTAACATCTAAACCTTAGGAGAAAAATAATTGTTAGAATGATAATCTGAAGTTAATCTACATGAATTGTAATTGCGTTAACTGTTGAATGGGGTTAGTTGTATCATGATCAGCATTTCTGTCCAACTCTCTGTTGGGATTAGATAGTTTGATCTGGCTTATGTTTTACATGCACGAGCAATTAAGAGAGATGCATATCATTAATTAACAACTAACAGTTTCTATTTTTGGATTTAGTTGTAAAAGTTTTTCAACGTTTTCATTCACATTCCGTTATCAGATTATCAATTATTTTAATATATATTATTATCAGAATATTAGATCCTATTCTATTAAGAGATGTTAGGAAAGTTAAGGAGGACAAACTCAACATCATTCATTGTTTGAATCATGCAGAGAAATTATCAACACAGAAAGAGGATAGTTTAGAAATAACCTGGACAATATGAATAGAGGAGAATATAATGATGATATAATAAGATTTTATTGTTTAACACCTCTATTGTTAGGTATCTTATGGATTATTTGGTTCTGTTGGGTATATGAGATCCAATGGAATTCTGTAACCAAAAATTCGGGTAACATGTCAATCCTTGAAGAAAGAATAGTTGTAATACTGATAATTAAAATTTTAGTTATGTTAACAGTCAAATGGGATTATTCATACTGTGATCAGCACTTTGATCCAACTCGCTTTTGAGATTAGATATTCTGTTCCCATTTTTATTTTAAATTAACATGACAATACTAGATTTTCACTGAGAGTTGGTGGTTCCTAATTCAATTGTACATGAGATGTTGATTGGCCTTTCAGATCATAATAGAATTTTTTAATCAATGTTTGCAATCGTACTTCATTATATGATAAATATTATCTTTTTGCTTTATTTGTTTAAGTATATGAGATCCAACGGTATTTGCTAAGAGCAGATATGAGCTGACCTAGAGAAGAAAACTGCGCTTAGAACCGTATTGCATAATCTTGTCATGCGTTCGATCCATGACCATCTAGACAGATATCTCTTGCAAAGCATGGATGACCTTATTGATTCAGTTTAATAGCTTTCAGAATTTGTGAAGCATGAATGACCTTATTGATTGATGATAAAAACATATCGAGCAGGGCTGAAGAGAAGTGGAAAAAGTTGCAGGCTGAGATGGATCAATTATTTAAGGCCTGATCTAAAGAGAGGAAACATTACTCCACAAGAAGAACGACTGATTATAGATCTACAAAGCCGGCGGGGAAACTGGTTCGAGATACGATCAATTTCTTTATTAACAAACTCAAGAGTCTTTTGCCTAAGTAATATCCATAACTTAGCCAAACTAGGTTTATAACAAGGCTTTTGAGAATTGGGGAATAGAAAAATATACTACTAAGGTTGATTTTATTGGATTGCAGATGGTCAAGAATTGCAAGGCGTTTACCTGGTCGTACAGACAACGAAATAAAGAACTACTGGAGGACAAGGATTAAAAGAAAACTCAACGCTGGAAAGCCATCTTCACAACAATCAATCGTTCCTAATTATATTTCAAATCCATTTCTTCTGCGAAGCAATGAAATTGAAGTCAATATAGCATCTCAGACTATCCTCCAGCAAAATGAAGCTCCGAACAAGTCAGAGATTAATTTTTCTGGACAGCCAAAAGAGCATGGTGTACTAAACCAAATTGATTCAATGAGAGTACCAAATGAACTGAACCAGTTGGAAGGGAGTAGTGGACTATTTCACACTGCAACTATTCCTTTTGAACTTGATTGGTTTGCAGCCATGGTATCTGAATTATATTCTGATACAACTGAACATGGAGGAATGTCCCAATTCATCAAATTTTAATGTACCCACTAATAGAAATCTAATTTCCATCGTATCCAAAACGTACTTTCCATGACATCTGAAAGGAAAGAAACAGAGAGATAAAGGAAACTGGAATTTGCATAGGGTTTGTAGTCTTGATCATTTGTATGGTTGTGAAATAAATCAAGGTTCAATTTTATTTGTCTGTGTCACATGGCTAAGATAAGAGATTTCCTTTTGAAAAGATTTGGATCCATTAACGATCAATACAGTAGAAAACCCTAACGTTTGAGCAAAGGATCCCTTTCAATACCACAGGCAGCTCTCAAAGAATCCCTTTCAGTACCATCATGGATAGAGGGCGTCCCATACCATACAAGATTTATCACATCTTTGCACGTCATTTGTTTTATTCATTGTTTTGTCTTGGTTTGAAATTCAAAATGATATCCTTAATAGTTGTTGAGAGTTACACGATGGTCTTGTCCAACCCAAAATGATGTGCCTATTAAAGAATTTTGAAAGAGAATATTAAGATCAATATCAAATGAGACTGATACTTAGATTTGCCTATTGTAATGGTTAGATGTGTATGTTAGATGCTTTTATAATTTCTAGTACACTTACTTTTTAAGATTGTTTAATGTTAGGCATGGTCAAAAGTATATTGTTGTAGCGTTAAACTCCATATAGTTTATACATTTGAATTGTTTTTAAAGTTTTTTAATTTAAAAGTTAATATTAGTTAGTAAGTCTTTTGTTTTGACATTCAATATTGCATATTATGTGTTGGAAATCTTGATTATATATTTTATCAACTTTAGTTTGTAGATTCAATTTTAATAATAAAATGATGTTATAAATAATTTAAAGTCAAATGAATAATATTATAATATGTTCTTTTATTTCTAATATAATACTATTTTTAAATATTAAAATAAATTATAAAATTCATTTTTTTTTATGAATAGTCCATTTCTATTAATAAATAATATACTAGTTACAATTTACAAAAATGAGTCAGGGGATATAAGATCACCCCGCGAGAGTTCACACGACTAAAGATGGAATCAACAACTACTCATTACAAAAAAGTTTAAGTAGCCCCTCATGTTACCAAAGTAGTGACAACTGAGGGGGGTGGTTCATCATGATCATGAAAATCTTTGTCTTCCTTGGGATTGGTAGGCAGACTGGGAATAGTCCAGCCATCAACAACATTATTGGGGGCCTGGTCACCATCCTTTGTATTAGCTCATGGGGGTTAACTAGCCAACTCAAGGCGAAAAGGCCATTTGCAAGAAACCACAAGAGGAGCACTAGGAGGGGGAGCCACCGAACCTGGGGACCAACTGGAGCCACGGCGAGGTGGAGAAGCTCATCAACAACACAAACCACCATGGACAGCACTAGGAGAGTAGTGGCAGGAAGCCTACGAATGTGGCATGTTAGAGTGACAAACATATGAGCTGCACCCCCAACAATGGCCCCTGGGTGGAGTGTGATCTGTCAAGACGTCAGGAGGCACTCTTGCAATAGTATAGGGAACATTACCCCCAATGATTGAGTAGCTCCTGAAGGTGAGCTACCTCTAGAGCCACCTTATTGGTCTGGACTTGAATTTGGATCATTACATTGTTACAAATGCAAGCTTTAGTGTACTTAGAAACATTTATGTTGATAATATTGTGACTGAAAAGAGTAACATTCTTATCTTTCCACAACTTGGTAAACAAAATCTCCATCCTAAAATTATGCCAAATCTGGGTAAATTGCCTAGGAAATCTAGGGGAGTTGCCCAAAATCACCATATGCTAGGAAAAACGTTCAGGTTGAAATGGCTTAAAGAAATCATGAATCTAGTGTCATTAGTTTTGAGCACGTCTACAAAACCAAAAAATATGCAAAAAAGACTCTGGCTACCCACAGAATGGACATCAAGGATATGAAACCCCACTATGCTTAAGCCAAGGCCTAAGAAGAAGACCTTGAATAACTAGACACCAAGCAAAATGTGCAATCTTGGGTTCTATAATGGAACTCAAAATAGTGTCGAAACACTTTCTCCATTGAGAAAGGTTAAGACTACAAATGCTAGCATTGGTTGAGGGAATCCACCATTGATAAATGGGGAGAGTGTCATCGATACCCCAAACTAGGTTTGTAGATAGTGAAGGGAGTGATAAGATACGACTTAGAGTCTATCCACCAAGGTCGAATAGATTGAATACCCACCTTGTGAATTAAGTGACCCGAAATTATAAAAAGCACTAGATCAAAAGTTTGCCAATCGAAATTGGAAAGCTAAAACTGGACTTGCATAACTTCTTAGGATTTGAGACTCATAGAGACCTTGGAAAAGAGATCCTTAGTTGTCTTGATGCCATGTTTGAAAAAACATAGAGCACTAGCACCTTGAGTCTTGGGCAAAGGAACACCCTAGATGGAAAACAATAGAGATCACCAAATGTTAGGTGCTAGTTAAAAATCTATGACCATTGTAGCCAAGGCTTGATAGCATCCCAATCTTTCCATATGCTCTTGATAGCAAAAGAGCCTTGTATGTGCACAGGTTCCTACATGATGAGGAGGGTTTGAAAGCCAATCCCCTTCCATGCAGGTCTAATAACAGGGAACCCAGAAGAAATACAATGTTGAGCCAAAAATTTGCAAGCTTTGTCTCTAGTAATGACACGTATAATCCATTTGGCACAAAGAGTGAGACCTTTCTTCTATGTGGAAAGAAGGCCAAGGCCTCCAGACTCTTTAGGAAGACAAAAAAAATTCCAAGCTACTCTATGAAAGCTATGATGGTCAAAGCTAGAAGCCTAAAGAAAGTCACAAAGCAATTAATGTAATTTTAGATAAGAGGCTTTGCATGGAGCCCAACAGAAAGAATAATAAACATGCATAGCTGCTAGGACCTTTGAGGAAAATTTGAAATTTTTCTGTAAAAGAAAGGGGTTTAGTAAGCCAATACTCAATCTTCTTTGTAATCTTGATAACCAAAACATTCTAAAAATCAACTGGCAAAGCTTGAAAGGCAAAAGGAATGTCTAGAAAGTGAAAAGTATCCCTGTGCATGACCCATGTCGGTGTTTTGAAATGCTATAAGTTTCAAATCACCCCGATGAGAACAAGATATATCAAGGGGCAGCTACTTCCCATCTTCAACATACCATTTCAAACACCAGGGCAACTATAAGGATAGGCCCTTCTTCTTCTTCAAGCTCTGCAAAACCTAGGTGGATGTACCTCAGATTCACTCATATGGTACCAATGCTAAACATATTTTTGAATCTATTAACAAAGAAGATTTAGCCCTTATTTCTCCTATTGACTCATGCAATAACATAGATTTGCAATAGCTAAATGCAAGACAATGCAATTCATAACCTGAGTGAGGGCATCCTATTCTAGCTCTTCAAACATAAAATATAAAAATGATTTGAGTTTGATTTGATTTTATGTGGGTGGGAAAAGTCGATGAAAACTAAGTATGAACAACAAACTAATGTTCTTGTAGTTGATAAGTGCCTCATCCATTGGGCAATTCAAAAATCTCTCTCGTGTATTTTGGATATCTAAGACAAATATCCTATTCCAAGACTCTAGATCTATCCATTTACCTTGCAAATTGGACATCAATATTCAATCTAAATCTCATTCTTACCTGATATCCTCCTCAATAAACTTGTAGCCCTATTGATTTCCTTGAAGCATTTACATAACTCTTTGAATTATAAGCAACAATGAAACGACATACAACCATAAGGGACTGCAACTATGACCTAGGCTCTTTGTTCAAAAATCATAAAACATTACAAATAACTGAGAAAGGAGACAAGATTTAAAATGAAACTCAACACCTCTTGTTCTTTGTATTGATTTCCTTGAAATAATACATGAAAATGCATGAAATTGACTTGCAAAATACCAAATAAACCAGACTTTACAATATACATATGTTGTCATACAAGAGAGAAAATGGTGAGAATGAGAAATTTATGGGATGAGAAGGGGTTATCATAGCCAAAGAATAGCTTCATGGTGTGAAACCAACACATCCCATATACTATCCATTCATACTTCATCAATCTAGAATTTTCTTTTCAATTTCCATCTCCAAACCTTTCCCCTTTTTCCAACCCCTAAAATGAAAGAGAGAAATTACATATAGAGGATGAAGGAATTCAATCCTAACCAAGAGATATTTTCCATTTCCTCTTTCATTTCAAAAAGATGTGATTCTTCAATCATGACTCCAAATTCAATCCTGAAATTCATCACAACTAAAAAACAATAATTCATCATAACTAAAAATTGGAGCCAAATTATACCAAAATGTTATAATATTCTCAAAATTAATCCAACAGACCTTTTACCATGTGTTTTTACTAGGCCTATAATTGTGTTTTCAATTTTAACCAATTTCATTGAGAAGGCCCAAATTTCACATTTCTACCTATAACTTGAACTAATGAAGACTTGCTCAAAATCTGACTCCATATTTGGATTCCTCATCTTGGGACCTTTTGAATGGTATATGATACTTGATATTTTGGATGAAAACAACCCCTCTGGTAACCATTTGAAATTTTAGGCTCCAACTCAAGATAGAGCAATTAAAAGGATTTGAATTTGAAAATTTTCAATATTTCTATAGTTTAAACTATAGAAAATTAATTATTTAAATTTTTTTTTTAAATTTCATATTTGGACACTCAAACTGGGAGATAAAAAAGTATTATTTTAAAAAAAATCCCCTTAACCTTCCATCACCACCCAAGCAGTGCCACATGTCAATTAGTGATAGGCCAATAGGTCATTGGTAGGTCCCATGACAACCAGAACCTCTTGCTAGAATTTAGCTTTTCTGGGAGGTTGCCATGTCATTTTTTGGCGAAACCTCCCATTTTCTAGTGGCAACATGGAAACCATCAAATTTTGGTAAGTTTTCCCGCTACTTTCTCCTTTGCCACGTAAGCATCTTTGGTTTGTGTGATTTGGGTCAAAATTTATTTCATCTTATTCTCTAGCCGGGACCCACACACAAGCTTGAGGCTTCAAAAGCCTTTGTCTTGAAGACATAATGGCTGGTAAGTGTGGGAGAATTTAAAAACATATAAAAGCATAATCGCGGGCAATGTGGGATTTATCCCTCATGCCTTTTCTCCACATCTCATAAACATATAATCTCCACAAAACTATCCTTGAACTAAGTTGCATGTGCTACACTGTGCCTGAAGCCCAAGTGTCTTTTGCCTGCATTAATGACATGTCTTTCCTTTGAAAGAGTTGTAAATTTGAGTGCCATCAGATCCATATCCATCTTGAAAGAGAACCCATTCAGACTCATATGATCCAAGAAGCTTCTCAAGCTCTTCAGTATAAATTTTAGGTTTATAAATTGTTTCACTTGTTTTATTCTAGTTTGGGATTTCTGAATAGCTAATAGGAGTTTCATTCTACAGTTTGGAAGAACATCTGGGAGGTAGTAGGTTCAAATCTTGGGGCGGTAATCTTTGGGCTTCTAGGCATCTTTCAGTAGATTGAGAAGACCCAACTCCTACACTCACTTCTTGTTCTCCTCAATGCATGCATTCCTCGCCTGCTCATGATTAGTTTCCCTATTTTTTCTTATGGATCCTCTCCATCCCTTGCAAATGGACTATGCCTCCCTTTCTATGCCATCTCCTCTCTTTGCTCCTATGGTTTCCCTTGTCACTACCCTTCAATGTTGGAAGCTCCTCTATTGTAGACTACCTCATTTCAAATGTGGCTGCCACATATAACACCATCCCAATCACCTGGCTGACCTGGCTGTATTCATAATACATAAGGCATAAAATCTCAAACAAATATGGCTAATCCACATTTATTTTTGGTCGGCAATTGATATTTTTCCGCTTTCGCCCCTCATATCTAAAAGTTTTTCGGTGTAACAAGAAATGGTCCCTATCTTTGTATTTATGGCCTTTAATAAAACCAATTCTTCATTACAACAAATTGCTCAAATTTTATGTGAGGCATGTAGTTATTTATGTAATTAAAGCTCTAGTGACTTTCAATCTTTCATGTTTTGTCCATTTTATGTGTACTCAGAATGCTCATCTGAATGGTGATGTATATACCAAAAATAATTTCATCACTCCATGTTCATATCTTGTACTTGCACCTCAAGCTCATCTATTCAGTTTGAAATGAGCACATTCATATGCCAAAGCATCAAACTACTCAAAAAAAGAAAAACATCTCTTGAACATCTTCCATTCCTACCCTCTTACTGATATGATGAAAATAGTTAGGCCGAAAAGGGGTCCAGCTAAATTTTTTCTCATTTCAAAACAATTGAATTGTCAAATTGATCTATTAATCATCTGATTCTAATTGGAAACAATCTTCATCATCTTTTAAAACTTTTAAAACTCATTGCACCTTTTTCTGCAACTATCATTTTAATGTCAGAAGGTCCTTTGACTGGCCTTATAAACTAACAAAAACCCCTTATCGAGCTCTGAAATCAATCACATTGATTCTCTATTATGTACACTCTTACCCTGTCGAATCTTGTCTCATGAAAAATTCTTAGTCAAAATAAATTGACTATCAAAGTTACCATCTCAAAACTACCTACAAGAAAATATGTCAGAGAAACATAATTTGCATTTGGATTTGGCTTTGAAAACTGGGTAAACTGACACTTGGGGAAACAAAAACTGGGGAACTTGTTCACTATCATAAGAAGAATATAAATGTATGATTTGGGCTCATGAAAAATAAATGGGTGAATTTTCCAAGTGGTCAAAGTAGGGTACTCAAATTTGCAGATGGGAAACATTGGCAGAAAAGCATTTTTCTCAAATGGAATGGACTTGGAAAAGTGTGCAGATGGATTCGTCAAGATTTGAAAATTCGTACACTTGAGGAATTTTTAAAGGAGAAAATAATGGTATAATCAATTGAGTCTCATCTATCATAGATCTCAAGTTATGACATCCCAAATAGGGGTATTGACAAATCTACAATTATTGACACCAGTAAAACATTACAAATTGCATTTGGAATCACATTTGAAAACTGATCAAACGGATTCATCATAAGCTCAAACTTGAAACATATAAAGTCTTTGACCTCTATAATGCAATGCAAAATGAATTTTCTCATTTTGATCAACTAGGTCAAAATTATAACAAGTAAAATAGGGCTTCTTAGAATTTAAAATAAATTGTATCAGCATGACAACAATAAATTACCAACTTTGAGGGATTCAAGACCTAGTCAAATAGATTCAAAAACATCAAAATCTGAATCATAGGTTCTCCAGTATGGACACTAAATAATCCCAAAGTGGAAAGTCATGAAATGTTACTAGGTGCATGATATTTAATTGTAAACATGTCCTCCTCTCATTGCTTGACATAGGCAAAAAATGCAGATTTGGTCATTGCTCAAAACGAAACTTCATAGAATGACTCAGAATGACAATTTATCTTCATGGAACACATAGATGTATTGAATGCATGGTGTTAGAAGCATTAAAAACCTCTTAGGCCTCACAAGTACAATCAAGTACATATACATCAAAAAGTACTTATAGGGCTTAATTTTTCAATGGTACTCAACATTAGGGCTTCAATTTTGAGTTCAAACAATCCATTTCCATTCAAAATGGTCAACCCAAGTTAGAGCTAGGAAAAAAGATTGTCGATAATAGAGCATTTTGTGCCATTGAATAGCTGAGCTAGAGGCATGAAAAAAGGTGTCTAGGCATTGCAAGGCATTAGTGATGTTTTCCTCATCCTCCAAAAAAGTGAGAAAGGAATAATTAGCAAAGTATACATTGACCAATTGGGAAGAGGAATATACCAAGGGAATGCCACAAACGAAACTAAAAGAAATGGAGCGGACTAGCAAGTAACCAAACCTTTCAGTAGCAAGAGCATATAAAGTTAGAGCTAGAGGGCAACCATGTTGGATGGAGCAAGAGAGCCCAAAGGCTTCAGATCGATAGCTATTGATAGCAATACAAGAATTAGCATCTCCACAGACTGAAGAAAATTAGGACTAAAATCAAGAGCTTGGAGCATAACCAATATGAAAGGCCACTCAATCTAGTATTAAGCTTGGGAAAATTAATTTTAAAAAATTATAGACAGCTGATTGGATTTGCAAGCCCACTTCGTGCCTTCCTAGACAACAATGATTTTGTCAAAATATACCTGGACTTAATAAAGCTAGTTTTCTCTAGCTGCATAATTAAAGGAAAGAGATGGAAAATTTTAAGAGAAATTTTCTTAGCGATAATATTATAAGACACATTAAGCAAGGTAATGGCTACTAGTTACAAATATCCTCTAGATCACCAACTTTAGGTATGAATTTGATGTTTCCTTTATTGATAATAACTCCTAGACTCTTAGAATGATAGGCTTCAAGATAAACATTGTGCATGTTGGGACCAATAGACTCACAAAGGTGTTTGTAAAATTCATAGGGAAACTCATCACACTTGAGGGATTTGTCATCAGTCATGGAAAATACTACCTCCTTGAGGTCTCAGATGGTGAGAAGCTACTCACAAAAAGCATGTTGCTTGATTGCTAGGTGGTTTGGACTAATAGAAATATGCTTTCTGAGGGCATCCTCCCAAGTAACCAAATTTCCTTGCGAAGCAAACACATTTTGATAGTGGTCAATAAAAGCTTGTAGGATATTATGGAGACTAGAGAGAACATAATTGCCCTGTTTGATATTTTTAATGCTAAGATTGGTATGATATGCTCTAAGATCCTGGAAGAGTTCTTCTGAAGCCTTATCACCAACCTCCAAACAATGGAGGAGAGATTTGATTTGGGCCCCTCGATCAACATAATTATTCACAACCTATTTTTCATGACAAAGCTTGGCAAGGTGAATTTGTGAATCAACATCAAAAGGGTTAAGGGTGAGAGCCTCTAAACTTTTCTTAAGAGTTGTGGTAGTGTATTCAAAAGACCATTTTCTAAAAACCACTAACTACCACCCATAGATGCACATAAATCTAGTAGTTCTGGTAACAACATCATTCCACCACTAAATCCAACTTGTTTGAGAATGCAGATGTGCCTCTAAATTATAAACACATAGGATATGAGCAATAGTGGAAGCATGTGTCAACACTAATATATTGAGAAAAAAATGAGTCCTAAAAACCCGTTGGACAACTGTGTTCCAAGAAATGGAAAAATAAATAGGATAGTGGTTTGGTAACATCACATTGGAAAAGGAATGTTAGGTAAATCTCAATCCTCAAAAATTGAGAAAAAAGATTCTATAGTAATCATGGCATGATCAAGACATGTTAAAATGTGATCAAAGCTAGCTTGAAAGTTAGACTGAGTGTGCCAGACCCCACTATGTTGGTAACATTTAGTATTGGGATCATAAAGGCCCAATTTATTATGCATGTAGTACCAAGCTTCCCTTTCCCTAGCTATCCAGCAAAAAGGAAAAATCTTGCCTTTGTCAGAGGCCAAATCAACCATATTAAAGTTGCCACACATAACCCAAGTAGCTAGAGGCAAGTTTTCAGCCGTCCAACCCCACAATTGAGATCTTTCCACAACATCATTGGAAGCACAAACGTTAACTACTCCAAAAGAATGATTGTTGATAGAAAGAAAAAGCCAAATTATTTTGTGCATGGGTTAGAACCATGTGAAATAATAGTAGAATGAAGATGAGGTGATAGAAGAGTAACTACATCCCCTCTACTTGTTTCATGCTGAGAGGAAAACATAATGCCATCTGGCCAAACGATGTGACATGCAAAGGAAAGCATGAAACTAGAGATTTTAACCTATTGTATACAAAGAAAATTTAAATTACCAAGTCTATGATGAGTATCCCTAACATAGTACTTTCTGGAGAGGTGTACAAGACCTTGCACATTCCATAATAAACTAATTCATGAAAATTCTTCCATATCCCCCTCGTCCTCAAGAGAGGAGTAACTATTTTGCAAGAAAGTTGAAGCTTAGTTAAAGCCAGAAGAAAATTCCTCTATATTGATAGATCATCATTTCACCCATGGTTTCTTAGAATGTTTGGGAGGAGTGTGAGAATGTTATACATTCTAGGTTACAATGGAGGAAGAAATGAAAGGAATGTGAATCACAATTCAAGTGTTAGTCCTTACGACCACCTTGATCCCCTATGAACTACCAGGGTTTGAAACCTAAGAAACACTAGGGTTTGGTTCTAGGAAAACTATAATTGACCCTATATTGGCTTGGATTTTCACTCCTATTGAAAAAGGAGGAATTGAAATGACAACCATATAGGACTATTTAGGAGCTAAGGGAGTCTTGCCATTGCACACAACAATATTCCATTCTTATATTTGTTTCCCTTCTACTAGTTTGTCAGGGACTTCCTTAGGCAAGGGTTTAACCTTGGACACCACCAAAGGAAAATTCCTAATCTTCTATTACACTAACTGGACCTATAATAGGTGTTAGGCAGGTTCAAATAGAGCACCTTTTGAGAGAATGATTGAGAACTAATCTATATCTCCATAGAATTCTTGATATCCTTAGAAAGATCAACCTCAATGCACATGCATTTCTCAGGATGAGCATTGAAAAACTTTTCATGTTCCTTAGTAATAACTTTGCCAAGAGTATTAGCAATGGACTCAATAAAAAGCCTACATGGCAAGGGTAAAATTGTGAACTCAACCCACACAAGAACCCTAAGATTATTGTCATTAGAGATAGTGAAATTTCTTGACCATCTTTGAAAAAATAGCAAGGAGGACCACACTAACTGAGGACCATTACTAAAAATTATGTCTGCCTGAGATTGGTTGGCAAAATTAAATAAAAAAACCTTTGGTAAGATTTTTCACAGTATCGAGGAAAACTCCATGAGGAGTCCAACTCTTGTTAACCCATTCTCGGAGCATAGCTTCAAGATGAGTCCTACCCAAAAAATACCCTATCAAGGTATGTTGTTCTAACCAATCAAGAACAACATCAAATTCTTACAAAGGAAGGATAATATCAATATTACCTCATGAAATATATTCAAGATAAATTAGTGAGGATATTTATTTAATGGAGGCACCATGGTTTTTTGAAGTAGCAACGTAAACAATAGTATCAACAATTGGGTCACCACTAGTTGATGGCTATTATAAACTAGCCTAAAAACTCCCATAGTAGATGTTGTTTGATAGGTAGAAAACATAGAAGGAGAGCTCAGACAAAGAGCCATACACAAGGAAACACAAAGAACACATGAAACCCAAGTAGAGGGAAAAAACCAACTTAAAAAGACTCCTATTTGAACTTAACAAAGTTTTTAATTAATTTTATTTTATATATTTAATATTTATTAGTTTACTATAATTCTAATATGACAAGTATTTAGCCATTACATGAAACTTGTTTTTTCCATTTTTGTTGATAGTTCTCTTAAATTTTTTTTTTCAAATCTTTTGATATTAGTTTATTTCCTTACTTTCCTTTTCATTTTCACATGGACTTGATTTTATAAGTTTGGGCACTTTTCCAATAAGTTATCAAAATTTATGTGAAATTAATATTATTCGATGTATAAAATAAAATAATTTACCACTACCATTGCTCTCAAGAAAGCTTCTAAGGCTCTCACCCTTGACCCTTTTGATGTTGATTTACAAATTCATCTTGCCATGCTTTGTCATGACAAATAGGTTGTGCATAAATATGCTATTTGAGGGGCCCAAATCAAAGCTCACCTCCATTTTTGGTTGGAGGTTGGAGATAAGGCTTCGAAATAATTCTTCCATGATCTTAGAGCTTGTCATACCAATCTTGGGATTAAAAAGATCAAATAGACGAATTTTGTTCTATCGTATCTCCCTGACATCCTACAAGCTTTTGTTCACCACTACAAAAATGTGTTTGCTTTGCAAGGAAATTTGGTTGCTCAGGAGGAAACCCTTAGAAAGTGTATTTATGTTACTCCAAATTACCTAGCGATCAAGAAATGTTCTTTCTATAAGAAACTTCTTACCATCTGATACCTTAAGGAAGTAGTTTTTTCCATGGCTAATGACAAATCCCCTAGGTGTGATGGGTTTCCCTATGAATTCTACAAATACCTCTACGAGTTTATTGGTCCTGATTTGCACAAAGTTTATCTTGAATCCTATCATTCTAAGAGTCTAGGAGCTATTACCAACAAAGAAAACATCAAATTCATACCTAAAGCTGGTGATCCTGAGGATATTTCTAACTGATGACCCATTACCTTGCTTAATGTGTCTTATAAGATTATTGCTAAGGCAATTTTTCTTAAAATTTTCCATCTCCTTACTTTAATTGTGTGGCCAAAGAAAATTGGCTTTATTAAGTTCAAGTATATTCTTGACACCTCATTGTTGTCTGGGAAGGCATGGAGCGGGCTCACAAATCCAATCAATTGTTTGTGTTTTTAAAAATTAATTTTTCCAAACCTTATGACTAGATTGAATTGCATTTCATATTAGATATGCTCCAAGATCTTGGTTTTAGTCCCAATTTTCTTTAACCTATGGAGATTTTTTTTGGAGATGCTAATGCTTATATTACTATCAATAGCTCTCAATCTAAATCCTTTGGGCTCTTTTGCTCCATCCAGTAGAGTTTCCCTTTGGCTTTGACTTTATATGTTCTTGTTGTTGAAGGGTTTGGTTACTTTCTAGCCCACTCTATTTCTTCTGGCTTGGTTCATGGCATTTCCTTGCCAGATTCCTCTTCCCAGTTAGTCAATGGACACATTGTTGATGATTCCTTTCCCACTCTTTTGGAGGATGAAGAAAACATCGCTAATTCCTTGCAATGCCTAGACACCTTTTATCAATCCTCTAGCTTAGCTATTTTATGGCACAAAATGCTTTGTTATCGATAATATATTTTGCTAGCTTTGCCTTTGCTTGATAGTTTGAATGGAAATGGATCATGCATAGGGATATTTTTCACTTTTTGGGCATTCCTTTTGTCTTTCAATCTTCACCACTTGATTTGTGGAACACCATGCTTATCAAGATTGCAAGGAAGCTTGACTATTTGCTTACTAAATCCCTTTGTCTTGTGGGAACTTTTCATATTTTCTCAAAGGTCATGGTGGCTACTCATGTTTATTTTTCTTCTTGTTGGGCTCCTTCCAAAGCCTCTTATCTAAAATTAGTGTGATTTCTCAGTGATTTTCTTTGGGCTTTTAGTTTTCAGCATCATGGATTTCACATAGTACCTTGGGATTTTTTTTGTCTCCTTAAAGAGTCTGGAGGCCTTGGCCTTCTTTCCATGTAGAAGCAAGGTCTAGAGCTTTGTACCAAATGGATTTTACATTCCATTATTGGAGATGAAGCTTGGAATGTTTTTGTTTGGCATTGCATTTCTTCTAAGTTCCCTATTAATAGACCTACATGGAAGGGGATTAGCTTTCAAACCATTCTCATCATGTAGGAACCTATGCACATATAAGGCTCTTTTATTATCAAGAGCATATGGAAAGCTTGGGAAGTTGTCAAGCCTTGACTTCGATGGTCTAGTGATGGGTTCCATGATGGGCTTTCTTTGAACAAACAAAATATTTGGTGGTCTCTACTATTTTCCATCCAGGGTGTTCCTGTGGCCAAGACATAAAGTGCTGGTGCTCTACATTTTTTCAAACATGGCATTAGGACATGTAAGGATCTCTTTTCCTTGGTCTCTACGAGTCTCAAATCCTAGGAAGATATGCAAGTCTAGTTCTATCTTTCTTTTTTAGATTGGTAAACTTTTGATATGTTTCTTTCTATAATTCCATATCACTTAATTCAAAAGGTGGATATTCAGTTTGTTTGACCTTGGTGGACAGATTGGAAGTGGTATCCCAAAACTCATTTCACTAGCTACAAACCTAGTTTGGTCTATTGATAGTGTTAGGATAAACCACAGATAGAAATAAAAACCACATGAAAATATAACCAATAACAGAAAATAATAGATCACATAGAAATGAACACAAGGCACCAATATTTAACGTGGCTCACCCAATCCCTGGGCTACATCCACCAAACATCAAGTTTGATCTTATTACAATCCAGTGATTAAAACCTGATTACAATCTGTAATCCCTTATAGCTCAATACTACCGCAAGAACCAATTTCGCATCACAACATAATGAAAATACCTAACCCTAAACCCTTTTATACAAGTATTAAACCACTTTAGGGTTATAACATGTTGGCCATATGTCGGCCATAATATGTCAGCTACCATGTAGTATGTACAGTACTTTCCTGATTAGTCACCATAATCTAACAATCTCCCACTTGGGGACTGATTAGGCTCCACACTAAACAAAAATTTCCCACTTGGAGACTGATCTTGTACCAATACCACTACCACATGGGGCTCCCATTGGATCAAACCACTCTGGACTCTATTATTCTTTTATTCATGGTTAGTCTAAAAGACCAACCGAAGCTGAAGAGGAGTTCAGCTTCTCCCTTGTTACAACCTTTGTCAATATATCTGTTGGATTGTCATTGGTATGTATCTTCTCTAGCTTTAACTGTCCATCCTCCAAAACTGATCGAATGAAATGGTACCCCAACTATATGTGTTTGGTCTTAGAATGCAGAGCTGAATTCTTAGCAAGATGAGTGGCACTTTGACTATCTGTAAACAAATAATTATCCTTCTGAGGATGTCCCAATTCTTCCAAGAAGAACTGAAGCCATATCATCTCCTTGGCTGCCTCGGTAGCAGCAACATACTCTGCCTCTCTAGTGGATAGATCATTAATCTTCTGTAACTTAGAAACCTAGCTCATGGCTGCCCCACCAATAGTAAAGACATAACATGTAGTACTCCACCTGGTATCAATATCACCAGCCAAATCTGAGTCAACATAGCCCTGTAAATCAGTAGTAGAGCCCCCAAAGTGTAAACACTTATTGGATGTTCCTCTCAAATATCTGAGAATCCACTTGACAGCATTCCAATGCTCATATCCTGGATGACTCATATACCTGCTAACAACTCCCACTGCATGTGCAATATCTGGCCTAGTGCATACCATAGCATACATCAAGCTTCCTAGAGCTGAAGCATAGGGTACCTTGGACATCTTATCCTCCTCTTCCTGTGTCTTGGGACACATTTCCTTAGTCAATTTCAAATGACTAGGTAAAGGTGTACTGACAGCTTTAGCATTCTCCATAGAGAAACGTTGCAACACCTTCTCAACATAACCAGCTTGTGATAGCATCAATGTTTTATTCTTCCTATCTCTACAAATCTTCATACTAAGGATTTGTTTTGCTGCCTCCAAATCCTTCATAGAAAATGCATGTGCTAACTAGCATTTCAGCCTCTTAATATGATCCATGTTAGACCCAGCTACAAGCATATCATCAACATATAAACATAAAATAATGTAGCTATCATCATCCAACCTCTTAAAATAAACACAATAATCTGAATGACACCTGTTATATCCATGCTCATGCATAAAACTGTCAAATCTCAGATACCATTGCCGAGGTGCTTGCTTCAAGCCATATAAACTTTTCTTCAATTTGCACATTAAGTTCTCCTTACCTTTGACCTCAAAACCCTGTGGTTGAGCCATATATATTTCTTCATCCAAATCACCATGAAGAAAGGTTGTTTTAACATCCATCTACTCTAAATGAAAATCTTCAGTAGCCACAAGAATTACAACAGTATGAATAGAAGTTATTTTAACAACAGGAGAAAATATCTCATCAAAATCAATTCCCTTTTTCTGTGCAAATCCTTTTACAACTAACCTAGCCTTAAATCTTTTCTTACCTCCTTCCTCTTCTTTCAACCAGTAAACCCACTTATTCTATAAATCCTTTTTACCTACAGGCAACTTGCACAAATCCCATGTATTATTTTTCAGTAAAGAGTCCATTTCATCTTTCATTGCAGACTCCCACTGAATCTTGGTATCCACCTGCACAGCTTCATCATAACTTTCAGGTTCACCAGCATCAGTAAGTAAAATATAATACAAAGAGTGAGAAAACCTTTGTGGAGGTCTAATTTGCCTCGTTGACAGTCTAACATTCACTGGTGTGTATGGTATTTGTTGTTGTAGTTGTTGCACATCATGAGGAATGGCTGGAACATCAACTTTTGGAGTATCATCTAGCACTAAATAATCATCTTCTTTCTTCTCATGTTGCTACAACAGATCTTTGTACAACACTTTCTCATTGAATATGACATCTTGACTTCTAACAGTTTTAAGATTTTCAAAATCCCAAAGCCTATAACCAAATTCATTAATGTCATATCCAACAAAAACACATTTCTTTGATTTAGCTTCTAGCTTGGTTCTATTTTCAGATTCTATATGAGCAAAAGCTTCACAACCAAAGGTCTTGAAAAAAGAATAACTCACCTTCTTACTAGTCCATGCTTCCTCTAGAATACCACAGCCCAAAGGAGTAGAGGGACCTCTATTAATCAAATATACTACAGTATTGATGGCCTCTACCCACATGTGTAAGGGAAACCCAACATGCAACCTCATGCTCCTTGCATGCTCCATTATAGTCCTGTTCATGCGTTCAGCCACTCCATTTTCCTGTGCAGTCCTTGGAGCAATTTTTCGTCTATGAATACCATTAGTGGAGCAATAATCTTTAAATTCATGACTACAATACTCACCACCATTATCAGATCAGAGACCTTTTAATTTCTTACAAGTCTCATTTTCAACTAAGCATTTTCATTTCTTAAAAGTTTGAAATACATCATATTTCTGTCTAAGGAAATAAACCCATACTTTTCTAGTTGCATCATCAATAAATGTAACATAATAATGAGAGCCACCAAGGGAAGATATTTGAGCTGGTCCCCACACATCTATATGCACAAGCTCTAATTTCTCCTTTTTGTTTTCCTTCCCATTCTTTACAAAACTCACTCTGTTTTGTTTTCCATACACACAACTTTCATAGAAATCCATATTCACACATTTCAGACCTGGTAAAAATTTCTTTGAATGAAGTACTTTCATGCCTTTCTCACTCATGTGCCCAAGTCTATTATGCCACAACATTGTATCAAAATTTATAGCAACTATTTGTTCTCCCTGCTCAACTACAACAATTATTCCTGAACATTCATTTTTCTCTAAAACAATCAAAGTAGAAGGAACAATATGACCTATACAAAGATATAAGGTGCCTACTTTCACACCTTTTTCTACTACAAAGGAACCTTTTGAAACCTTCCAATTTTTATCATTAAAAGTAACTACACAACCCTCATTACCGAGTTGCCCTGCTGAAATTAAATTCCTACTTAGTTTTGGAACATGTCTTACCTCGTGTAGTAACCAATGATTCCCATTCTACAACTTAATCTTAATTTTTCACTTTCCAAAAATTTGACAAGGTTCATTATCCCCCAAATAAACAAGCCCAAAATCCCCTTGGACATAATCAATGAAATAACCTCTATGAGGTGTGCATGAAATGAAGCAGTAGAATCTAAAACCCATGAATCATCAACACTTTCTAAAGATAGAAGAAAAACATCCTCTTCATATTTGTTACTTACCAAATTTGCCTCCTTGTCTCCATCTGATTTATCTCCTTCATTTTTCTTTCGATTCCAGCAATCTTTCTTTTTGTGCCCTAGTTTCCCACAGTACCAGTAATCATTTGGTCATCTCGATTGAGACCTCCTCCCCTTTGACTTTCCTCTTGATTTCCCACGATTTCCAAATTTACTTCCTCTGTCAGTCATTCTACCCCTACCTTGTGTATTCAAAGAACTTCCTGATGTAGATCCACCTGAGGATTTCCTACAAATTTCTTCACTCAAAACAACACCGATCACATCATCATATTTTAGGGTACTAAATCCAAGAACATAATTACTCACTGCCATTACCAAGCCATTCCAACTTTCAGGCAAAGAACACAAAATCAAGAGAGCCCTAATTTCTTCATCAAAATTGATACGCATAGAAGATAACTAAATAGTAATAGTATTAAACTCATTTAAATGATCTGCAATAGATCCACCTTCTGCCATTTTCATATTAAATAAATGCTTCATGAGAAATACCTTGTTTGAAGCGAAGGGCTTTTCATATAGTCTCGCTAGGGTTTTCATCAAATCTTCTGTCATCTTTGCTTTTGTAATATTAAATGCCACCAATGGTGCCAAGCATAACCAAATGCTTCTGAGTGCCTTTTTGTCCAAAAGATCCCATTCAGCCTCTGACATAGTTCCCTGATTCTTGGCTTTGCCTTCCAACAACTTCCATAAATCCTTCTGATGTAGATAGTCTTCCATTTGCATCTTCCATAACTGGAAGTTTTGCCCATTAAACCTATCAACCCTTAGCTTACCCTCATCTGCCATCGCTCCCACTCAACTGTGAGACTCCCACTTAACCGTGAGAATTTCCTACAGAGGATAACTGAAAGACAACCTCGCTCTGATACCACTTGTTAGGATAAACCCTAGACAAAAATAAAAACTACATGCAAATATAACCAATAACAAAAAATAATAGATCACATAGAAATGAACACAAGGCACCAAGATTTAACATGGTTCACCCAATCCCTGGGTTACGTCCACCAAAAAAAAAGTCTGATCTTATTACAATCCAGTGATTACAACCTGATTACAATCTGTAATCCCTTACAGCTCAATACTGCCGCAAGAACCAATTTTGCATCACAACATAATGAAAGTACCTAACCCTAAACATTTTATACAATTATTAAACTACTTTAGGTTTATAACATGTTGGCCATATGTTGCCCATAATATGTCGGCTACCATGTCAGCCACGACCAAAATTTATGAAGTATGTACAATACTTTCCTGATCAATCACCATAATCTAACAGATGTCATTCTCCCCATTTGCTAATGGTCGATACCCTCTAGTGCTAACATTTTCAATCTTCCCTGTCTCAATGGAGAAAGCATTTTGACACTATTTAAAGTGCCATTATAGAACCCAAGATTGCACATTTTTCTTGGTGCCTAGTTTTAGAAGGTCTTCCCCTTGGGCCTCACTTGAGCATATTGGGGTTCTAGATCCTTGGTGTCCATTCTGTGGGTAGCCAAAATCTATTTTGCATATTTTTCTTGGTTTTGTAGATGTTCTTAGAACTATTGGCATTGGTTTCATGACTTCTTTAAGCTATTTTGGCCTAAACCTTTTTCCTGGTATACATAGCTTTTGGGTGACTCCACTAGGTTCCCTATACAATTTACCTAGATTTGGCATACTTTCAAGATGGAGATTTTTTTCACCTTGTGGAAAGATAGGAATTTTGTTCTTTTCACTCATAGTTTTCTCAACATAAATGTTTCTATGTACACTAATGCTTGCACTTGTAACAATGTAATGATATGCTAATTCAAGCCCAATGAAATAAGGTGGCTCTAGAGCTAGCCCACCTTTAGTAGCTACTCAATTATTGGGGTAATGCTTCCTATACAATTTCTAGAGTTCCTCCTGATGTCTCAACAGATCACACTCCTCTAGGGTCCAATGTTGGGGGCACAACTCATCTTCCCGCTACTCTCACATGCCATGTTTGCAAGATTCCAACCACTTCTCTCCTAGTGGTGATGATAGTGGTTAGTGTCACTACTTGGATTCTCTACCTCATCATGGCTTTGGTTGGTCCCCATGTCTGGTGCCTCCCCTTCTTGGTGCTCGTCGTGTGGTTTCTAGCAAATGGCCCTTTTGCCTAGAGTTAACTATTTCACCTTTATGAGCTAATATAAAGGATGGTAACTAGGACCTTGATGCTACTGCTAATGACTAGAATATTCCCATTTTTCTTTCCAACCCTAGGAATGACTAGGGTTTTCATGATCATGATGAACCACCTCCCTCAGTTGACACTACTTTGGTAGCTTGAGGGGTTGCTTAAATATTTTTTTTTATGAATAGTTGTTGATTCTAGCTTTGACCATGTACATGGGGTGATCTTTATCCCCCCACCTATTTTTTGTTAATTGTAACTAGTATATTATTTATTAATAGAAAAGTATTATTCATCAAAAAATAAATAAATTTTCAAATTCATTAACTTAAAAAATTTGCATGTAAGCTATACAAAATTAAATTTTGTACCTATTTAATTTCAATTCGTAGAGATTGATTGGAAAGAATTATGTAATATCTAGTTAAGATAAACACTTAGCCTATATGCAAGTACTAATAAGGACAAAATGACATATGAAACAACATAAACGTAAGATTGACCTCCTTAAGGATTTTTTTTAATATTGAAATTATGAAACTTTTAAACTCTTTTCAAGCTAGAATTTTACAAAGATGGGTCTCTTGGGATGAACCAGGGTCTCCAAAATGAGAGATCATTACTTCAACCAACTATGTTGAACCCCTTGAAGAACTCCTTAAAGATTTCCAAAAACTAGTCCCTCTTAAATGGCTCAAAATTCAATAGAAACAGAAAGGCCCTCCTTGATTGTTTGCAAATTTCCCCCTCTATTTTTTTTCACTTTCTTCTATTCCAATTCCTTCTAGATAGTGTTGAAGCAAGTAAGAAATTTATCCATCATCTATTTTCTTAAGCTGATGGTGTTGGAAAATGGTAAACTTTGCAAGGAAGGAGGACATTCCTTAATATAGATTGTGAAAATATAACTCTTATTTCAGCACATTCTTTTTTTTCATTAAAACTAAATGGGGGCTAATAAACCTCCCAAAAAAATAATGTTTTCATGATACTAGGCTTAGGCTTGGTAACTTGGATTTCCATTGCCTTCAAGAGGTCAAAATTGTTGGGTTTTTTTCTCAACTCTGCTTGTCATATGATTTGATCAGATAGTATCTTGTTTTCTTGCTAGCATGAGGTTGGCCGAGGTGGTGTTGTTACTTTTCTCTCACCTTGTTTAATTTCCTTAGTTATTTTTCAAGGTTATGATCCCATGCAGAGAATAGTTTGGATTTTGGTGTCTTTTTAGAATCATATCTTTGCTATTGCTAATGCTTATGCTCCTAATGATGCGGTTCATCATTCACACATGTGGTGTTGGATGATGGATCATCATCCACCTAGATTTTAAGTGGGTATTTCAACATAGTTGAGTTGCTTACTCACAAAGAAGGTTGTTTTTCTTTTCTATGGTTAGCTAGTGAGAGAGAAGCCTAGTTTTACATGTGTAAAAAAAATGACCTTTTTTATCCCAATATTAGTCATCGTTGTCCTAGAGGATTTTGGCATGCTTGGTCCAACTTTTAAGCTAGACATAATAGGGTTTTTAAAAAGATTAATCATGTCATGATCAAAACTCAATCTTTCATTTAATTCTCTAAAGATAGGGAATTACCTTTCACTGCACTATCAGATGTAACTCTCTTTGACCATTTTCCCATTTTATTTTCCATCATTTGGCTAATAGCTTGCTCTTGTACTTATAAGATAAATATTTTTCTTAACATGTCTATATTGGCTCATGCCTCCACCTGTTATCATATCATGCATATCTATAATATTGATCCTTGACCCTACATGCATGTTGGGTTGACTCAATGGTAGAATGATGCCATCACCCACACTATGAGGTTTCTTTGCATTTAGGGTAGACAAAATTGGTCAAGTATCACTAGAGGTATTATGAGGATACCATTAAAGATCTTTGTGTTGCCTCATAATCCCTTTCCATGAATCCTTTTGATATAAATCTAAAAATTTGGCTTGCTATCCTTTGTTACCATAAGCAAGTTAAAGATAGCTATGCCCCTTGTAGAGCTCAAATCAAGGCTCATCTCCACTAGTTAGAGGTTAGTGATCAATAGTCAAATGATTTTTTCATTCACGCAAAGCTCACCATTCTTCTATGGGCATTAAGAGAATCAAGGAAGGTTAACATACTCTATGTGACCTTCCTAATTTTTTCTAGGCTTTTGTGCATTACTACAAGAAGGTCTTCACTGTGCATGAAAATTTTTCTATATAAAAGCAAGCCTTATAGAACTACATTATAGCTACCCCTAAAATGTTTGCATCCAAGCAACATGATTTTTGTGAGAAATTTTTTATGCTTTCTAATCTTAAAGAGGTCATCTACTCTATGGAGAACAACAAAGCTCTTGGGCATGATGGCTTTCTATAAAGATTCTACAAAACTTTTAGGGACATCATTAGCCATGATTTGTGAAAATTCTATCTTGAAGCCTTTAAGTCACAACTACTAGGGAGCATAATTAACCAAGTAAATATTAAATTCATGCCTAAATCTCATGACCTTGAGGATATTTGTGACTAGAGACCCATCACCCTCCTTAATGCTCCCTACAAGATCATCACTAAAACCCTCTCCCTTATGATCTAGCACATGTTGCCATAAATTGTGCATCTTGAGAAAAATGGCTTTATTAAGTCCATATATATTCTAGGTAATATCATTGTCTTATGGGAAGGCATGGAATGGGCCTACCAATCAAAATAGAATGTCGTGTTCCCAAAAATTGATTTTTCAAAGCTTATGGTTGTATTGAATGGCCATTTATCCTAGCTATGTTATATGGTTTGTGGTTTGGCCCTATTTTTCTTTAGTTAGTGTAAATTCTTTTTGGGGATACTTCAACATACATCACCATTAATGGGAACCATTTAGAGGCTTTTGCACTCATCAGGTCTATTTTTAGGGGTTCTCTCTTGCACTTTCCTTGTATGTGTTATCTGTTGAAGGGTTTAGTTACTTTCTTACAAATGCAATATATGTATGGTAGGTACAATCCTTTGTTCTCCCTTACTCTTAATAGCTAGTCAATGGGAACTTTTCTAATGATTCCTTTCTCATTTTCCTTGAGGAGGAAAAAAATATTACCAATGCTTTACAATGCTTGGATACTCTTTTCCTAGCCTCTAGTTCAGCTATTTAGTGATACCAGACTTTGTGTTACACGTAGTCCTTCTTTCATAACCCTTCTTGGCTTTCCTAGTTCCAATAGAAATGGATTCAACATGGGGAACTATTTCAATTTCTTGGCATAGCTTTTTGATTCTAGGATTCCCCTATAGAGCTTTGAAATGAGTTCTTGGCTAGGATTAAGAAGAAGTTGGAGTACTTGATTACCAAACCACTTTCACTGGCTGGAAAATTTTAGATTTGCTCCAAAAAAAAATCTTTCACTTATGTTTATTATTCCTCCTTTTGGGCACCTTCAAAGGCATCTTACATCAAGCTTGTGTTCTTCTTGCATGAATTTCTTTGGACTTCAGATGCCTCCCACCATGGTTTCCATAGGGTAGCATGAGAGTTTTGTTTTCTGCCTAGGGAGTCTAGGGACATCAACCATCATTCAACCTAGAAGTAGTGGGTTGCTTTATATGAAAAAGTTTGTCACTTGTACCCTTATTAGCAATGAAGCCTAGAAAATCCTATTGTAGTACTATATCTCTTCAGGCTCTCTAGCAATCAACCTACATAGAAAGGGATTGGTTTTGAAACCCCTTTGGTCACTGGTGAACAATTTCAAAATTTGGGGACCTTTGTTGCTAAAAGAGTTTGGAAACCCTAAGAAACCATTAAGCCTTGGCTTTTCTAGGTTTGAGATGGGTTCAAAGATGGCCTCTCTATGAATAGCATAATTTATGGTTGTCTCCCTTATTTTCTATTCAAGGAGTGCCTTTGGAAAAAGTTAAGGGGGCTAGTGGGTTGCACTTTTTGAAACATGGCATCATGACTCCTAGAGATTGTTTTTAGAGCCACCATGAGCCCTTTCTCATTGAAATATATGTAGGTGCACTTATGTCTTTCTCATCTAGATTAGCATACATTTGATCTTCTAGTTTGTGTGGTTCCTCCACATCTATTACACAAGCTAGATATTCAGTCTTTTAAACATTGGTGGAAGGATTAGAAGTAGTATTCAACAAGTTGTATGACCAGTTAACAACCCAAGTTGGGTACTCACTAGTTGGTTTCTCACCTAACTATGATGGATGTGCTAAACCAACATTGGTATTTTCATTCTTCTCAAAAGACTTGGAGTCATAGGTTCACCACTGAATGTCAAGCTATGACTAAGCCAAAGATTGTGCACTTTTCTTGGTGAATCCTTTTCTAGAGCTTGTTGATGGGCCCTCGACTCTAGTGTTTGGGTGTCCTAGACCCAAGATTCCCTTTTTGTGGGTAGTTTGGGATATTTCTACATATTTTTTTGTTTTGGAGACATGCCTAGTAATATTAGCACTTAGTTCATGAGTAGTTCAAGCCTTTCCTTCTAGAAGATTTTTCTTTGCATAGGATATTGCTAGAAGATTTGTCCAAGATCCCTTATAAGTAATCTCAAATTTGGCATGATTTTAAAATGGATATTCTATTCATTCTATGGGAGGCCAAAATCTTGCCATGTTTTCTCACAATTTTCTTGATATAAATGTTTCAACGTATACTAAAGCTTGTGTGCACAATAATGTAATGATATAGATTCAAGTACAAAATGATAAAGTGGCTTTAGAGGTGGCCCACCTACACAAGCTCTTAGCGCATTAAGGAAATTCTCTCTTTACGGTGGCCATTGTGCTACTTGATTATGTTTCTTGAGATCACACACCTCCCTATGGTTTTTTATAGGGCCCTAACTCTTTAACTTGCTACTGCCACACCTCCAGGTCATAACCTCCTTAGTACTTTCACAATAGTTTTTTGGAGGTCGTAACCTCCTGAGTAATTTACCAATGGCGGAATTCTTTATTACTCTTCCTCTTGTATGGCTTTCTTCCAATCCAAATCCTAAGTGGTCTTTCCCCTAGTTAGACTTGGAAATATTGCCTTGTGGATGATAGGGAGATAAAGATAAAGAGAAGAATGATCATGCTATTGATGGGTGGGCTTCTTGTGCACCCCCTACCCACCCTACTAATATATGGGGCCATGATGATGATCCTCCCACATTGGATGGCACTGCTCTTGTAGCCAAAGGTTTGCTTTCTATGGTTTTGTTTTTAATGAATAGTTAAGTGTTTAACCTTTGGCCATTTTGTAGTGCCTCTCCCATTTGGTTTCTATAAGTCATCCTGGTGGATGCAATCTTGTTGATCTTTCTTTGTGAATTGATCATGATTTCTACTATGAGAGGTCTACATCATTGAGGTATTTAGACTTATATGTTACCGTATCAATTGCTTTGATTATGCTTATGGTAGATTTATGAGATTATGATGTGTTAGATGGTTTGAGTGAGGTTTGGGCTAGTGGCTACCAGGATTGATGTGGTATCATGAGGTTGTTCCATGATTACCCAGAGATGTGTGCAAAGATTACACTATGTAGTACTATCCTACTACACTGGACTAGGTTCCTACAATAGTGGTTAGTCATGTATTTGACCATATTCATTTATGTGTTTTAAGTTCCTTTTAAAGTTTTTTAAATAACCATTATTAAATGCTTAAATAATTATAAATAAACTGGTTGAGAACAAATTGACACAAGTATGTGAATGTGTTTCAATCATTGTTTTGTCACCGATGTCAAACCTACTACTTGTTGGTAAGCCAATTGCTTAGATGATTAGAGTACTATCATTTATTTGATTGATGAGGATGATTTTATTAAATTAGATAAAAAAAGAACCTAGAGAAAAGGTGGAGTTATGGTATGTAAAAAGGGAGTACAAAGATCAGTTATGATAGTGATTATATAGTGCATCAAGGTTATCTACTTAAGGTTGCAAATTTTGAACACGCTAATAAATTCTTGAAGAACAAGTAAGAAGAATTGAATCTACCAAGCTTGATTGAGTAGACAATAGGCATTGAGAAAACTTACTGGAAGCTGAGCAAAAAATCAGTTAGAGACAAGAAAAGTCAAATTTCAGTGTATGCCAAGTGATATAGTGTAAGCCGAGTAAAGTTTAGTTGATGCTAAGCACTAGTACACTTTATATTTTTCTAAGTAATCTAGTTGATGACAAGTGGAAGACCAATATGGAAGTTAAGTGATAATATATTGATGTTGAGTGCTAGTATTCATGTTAAATCATGGATTTGACACATCAGAGCTGACTATTTTATTTTCTTGAATTTTTTAAAGCATGTGGATGATAACTATGATGAGTTTGTGGCATAGAATTCATGGTAAACTATTTTGAGGTTCAAATAGGATTAAAGGAGAATTTTCTAAAAGGGAATAAAATGAAATGGTGGGTGGTTTTATTGAATCCTACCTAATCCTACCTAACCCTAAAATGGATGATAGATGATGAATGACAAAAGATCTTAATTTTCTATTTATAGAGATGGTTGGTCAAAAGAAAAGGTTGTCATGTGCGAGAACATAAGTGGGACAAGAGGTCTAGGGTATTACTCCATTTAGGGACTAAATAGAAGAGACTATTCCTAGCAAGGAAAGGAAGACAACTTAAGAGTATGAATTCTTGAAGGGTGAACAAGCTATTAGACCTGAAGTGTGTGAATGCCAAGAAAAATGGGGGGACTAAAATAGAGATATACAATATATAGGTGAGTTGTAAGTTGTTATCAAATCAAGCCTTGCTATTACCTTCTAATCATTGTACCAATCTAGGGTAAATCATTTAGATTAAAGTTGACCTTATAGTCATTTGTAAATCCTTTAATTGGGTGACATTCCAAGTGAATGATGTAAAGTCCTCTAATAAGGTTCACTCCTAAAATCCTCTAACTAAGTCACATTAAACAGTGTGTATTGTAACCTTTAACAGGGTTGGCCTTTTATAGGGCATAACTTTAGAATATTGAGAATGAGTAGCATGTTATTGGTAGTTTTCTCAAATTGGGTTCCACAAAAAATCATTATGTCAAATGTGTTATTGAATATGTTATGTTTCATGCTTACATTTATGCAAAGTTGATTTGATAGTAACCTACAAGTTTAAGTGATTGTATGATCTAATAGATGGATGTATGGTGAATATGTTTTATGGATATGTGTTCACTAAGTTGTGAAATATTTTATTTTGTACATATAGACTTTAGATAACTAATTCATCCCCCCACCCTTAGTTATTCTAAAGAATTCCAATAATTGGTATTAGAGCCATCCTCTTAAGAGGACTAGTTTGAAGCTACTGTAAGAAAATGATCACTTGATGTTAAAAAGAGAGGTACCCAAGCTTAATAGAGATAAATTTCCTACATGAAAAAGTCTAATGAAGCTACACATACGAGGTCTTGGAGATCATGCACAATCTACCATCACTACTGAGCATGTTGATCATGTTGGAGCCCTAACCAATAAATATTTAAAAAAAGAAGAAAGAAAAAAACCAAGCAATACAGGAGATTGTCTCTGTCCTAAGCTATGTTGAGTTTGATGACATCAAGGATTCTTATAGTGAAAAGAAGATGTGGGATTCTCTTCACACCATCTATGGAGGTGATGAAAATGTATTGAGAGCCAAATTTGAAAGTCTTAGAGGTAAGTTTGATGATATGAGAATGGAAGAAGGTGAGAATGTTGCTCAATATTTCTCTAGGATAAAAGATGTTGTTAATGGCATAAGAGGATTTATTGTAAGACAGATGATGAGACTATACTTAGAATTGTTTTGAGAACACTACTTCATATTAATGCTATTAGAGTTTCTGCAATACAAGAACTCTAGATTCTAATCTAACCCTAGAAGGTTTGATAGGTGGGCTCACTACTTTTGAGATATCTAATTTTGATAACTTCAAGTATGAAAATGTTGAATCTTCTTTCAAAGCTAAGTTGTCAGTAAAGGAACCTAATGAGAAGAAGAAGAAAAAGGTAAACTTTGTTTCTAGTGACAATGATACAAATGAGGAGGATGTAGAATAACTTGAAGCACTTCTAGCAAGGAGATTTCATAGGGGTAAAGAAAAATTTAAAGGTAAGTTACCTATCATGTGTTTTAATTGTAATGAGATTGGTCATATTCCTGCTAGATGTCCAAACAAGAACAACTATACAGGTGGAGACAAGTACAAAAGTAGAAGAGATGAGGACATCAAAGATTACAAAGACAAAGGCAAGAAGTCTTGCTACATTGTAGAAGAGTAAATTAAAGATGGATATGAAGATCACGATGATAAAGTGGTGTATGTTGCAATAAAGAATGATTTTGATGAGGATGAGGCAATTGCACTAGTGTCTTGTGTGAACAAGAATGATAGATGGATCATCTATAGTGGGTATTCACATGACATGACTGAAAATAAAAGTAAGTTCATTACCTTCAATTATAATGATGGAAATAGTATAAGGTTTGGTAATGATGTAACCGATCTCATAAAAGGAAAAAGGTTCTACCAAACTCACATAATTTTTTTAATGTTATAATGCTTAATATGTTGAAGGACTTAACTATAATTTTTTGAGTGTGTCATAACTGAATAGTTTAGGTTGTAAGGTTGAGTTTGAGAACAAGATTGCTAGGTGTATGATACTGATGAAAAACTAATAGGAAAATGTGATCAAACAAGAGGTAATCTATTATATCTTGATATGGATGATGCTACTTGTCTAGTTGTAAAATTTGATGATGTATGGTTATGGCACAAGAGGTTATAATACATTGGTTAGTATCAACAACATGAGAAGAGTTAGAGGCTTTCCTAAGTTGAACTTGACAATATAATTTGCAAACAATGTCAGTTAGGTAAAATGACAAAGTATAGTATTAAGAGTAAGAATCATACCTCTAAAGGAGTTTTGGAGATTGTTCATACTGACTTGTGTGGACCAATTAATTTGTAAAACTGAAAATGTGATAAGTAAATTATACTATTTGTTGATGATTATTCTACAATAATGATAGTTATGTTTCTAAAACAAAAATATGACTCTTTCCAAATGTTTAAGTGGTACTTAGCAACAGTTGAGAAGGAAACATGAAAAAGTTTGAAATTTTTGAGATTTGATAGAGGAGGAGAGTTTACATAAAATGTGTTTGAGATGTTTTGTAATGACAAAGAAATCAAAAGATAGACATCTTCTCCTAGAAGCCCTCTGACGCAGGAGCATCTAGTGGTGTAAGGGCAATCCTGTATCACCCAAAAATATGCTTAGAGATATTTTTTTAAAATGTGTTTTCATTTTTGGATACCCATTTGGGTCAAATAAAGGTTTCAACTCTCACAGTTCCACTATTGGTTTTCTAGGTTAGATTTTTCGAGCACCTTGGGATATGTGTCAAAGTAAAAAATGGGATATTTTTTAATTTAGCTAAAAGTGTGATGATTTAGAGGATGTAAGTTGGAGGGATGATTATACTTGTAATTTAAAACATTCTAGAAAAAGAATCAAGTCAAAAGGCTTTACAGTTAGAAAGTTATTGCAATTTTAAATTTCCTAGAGACCTCCTAAGAGCACTTCAAAATCAGATTTGAGGCACTAAATGAACTCATACAGGCCTAAAAAATACGCAAAAAGCCAAGATTTTCCATAGACTATAGAGAACTTTGAGAGCTTTTTGGAAATGTAAACAGTTCGTCAATCAACGTCCCAGTTCAAAAGTAATGACTCTCGGAAGTTGGGCTACCATTTCTGGATTCTTCTAATTTTACATTGACTTATAACATGACTTCTGGAACCTTTTTCTTTGGTGGTGGATTCCAACTAGCATATTCTGTAATGTATTCCTAACTCTAAACTATTTGGGGTCTATTTAAAAATATTTCTGGCATTATAAAGGCAGTTGTCAGTAGAGTTTGAGAGAAGGCATTGTGAGAAGGATTATTTTCTTTAGAATCATACTATTGTAAGCCCATAGGGCATGTCTTTGAGTCTGTTTTCTTTGTACTAAATGTAGTAGAAGATTGTTTACTGATAATAATATTTTTCTTTTCCTCTTGTGTTCATTCCAGTCTTGGGTGTGTTTCCATCACCCTCCATAAAAAGGAATTGTTGAATGGTGGAATAGATTTGAAATAGACTATGCTAAGAAACTCATGATGGAAAAAAATGTTGCTTTGAAATATTGGAGAGAGGTTGTAAGTATGGTCATTAATACACTAAATCATGTGCAAGTCAAGAAAGGTACTCATTCAACACCTTTTGAAATATGGTATGGATACCCACCCAATGTAAAATATCTTAAGATATTTGGAAGCATGTTTTATATTCTTAAAGATTTCAAGAATGTTAAATTAGATGTAAAAATTGAAGAAGGTATATTCTTTGGCTATTTCACAAGAATTAAAGCTTATAAGTGTTTAAATACTAACACTAAGAAGGTTGTGAAAAGTGTAAATGTCAAATTTGATGAATATATAGAAGTACATGAGGCTAAACCTATGAAAGAACTAGATGAATAAAATTATTTGTATATTTTTATGAATGTATTCATACTGATGAAGATGTTGTAAATCAAGTTACATATCAACATCAAGTTTTAGTGACTATTGAGTCACATGCAATGAATGTTCAGTTACATTTAGGAACTAAGATACAATCAAGTCTCAAGTTACATAATGAAGTTGAGGCACATTCTAGTTCTAAGCTTAGTGTACATGAAAGAGATGTTGAATTACCTAATAGAGAAGTACATAGGGATTTAGAAGTTGAGAGACCAAATGAGGAAAATAGGGTAGAACCAAGAATGTCAAAGTATGTTAAGAGACATCATCCTACTACACAAATTATTGGAGATAAAGATGCAAGAGAAATGAAAAGAAACAAGTTGAGAAATGATACATGTTTTCATAGTATTCATGAACCTAAAATAGTGAAAGATGCCTGAGAACATGTGGACTATAGTAAATAAATGAAATAAGAGATTGAATATATTAAGAAAAATAAGACATGGACTCTAGTTCGTAGACCAAAAGATAAAAATGTGATTGGCACCAAGTGGGTGTATAGAAATAGGTCAAGTTAAAATGTTGAAGTCATAATGATTAAGGAAAGATTAGTTTGTAAGGGGTATGTATAAGAAGAAGGGATAGATTATGAAGAAACATTTGCTCTTGTTGCAAGGTTGGAAGGAGTGAGAACTATGGTTGCTTACTCTACATACAAAGGTTTCAAATTTTATCAAATAGATGTTAGATCTACATTTCTGAATGACATATTAGAAGAAGAGATTTATATAGAACAACCAAAAGGAATTTTTGATGCTAACAATAAAAACATGGTATGTAGACTATACAAAGCTTTATATGGTTTGAAGCAGGCACCAAGAGCATGGTATGAAAGGCTTCGCATTTATCTTGTAAAGATTGGATTTAAGAAGACTTATGATAACATCAATTTGTACTTAAAAATAGAGAAAGGCAAAGGTATTTTACTATCTAAAATTTTTGTTGATGATATCATATTTGGTGGTCAAGATACTTTATGTAAAGCTTTTACAAATGAAATGAAGAAAGAATTTGACATTTCTATGTTTGGAGAGATCAATTTCTTAGTGGGTTTGCAAGTACATTAGATGAAATATGGTATATATATCACTTAATCAAAATATGTAAAGGAGATACTGAATTTTTTTGGATTGGAAGAATGCAAGCTAGTAAGCACACCTATGGTGATAGAACATAAATTATCAAAGAATGTTGATTCAACTAAGGTGAATCAAACATTGCATAGGTCTATTATTGAAAAATTGCAATATGTAGTACATAGTAGACATGATATTGCATTATCTTTAAGGATAGTTGTGAGATTCTCTACTAATCCTAGGGAGAATCATTTGATGGATACTAAGAGAATAATGAGATATCTAAAAGGAATAGAAGACTATGGTCTATACTACAAGGAAAATTAAAAGTTTGAGTTGAGAGACTACGTTGATGCTGATTGAGATAGAAATATTGATGATAGAAAGAGAACTAGGAGCATTTTTCTTAAGAAAAAGGTTGGTTACATGGATTAGCAGGAAACAAAATTGCATATCTCAATCTACAGTTAAAGTTGAATATGTTGTTGCAGTAGTAAATTGTACAAATATTGTATGTATCAAACAACTATTCAATGGTATGAAGGAGGATATAAATGAACCTATGATAGTTTATTATGATAACACAAGTGCTATAAATATCTCAAAGAACCATGTGATGCATACAAAGACAAAGCACATTACAATCAAGTTTCATTACCTAAAAGAGTTAGTTTAAGATAAAGACGTGAAGATGGAATATGCGAATACAAAAGATAAAATATGTAATATCTTCACAAAAGAATTACCTAAGGACGCTCACAAGTATCTAAGAGGTAAACTAGGGTTTATACCCTTATCCAAGGATATTTAAGAAGCATCAAAATTTCCTTGCATCAACTAAGATAATTGAAATATGTTACACATTGATGCAATGGATCTTACATTAGGAGCTGCCTAAAGTAATCAAACAACTGGAGTTGCAGATTAGTAACAAGAAAGGTGATAGAGGGAGAAACTATACATATTCATATCTACATATTAAGATGATAAGTATTTGGCATTTTTGTCAGAGAGGGAGATAACGTCAAGGGAGATATAAGAAGTTGGATAAAGACAAAGTGATTAAGAAGGAGTCATAAGGATGAGTTGATTGTTTGTTTATCAGAATAGAATTTCATAATCTATACAGAAGCTGAAAGTTGATAGAGGGAGAGATTTCAATACAAGAAATTATTTTATTTTTGGTATTATTGTTGGTTTTATTGGTTGTACTAGTCTTCCATCAATGCCAAAGAGGGATATTTTTGAAAACATATTGATACAATAATGAGAATGTGTTTCAATCATTGTTTTGTTAAGTTGATGTCAAACCTACTAGTTGTTGGTAAGACAAATACTCAGATGATTTGAGTACTATCATTTATTTGATTGATGTGGAAGATTTTATCAAATTAGTTAACAAGAGCACCTAGAGAAAAGGTTAAGTTATGATATGTAAAATGGGAGTACAAAGATAAGTTAAGATAGTGATTATATATGCATTGATTATCTACTTAAGGTGGCAAAGGTCAGATAGACTGACAGAGTCTAGAAGAACAATTAAAAAGAATTGAGTCTATCAAGCATGACTGAGTGGATAGTAGGTGCCAAGAAAATTTAGTGCAAGCCAAGAAGAAAATTAGTTGGAGCCAAGAAAAGTCAAATTTTAGTGTATGTCTAGTGATATAGTGAAAGTAGAGTAAAGTTTAGTTGATGTCAAGCACAAGTAAACTTTAGTATTTTCCTAGTGATCTAGTTGATAATAAGTGGAAGAATAGTATGGGTGCCAAGTGACATCATATTGAAGAAAAGTGTGAGTATTCATGTTAAATCATGGATTTGATGAATCTAAGCTAACTATTTTGTTTCCTTGAATTTTTTGAAGCCTGTGGAAGATAAGTATGATGAGTTGGTGGCATAGAATTCATGGTACACCCTTTTGAGGTGAATTCAAAGGGGATTGAAGAAGAAGTTTCTAGAAGGGAATAAATTGAAAAGGTGGGTAGATTCATTGAATCCTACCTAATCCTACCTAACCCTAAAATGGACAATAGAGGATAAATGACAAAAGATCTTAATTTTGTATTTATAGAGATGGTTGATCAGAAGCATGTTGGAAGCATGAATGTTGATGATATTCCTATGGAGGAGTATTGTAGAAACATGATTAGATCATTATCATGATGATATGTTACATCCATGAATATTTTTTTCATTAATGTAGTAGTTTTCTATGGTATCTGACAGAAGAACAATAGAAAGTTCAAGTTGGTATAGATAGACAAATGAGCATTTTTACTAAGTGAGGTTAAAGGGAGAACCTAGTAAGTTTCTAGTATATGCAGTTAACCTCAAAAGCATAAGATATGAAATTTGGAAGAAGTTATGAATATTTTGGTAAAGACTTGGGTAAAAGCACAAACTTGTGTCACCTTATATAAAGGAAAGTGATATCAAAATTTAAACTCTTCAACTTTAATGACATAAAAGTGACATTTGTGTTTAGAAATTTAAGATGATGTAAACTAATGAAATTTGTAAAATTGGATGAAGTTTACATTTGTAATTTTTAAAAGAAAATTTGAGTGAAAATTTTATTTATTTTTGAATTTTTAAAGTCCAATTTTAAATTTTTTTAAAATGCTAAAAATATACAGTTTTTTTCCCATCAAAGAAATATATGCAAATGATCATATTTTAGTTTGATTATGGAATATGTTAGATTTGACATGTATACCTAGTGCACCAAAAAATAAAAAATAAAATTTGGCTAATATTTTTCAATTTTAATTGGTCAAGTTCAAAGTTATCAGAAATTGATAGTTTTTTTCTCCCACCAAAATTTTTTCCATCAAATCTACATATTTTTAAAAATAATTTCCATATTCTTGAAGAAGACTCTTTGCTCTAGTGTAAAATTAAAAAATAATAAATTTTGAACACAATTTACTATTTTTCTCTATTTTAAAATAGACATCTTTTTGAATCTTAAAATAGTTACTTATAATATTTTCAAATTATAACATATTATCCATAATCAAAATAATAAAAAATTTATATGATTATAATCTTGACTCTGAGACCTACAAAAGTATATTTTAAGTTTTTAAAAAAGCTTCATTTTAGTAGGTCAAATTGGCCTTCAAAGTGAGATGTTTATAGAAGTTCTTGGTTTTGCTTGCGTGGCTACAACTTAGGATGCCACATAGACAATTACAACCGAATCCCTTCTGGCGAAAATAGTTTTGGTCAAAAGTGTTTCAGCTGTAACCCCCACTAGCTTATCAAACTACTAGTGGTTAATTTGGCTATTTTATATAAAATAATTTTTTTTTTCCCCTTTTTTAATAAATATAGAAAATAATGTAAAATAAAAGAGCATTTTCAAAAGACCATGACTTTTGAAGCCATTTTTAGCAACTATTTCATGTATTTAATCACAACTGCAAAGGATCAAATATTTTTAAGATTTTTTTTCACTATCTACTTATTTTTATATGTATTCTATATTGAAGCATTCGCTAGTATTTAGTGAAATCTAAATTAATTTTTTTCTTCTATAGATTATAGTATTCAATGGGCAGTACAAGGAATAGATCAAGGAAATATGATAGAATAAGAGATGACAAAATGAAAGGTCATACAAATCATAACCAAAACCAACCTATTGAAATTTATGAAGATGAGATTCATGAAGAGGATGAAAGTAATGAAGAGGAAGAAATTGACAGTTCTAATAATAGAAACAAATTAAAAGGCATAGCAAGTTTAATGGATTTGGACGAGGAACTGCTTTTTAACAGAATTCCATCTAAACATATGATAAATGATAACACTATTAGAAAGCATTGTCAAAACATGTGGGTTGAATATTTCAAAGATAAAATTATATTTGGACAAGCACAAATTATTTGTCAAGTTATTTAGGAGAAAAGATATGAGACTTTATTTGGAGTTGTTAGGTGTTGATAACAGGAAAAACCATGCACATAATATTAATAAAATAATACTTGAAAACTTGCAAAATGCTTATAAAAAAATTGACAACATAACTTGAGGAGATGATTTGAGTAATGCACATAGAGCATTGATGACTACTATATCTAGTAGAAAATTAACACATAGAAGATAGGTATGTACAATTTCTAATGTACTACATATATCTAGTAGAATTGTTCAGAGGTATATCAAGATGAGAAATATGCTAAATGATAACATTGATAATAACTGGGTGAATATTTGTAGAGTTCCTCAAAAAGATAGAATTTCTAAAGATGTAAAAAGATAAGTTATTTAATTTTGGACCACATGTTCTCATGCTTCTTCCAGTAGACGTGATACTATACAAATAAAAAATTAAGAGATAGGGGCCAAAATTGAACATCCAAAACATTTCATAGATATATCTCAAAGTGACTTATTTCAAATAGACAAGAGGATTTTCAAATGTCAAAATATGTCAGAGAATGTTTGAGAGATTCCATCCTTCCTTTGTATGCATAAAAAAGATATGTGAAACTTGTTGTCAAAATCATGTTGAATTTGGTCTACACTTGCAATCATATAAAAAGTTATGGCAGTACTTGATCCTAATTTAGTCATCCCTAGTAGTACAACATAATTTGTAAAGTCCATATTATGTGATGAATTAGAAGATTTAGATGAGTTCAAAGTGCAATCCATCAAAAATTGGTGTGAAGATTGTGGAGATTTATGTAAATTTTCAATGCAAATTGAGAATGTTAATCAATCGACACCAGTTTCATAGGTGATATATGAATATGAAACAAACCAAAATAAGACAAGAGATGAATCCAAAAAAATTGTATTGATGGAGAGAAAACTACATTATAATGAGTTCATGACCAAGTTCCATCCATTGATATATCCACATATCCAACATTGCCATGGTGCACGATGGAAAGCTAAATAATTTCGTGATTCAAAAACATATTTTCCACTTGATTGTATACTTTTAGTTGCAGATTTTTCTAGGAATTATACATTTGCACCTCTAACAGAGCTTCAAGGGCAATATTTTAATTCTAAACAAGTTGCAATATTTTTGCAAGTGACCTATAGACATGCAGAATTTAAGGTGGATAAGATAGAAAGGTTGGATGAAAATGAATGCATAATCATCAAAGAAGTTCATTTATATATTAGTGATGATAGAGTTCATGATAGGAGTTATGTGGCTCATTGTTTTGTAATGTTCTCTAAAGATCTTAGAAATCATGGAATAAATGTTTCAGAGCATTAAATTTGGTATGGTGGTTGTGCAGGTTAGTATACATGAACTTATACATTTATTTAACTTTATTTTAACTTATATTTATTTGAACATGCCTATTTTGATTTGATACATGTACATAGATAATTGTTTGTACTTATCATTTCATGTTTACAGGAAAATTCAAATTTGCAAAAGCATTTAATTGGTTAGCAATGCAACATGCTAGAACCAATATTAAGTTTTTATAGAATTTCTTTGAAAGTGGACATCGAAAAAGAAAGCATGATGGAGCAGGAGCATGTATAAAGTGTGTGCTTCAACAACATGAACTTGTAGGTAAATATGTAGTTAATGTGCATGTTTAACACTGGTAGCATATATATATATACATACATACATACATACATACATACATACATACATACATACATAGATGCATATGTGTATATATATATACATATATATAGATACATATATACATATACATATATATAGATACATATATACATATATACACATATATACATATACACACACACACATATATATATGTATATATATATATATGTATATGTATATGTATATGTATGTACATATATCTGTACATACATATATACATAAATATATATACATATCTACATATATGTATATATATATTTATGTATATATGTATGTACATATATATGTATATATGTATACACACACACACACACACACACACATATATATGGTATATATTTTATATTATATATATATGCATGTTGTATTTACATATAGAGAATAGGATAGAGAGTGCAAATCAAATTGTTGAATGGTGCAAAGTTTATTTTGCTACTCAAGATACTTAATACAATAAGCATTACTTTTGGGAAGTTAAAGGTGAACTTTATATTTATTTTTAATGTATTTTTCAAATTCAAGTTTTTTATTAAATATTTATTTTGAAATATGACAATTACTTTTTGTATTTGTAATAGATATAGATCAATCTAATCCTTATAATTTTCAAACAATTCATGGTATTGGAAGTTTACATCAAGCGATGACTACAAGAAACCATAAGTCTCCAACAATTAAAGTAAGAGAGAAAACATGTTTTTGTGATGACTGTATTAAGGACAATCCAGTGAGTGTATGTTAAAATATTGTGAATGGATATGTTTCACATTGGAATTTGAAGGAGATAGCTAGAAAGCCTCCTTTTGAAGATGCTAACATTGACATTGACATTCATGATCCTATATATTTAGCTAATTATATGCACATTTCTAATTTAGTTATGGCAGGTTTGTGTGCATATGCATACATATATGCATGCATACATACATACATATATATTAATATACTTGTATATTCATTTTAAAATTAATTTATATCTATCCATTTTTATACACATGCAGGAGATATTTTTGTAGTTCAAGTCATAGTAGATAATTCGAAAAATTTGGACTATTATCTTTTAAGGTGCACAAAAGAAAAACACAAGTTGCTAGAAGGAACTTTAAATGCTAATGAATAGTCATATCCAATTGGATCAGTTGTTATTGAAGGAACATATTATCAACAAACAAGGGTAATTGATAGTGATATTGAATTTATTGAGTACAAGCCTAGAGGAAAAGTTTTACATTACAGTAACCATGTTATAGCAACAAAGTTATCATTTGAAGTAGTACAAAGAAGAGGACATCGTGGAAATCAAAAGTTGAAACTATCTATTGAAGAACATGAAAACCTTCTAGAGATGATCAAAATTAGAAAGGATCCCAACAATACAATGTTTGTGGAGCTTTAGTTTACCTATGTACTTATTGTGGAGCTCTAGTTCAGCTATGTCTATATAGCTCTTATACTTTCACATTTAATGTTGACAGAATATTTGTTTTATAAATTTGTATACCTTGGATCATTTATCTTGGATATGCGAAATTAGACATGTTTTTTTATTGTTATTTAAATCAGACATGGATATCTCATTTAAGATAACCTCTTAGCACCTCCCGTTAAGACCACCTATTAGGACATTCCCTTGGTACCACCTTCTAGGACCTCTCCTTAAGACAACCCCTTTAGTATTTGTATCTATTTATGTACATTGTTTTATTTTTCTTATGATTGTTAATGCTCTTATGTATTTATGTATATAATATTTATGTTCTTGTATGATACATTCTTTATGTTTGTATATAATCTTTGTGTTCTTATATGTATTAACTTTTATTAATTAAATGTTGTAACATGTATTCTTTAGGTCATACTCTTTATATGTTCTTATGTACATGTAAATGTTATATTCTTACCTGTGCATTAATCTACATTCTTATATATTTATAATTTAGGATCTCCCCTGAAGACATGTCAATAAATATAGTTATTTATACTTAGATTAAGGCATTAAAAACAATCTTTGGTTAAATGGTGGGGCTTCTTGCCTGTAGAGCTTACAACCAAGGTTCAAGTCCCCACAGGGCCATTCTCTACTATGGATCTTAATTGAGAATGTTTTTCCATTGACCCTTGCTGAAATAGTGGGGCTTCTTGCCTATAGTGCTTACAACCAAGGGTTAATAAAAAAAATAATTAGGAAGACCCCATCACCCTAACCTCTGAGAACCCTGGTCTTGTCTTGCCCTCTTCCCTACATGGGGAGAAGACTATGGAAAAAAGTGGGGAGGTGATAACTAAGGATAGAAGGAGGGCTTGGAGGAATTTTAACATGGATACTAATAGGTTGAGAATTTTTAGAGAGCTAATGAGCATCGAAGTGATGGAGGACCTCGACAGCACAACCCATTATGATGAGCTCATTGACCCCACTCTTCTAGTCCTATCTGATAACACACAAGAATCTAGCTTTGACCTTCTGAACAACGTGAAGAATCACTTGATAGATAACTTTTGATCTATCAAATTGTTGTTTCAAGAAATCGAGGCTCTAAAGGAAAATATTATCTAGGATAGTAGCCAAAGCCCTCGCAGAGTCCAGAAGAACACTAAAAGGATGAACGACCAGGATGGTAGCTAGAAACACTTCAGCAGCTAGGACTCTAGAAATGGTCAAGAGGATATATTTTCCCGAGTTGAACAAAAAGTCTAGAGGTTAGAAAACATCATCCATATTCTAACTAATCAAATTGTGGACACTCTACATGCTTTGAATGAGAACATTGTCAACTTGGGGGATACTCTTATGAGAATTCGCATTAGGGGGAACACAGGGAAGATGACTAGCTAGAACATTGGTAAGGAAGAGGCCGATCTAAATGTAGGCAGGGACTAGGTGGAACATTTGGACTAGGAGGATGCCCAAAACATCAACCAGGTAGGAGCAGACAACCAAAAGCATAATGAAGTTGCACAAACTTTGCAGTATCTAGATAAGGATACCATTAGGTTTGGTTTTCCTTTTCAGTTTGGTAGTTGGCTTTTTCCTCTTAGCCTCTAGCCTTTTGTTTCTTTTTGGTTGTTGGTTGTTATTTCATGTTTTTCTGGACTTTATTGTCTTATCTTTTATGCTATAAAACTTTTGGGTTTCAGGTCCCTGTAAAACCTGTTTTCCTTAATAAAAAACAATAACATATACATAAACATGAATATTGACAACATACATGTCTACATTAAAAATGAAAATATTTACATACATCTACAAAACAAAATAAAAATTATTCTACATTGTTATGTATAATTTAGGATCTCCCCTTCAGAAATGTCATTAAATATAGTTAATTACACTTAGATAAAGACATTAAGATCAATAACATACAAATAAAAATGTGAATATTGAAAACATACATGTCTACTTCTAACATGAACATATGCATGCACATCTATGAAATAAAAAATACATTTTAATGTACATTCTTATGTATAATCTAGGATCTCCCCTTAAGACATGTCATTTAATTACACTTAGATTAAGGCATTAAGATGAATAACATATACATGTTGAAATATGATTGAAAATATTATTATTGAAGAAGTGAGATTGTTGTGAAGAAGGAAGAATGTTGATAAAAAAACATTTTCAATCATTGTTTTGTCACTAATGTAAAAACTATGATTTTCTAGAATGATAACTGCTTATAAGATCCAAGTACTACCACTTAATTGATTGATGAAGAGGATTTGATCAATAAGATTTATCAAAAAAACCAAAGGGAAAGGTTGAGTTATGGTTTTATAATGAAGAACAAGGATCAGTTAAGATAATGGTAAAATGATGTATTGACAAAACACTTGAAGATATAGAGGTTGGCCACACTTAGAAACTCTAGAAGAATAAGTTGTAACAAAGCTGTCTACAAAGCTTTACTAAATTTATTAGTGGGTGTCGAGCAAGCTAGTTCATGCCAAGTAGATTTTCAGTAGCTGCTGAGAAAATGTAAAATCTAGTGTGCACCGAGTGAAATAGAAGGAGTTGAGAAAGTTCAAGTGTCGAGCGAGTAATAGGTGTTGAGCATCAGTAAAACATAGTTGATGCTGAGTGAATCCACATAAGTGTCGAGCATTAATAAAACATAGTTGATGTCAAGTAATATAGTATGTGCCAAGCATTAGAAATTCAATAGTGTTGAGTTGTTGCATTATTTGAAAAGTCAAAGATTCACCAAATCTGAGCCAATAAGTTTGTTACCTTGAAGTCTGTGAACCAGTTGGAAGATAAGGATGATGAGCTGGTGGCACAAAATTTTAGGAAAACCATTTTTAGGTGAATAAAGGAGGATTATTCATGATGTTTCTAGAAGAAACAAGATAAGGGGTAAATTCATTGAATCCTACCTAATTCATTTGAACTAAAAAGAAGAGCAGGAAGACCAAGAGTGGGAAAAGTGTTCCAGACTTCTATTTAAGGAGTTATAGGTCAAGAAGCAAGAGTTGCTAAGTGGTAGAGGAAGGAATAGAATATTTGTTTCAATAAGTGACTGTAGAGGTGATTGCATTGGAACAATGAGCATGGAAACTCAGGGAGACAAAGCTTAAAAGGAGGACAAGCTGCGAAAGCTACAAAGACTAAAAGCCAAGCAAATTATGTTAAATTGTGAGCTATATTAGGTCAAAAGCCCTTATTGTTGCTCTCTTGCAATTTTATATGTTAGTGTAAAATCCTATGGACTTAGGTTGGTTTAATAACCATTTTAAAATCTTTTAATAGGGTGGTATTACAAGTGAATTTTCTAAAGTCCTTTAACCAAGCCCACTTCTAAAAGGGTGGATTGAAATCCTTTAACCAGGTCACATTTAACAGTGTGTTGTAGCATTTAATAGGGCAAGCCTTTCACAAGGCATCACTTTAGAAGAGTGAGAATTTAGTAGCATGTTACTGGTAGTTTTTTCCAAATTGAGTTTCCACTTAAATCATTGTGTTATGTGTTGATTCTTCATGTGTTATTCTTGCATGTTGATTTAATTAGTAACTTGCTAAGGAGAATGTTTAGCTTGGATGCATGATTAGTTAAATGGGCACACTATATTTGGTGAAAATGTTTTATTAGGACATTTGGACCTTGAATAACTAATTCACCCCCATCCCTACCTCTTGGTTATTCTAAAGCATTTTTAACAATTTTTATCAGATCCATCTACTGATTTAGTTTAAAGGTACTAGAAGCAGGAAGATCAAGATGTGTAAGAGAGAAGTTCCCAAGCTCAATAGAGATAACTTCACTACATGAAAAAGTTTAATGAGGCTACACCTTGGATCAATAAGTGATCATGCAAAAAACTCAATTTAAGTGGAACATGTTGATCTAACATCCCCATTACAGAAGATATGAAGAAAAAGAAGGAGCACAATCAGGCAATGTTGGAGATTATGTCTGCCCTCAACTATGCTGAATTTGATGACATCAAGGGATGTGACTCTGCATTCAAGATGTGGAAAGCTTTGATAGATATTTATGGAGGAGATTAGAATGTCCAAATAGCAAAAGAGAAAGCCTCAGGAGAAAGTTTGGTGAAATGAGAATGGATGAAGTTGAGAATATTGCCCAATATGCCTCTAGAATAAAGGAAGTAGTAACTACAATAAGAAGTTTGGGTGGTCACTTATGTTGGAATTATAGATGGAGTAACTAAGGGCGGGGGTGAATCAATTATTACAAAAACAAATCCAAAGATCTTTTAGATGTCTTAAATAACTAGTTACTACTGATACTCAGTAAACAAAAAAAAATGATGTAACTTGGTAAATTAACTTGTTACTAATATTCAAGCATTCATGCATGCAAAAGTAAACAAAATTAATACCAAAGAAACCAAATTTAATGTGGAAACTCAATATGGGAAAACCACCAAGTAACTAGCTACCAATTTTCACTCTTCTAAAGTGAGCCTTGTTAGGAGCCAACCCTATTAAAGGTTACAATACACACTATTAGGTGTGACCTTGTTAGAGGATTTAATCACCCTGTTAGGAGTGGCCTTGCTAGAGGTCTTTATAAAAATTCAACTAAACTATCACCTTGTTAGAGGATTTATAAAATGGTTGTTAAACCAACTCTATTAAGAGATTTTAAAATCACTACTACAATGGCTAGAAAGTAACAATGAATTGATCTGAATTAGATGCAATTGAGTTTTCTGATTATAGATCTCTATTATGCACTATTAGATCTTTTTTGATCAAATATATCTTTGCTGCTTCTTAATGATTTCTGATCATCCTTCAAAATTTTCTTTCACAATAATCAGTCTTCCTTCTCATTCACATTATATCAAATCCATCACTTCCACTTATAATTCGCAAATTGACCTCTTATATATACCATTCAGACTATCAAGTCAGATCATTCATAAGTTACATTTACCAATAAACCATACATCGGTTAGCTACAAAGATTACTTTAAACAAATAAACTTTATTTCACAAAATAATGAAATCCTTCACTGGCTGACCCTGCTTAGTAAATATTGCTCCTAGAAATAATTTCTTGAGTTAACCATCTTAACTAGTTAACATTGAAAAATTTGCAAAATCCTTTGGCTGTCGAGCTAACTTGGTAAGAGCTAAATTTCCTTCATTGTCCATGAAAGCTCGGTAGCAACTAAATTTCCTTTCCTAACCTTGAAAACTTGGTAGTGACTAAATACACAAGGTAAAGCCTAAGAATTCTCGATAGACACTGTAAACCTTCTTTGGTAACCTTTTGAGTTCGGTGGACTCTATCTTTTGCCTTGCTGACCAACTGAGCTCGGTAGACTATGTCTAATGACTAATATGGCATTTGTGTAACATTAAAGACAAAACACAATTGAAAAATTGTATCTAACAACTTAGATGATGAAATTATTAATAGTAAATTCTTAAGAACCTTGCTCCCTATCTATGCTATCATAATGTCAACAGTCAAAGAATTAAGATGTGTACCAAGAAACAAGTTAACACTTGGAGATATAATAGGTAGACTTATTGCATTTGAGTTATCCAACTTTGATTACTCTAGACTTGAGAATCCCAAATCTGCTTTCAAGACCAAGCTGTCATTAAAAGACATTGAGGAGGTGAAACCAAAGAAGAAGAAAAGAAAGAAAAAATATGAATTTAGTGACAACAACATAGATGAAGAAGATGTGGAACAATTGGAAGCATTACTGGCTAGAAGATTTCATAGAGGTAAAGGTAAATTCAAAGGTAAGTTGCCTATCTTTTTTTTAATTGCATTGAAGTGGGACATATTGCTACAAGATGTATATAGAGAAGGAAACAAGAACAAGAACAAAAGAGAAGATGATAATAGAGATTATAGAGACAAAGGAAAAAAGTGCTACATAGTTGAAGAAGAGGATTCTGATGAAAATGATGATGAGGTAGCCTATGTAGCCATGAAGGATGAGTCAAATGAAGATGAGGCAACAACATTGGTAACCTATGTAGACAAAAATGACAAGTGGATCATAGATAGTGGATGCTTACATCACATAATAGGAGACAAAAGTAAGTTTATTACCTTTACTTAGTATGATGGAAATAGTGTTAGATTTGGAAATGATGCTCCATGTCTAATCAAAGGAAAAGGTTCCATTAAGCTTACAGAGAAGATTTCATGTGATAATACATATTATGTTGAAGGATTGAACTACAATCTACTAAGTGTGTCATAGTTAAGCAATGTAGGTTGCAAAGTAGAATTTGAAAACAAAAGTGCCAAAATCTATGAAAATGATGGAAATCTTATAGGAAAATGAGAACCAACTAGGAGTAATCTATTTTACCTAGATATGGAGGATACAACCTATATTATTTTAAAACTTGATGATGTGTGGCTATGGCATAAAAGGTTATGTCAAGTCAACTTTGATAATATGATTAGCATTAGTAAAATGAAGAAAGTCAGAGGCTTGCCTAAACTAAAAAATCCTAACAATAAAATTTGCAAACAATGTTAGCTAGGAAAGATGAACAAGTCAAGTTTTAGAAGCAAAATCTTCACTTCCAAAGATGTATTAGAGTTAGTCCATAAAGATTTATGTGGCCCAATAGAAGTGCAAAGCTACAAAGGAAATAGATACATAATGTTGTTTATAGATGACTATTCTAGGATGATGACTGTCATGTTCTTAAAGCAAAAATTTGATGCATTTCAAATATTTAAGTGGTATATGGCCAGGGTTGAGAAAGAAAGAAGAAATATTCTAAAGTGCCTAAGATCAAATAGAGGAGGATAGTTCACATCAAAAGAATTTGAGACATTTTGCAATGATAAAGAAATTAAAAGACAGACATCAGCACCTAGAACTCTCCCATAGAATGAAATTGTAGAAAGAAGGAATAGATTAGGGATAGACTATGCTAGAACATTAATGATGGAGAAGAATGTTGTTCTAAAGTACTAGAGAGAATTTGTTAGTACTATTGTCTACACCCTGAATCGAGTACAAGTTGTATATGAGCAATGTTAGTATGCTAATAGAAACCAAATATAAATAAAGCTTCTACAAACTAAACAAAATTCATAAACTTCAAGATAGATTAAGATGAGCTCTCAATTGAGAATATGAGCCATTAATGGGCTCTCAATAAGAAGCTCTCTTGTTGAGTGGCTTTGTCTAAATAGATAGGATGTATGCTCAAGCTTATGCTTCAAAAAGGGCTTCAAATGGAGTTGGAATTAGGGTGTGAGTGTATGGTTTTGATGTAAAATGGCTTCTTAAAATGGCATTATGACTTTACTTCATGGATTTTGTGTTGTTTTGAAAAGGGGAAGGATCCAATTTATAGGCAAGAGGATTGAGGGACTGAGGGCTAAGATGCAAGGATGGGGAAAAGCTCATGGAGAGCTCAGATTGCATGAGAGCAGAGCACATGGATTGTGCTTCCTTATAGCCAATTAGGGAGTGACACATGTCACAGGGTGAGAGGATGGAGGAAAGGGGAAGGATGAGTCAACAAAGGAGGCTCAAGGGATAAAATCTTCATAAAGACCCTCATAATGGCTTGTAAGAGCAATAAAAGGGCTTGGAAGAGTCATTTATGGTCTAGTGGGCTTCATAAAGTTTTATGGTTGGGATATTTTGAAGGAGATGAGAGGAAATTCGACTTGGGTTTGATTAGGAAGGTTTTAAGCTTGCTTAGGATTGTGCAAATGATCAGAGGATGGATTAGGATGATTTAGGATTAGCTTAGGGATAGGCAAGTGGATGGCATTTAATGAGGGTGGGTGAAGGAGGAGATATTTGTTAACTTTGGCTTGGGTTAGTAAGTTTTAACCCATGTTTAGGGAATGTGACAAGGTTAGGAGGGGATTAGGATTAGGTTTAAAGACATCTTCTAGAAGAGTCTAGACTTTGGATGAGGATAAAGACTTTCTAGAATAGTCTAGAACTTCCTAGGATGAGGACGAAGACTTTCTAGAAGAGTCTAGAACTTCTTAGGATGAGGATAAATTAAATTTTTAGGAAATAAATAAAGTTTTATTTATTTCAAGGGTTTGGGTTGAGGAGATATTTACTAAAAAAAAATTTAATAAACATGAGGATTAATATTTAATCTTAATTAAATATTTTCAGTTGGGATTAGGGGTAGCAAATGATGGGATTAGCCTTTAATCAAAATTAAAGAAGGATTAGAAGATTTTGGAAGAGGTTAGTGTTCTTAAGGAAATTGGCCAAGTTTTGGGCAAAAAATAGTTTTTTTATTTATTTTGGGTTTTTTGGTCAATTTATTAATTAAATAATTAATAAATAAGAAAATAATGTTTAAATAAGATTTAAACATTTTTGGGAGGGATTCCTTAATTAAATATTTTTAATTAAGATAAAGGGATTTAATGGCATAAAAATAAATAAATTTATTATATTATAATTAATTAATAAATGATGATGTCATCAAGAATTTTTCAAAAAATAAAAATACTTTATTTTCTAAAGGTTTTTGGGTGTCTACAAGAGTCAAGAAAGGTAAAAATGCAACATCTTTTTAATTATGGTATGGTCACTCACCAATGTAAAAAAATTCAAAGTGTTCGATTGTAAGTGCTATATACATAAAGATACTAGAAATGGAAAGTTTGATGCAAAAAGTGATGAAGGCATATTCCTTGGATACTCCACTAGAAGTAAAGTATATAAGTGTTTGAATACTAACACTAACAAAATAGTGGAAAGTGCAAATGTAAACTTTGATGAGCATGCAAAATTTAAAATTGATCAAACCAAGAAACTAGAAGAGTATAGATCCTTTGTATACTTCTATGAAGGAATGCCTACTGAAGATGAAGCTACCAATCAAGTTGGGAATTGACAACAAGTTTCAGTATTAGTCGAGTCACAACTAGTGAATGTCGAGATGCATTTAGAAGCTAAGTTGTAGAATAAGGATAATGTATATTTTGATTCTAAAATTAGTACACATGAAAAAGATGATGAAATGCCAAAAAGAGACATATATAATGACTTTGAAGCTGAAAGACCAAACATAGAAAGAAGGATAGAACCAAGATTATCTAAGTATGTGAGAAGACATAACCTTGTTGAACACATTATTGGTGACAAGGAAGCTAGATCAATGAAAATTAAACCCAAAACAATGAGAGATGCACTTAAGAGATTGATCATATAGAGAAGAACAAAACCTGGACCTTAGTTCCAACACTAGCTGATAAGAATGTGATTGGTACCAAGTGGGTATTTAGGAACAAGCTAGATGAGAATGGTGAGATCACAAGAAATAAGGCTAAACTAGTCTATAAAGGTTATGCACAAGAAGAAGGACTAGACTATGGAAAAACATTTTCCCCTATTGCAAGGATGGAAGGAGTAAGAACTCTACTTGCATATGTTGCTTACAAAGGTTTTAAAGAAGCAAATGGATGTAAAGTCTACTTTTCTAAATGGTATACTAGAAGAGTTAGTCTACATAGAACAACTAGAGGGATTTGTTGATGACAACAACAAAGATATGGTTTGAAAACTATATAAAGCACTCTATGGTTTGAAGCAAACAACTAGAGCATGGTATGAGAGACTTCACAAATATTTAGTGAAGATAGGATTTGAGAGAATAGATGACAACAACAACCTGTATGTCAAGGTAGAAAAAGGTAAAGATATTTTGATATCTAAAATATTTTTTGATGATGTAATATTTGGAGGAAAAGATGCACTATGCAAATATTTTGTTGATCAAATGAAACATGATTTTGAGATGTCAATGTTTGGAGAAATAAAATTCTTTGTTGGATTGCAAGTACATCAACTAAAACATGACATATTTGTGACCCAATAAAAATACATCAAGGAGATACTCAATGCATTTGATTTAGAGGATTCAAAACTAGTTAGTACACCAATGGTAATAGGACCTAAGTTATCCAAGAATGATGAGTCAACTAAAGTAAGTTAGACAATGCACAGATCAATGATTGAAAAGTTACAGTATGTTGTGCATAGTAGACCAAACTTTGCATTATTTGTTGGAATAGTGGCAAAATTTTCTATAAATCCAAGAGAATTTCATCTTATGGAAGTAAAGAGAATAATGAGGTACCTAAAAGGAAAAAATGACTTTGGCTTATAGTACAAAAGGAGTGAAAAGTTTGAGTTGAAAGCCTACACTAATGTAGATTGGGGAGGTAATATAGATGATAGAAAAGGTAGCAGTGGAGGAGCACTTTTCTTAGGTTAAAAATTAGTCACTTGGACTAGCAAAAAGTAAAGTTCTACCTCATAGTCCACAACTGAAGTTGAGTATGTTGATGCTGCTATCAACTACAACAATATTGTATACATTAAACATCAATTG